>CP136061.1:203951495-204551495 GCA_032622095.1 Siphonodentalium dalli
ATATTCAACTTTGTTCCAAACACCGTAAACAGAAAAACATTAAAACGCATACAGTTCCGTTCATATATACCATGGCCATCGCGTACACAGCATGTTATCATAAATACCTATTATATTTTACCCAAGCAAGAGCCTGATTGTGTTACAGAAGACAGCACAATGTTACTGGCTAATCACACACAAATGGCATAAACGCTCTTTATTAGTTCCATATCAGGTATTTTCCAACAAAGAACGCTCTTTATGTTTACCATCATAATATAAACAAACACCAGAAAAGTAACTTTTTATGCTTTTGTTTACATAACAATGGTCAAACATATGACCATAACATACTGTTTATGCGATATTTCTTATTTGTATACGGACAAAGTCTATCTACATTTTGATGTTTTTTCTGTTTGTGGCGTTTTTGACGGGTGGAGATATTTTCACAGGATACCCACCGCCAAGGCCAACCGTGTCTTTAATTGTATAGCGGTCAGCACTATGTGCGGGATATATATATAATATACGATGAATACGAGCGTACACACATAATTAACAAGATCATATACCTAATTGGTTATGACTGGTAGCAACCATTGTATAAGTGAGGGAGGATTACACCAGTAAACAATAGAATGATACACGTCATAGACAAGGGTATCATGGTATCTCAGACCTTATATGGACACATGATACCAACGATACTAGAAACTAACTACCCGTTCTTGAGAGGAAGAACGGCACTTCACCCGGAACATTCCTACCAGCAACACCTCTTCATAACCCGTCTACATAGTACTAACCGACAGACATACAAATACAAGAAAACCATAGTCAGAAATGGTAACGCCACCAAGATCATATTATTGCTGAACAGGTCACTCTCACCGGTTTTCTGTGATAAAGTTACCCAGGTTCCTAATTTTGTGATAAAGTTACCCAGGTTGGTGAGAATTGTGATAAAGTTACCCAGGTTAAGCAAATCTCACAATATCAACTCGATTTAAAAGTGACAGAGGGAAATATTGTTCAGTTTTGATAAGTATTAGCCCTTATCAAGCATAAATTAAGACATATTAGTACTGTAGTTAGTCATTTTGATCACAAAAATCAATAATTTGTTGCTAAACATGAACTATTATTAACCTGGGTAACTTTATCACATTCTTCTCCAACCTGGGTAACTTTATCACAATTTCAGGAACCTGAAAACTTTATCACATAAAACAGGTGAGAGTGACCTATTCAGCCATATTATTAGCCATACATAGAAATTATAATATAATTATAATATAAACTAGCTTTCAAATTCCATGTGGGAAATTTGGATACTTCCATATACCACGTTTTCCCGTTTCTCGTGTTATACATACATTCTTCAAGCTGTCTCGCTTTTTATTACACTGGCTGGTGGGCCCGACGACTTCCGCCATATTATTAGCCATACATAGAAATTATAATATAATTATAATATAAACTAGCTTTCAAATTCCATGTGGGAAATTTGGATACTTCCATATACCACGTTTTCCCGTTTCTTGTGTTATACATACATTCTTCAAGCTGTCTCGCTTTTTATTACACTGGCTGGTGGGCCCGACGACTTCCGGCGAAAGGCGCGATTTGACATTGAATTGACTATAATATTCTCGTGTGCCAGAAAGACCCCTTAAAGTTGTGAATAAGACGAAGAATATCTATTAGATGTTATTTAACAAGTCAATCAAATAATATTATTCATTAGTTAGTTGTGAATAAGATGAAGAATATTTATTAGATGTTATTTAACAAGTCAATCAAATTATATTATTTGACTTGTTAAATAACATCTAATAAATATTCTTCATCTTATTCACAACTTTAAGGAGTCCTTCTGGCACACGAGAATGTTTAATTATCGCCGTTTGATTTGCACCAAGTGAACTCGGCGCATATATAATTGATAGAACAGACCTCTATTATGATGATCGTGTCGTTATTTGTTTAAAATACGTATCAATTGACATATTCGCATCCGTTCCCTCATTAAAATCAACATATTTCGCCCATTTTAGGGGACCTCCGCGATTTAATTTGCGTGATCAGGATACCCGCGCAGCAATCTCCGGGAGTGTATATATATATAACTAATGAATAACATTATTTGATTGACTTAATAAATAACATCTAATAAATATTCTTCATCTTATTCACAACTTTAAGGAGTCCTTCTGACACACGAGAATATTTATCGCCGTTTGATTTGCACCAAGTGAACTCGGCGCATATATAATTGATAGAACAGCTAGACCTCTATTGTGATGGTCGTGTCGTTATTTGTTTAAAATACGTATCAATTGACATATACGCACCCGTTCCCTCATTAAAATCTACATATATCACCCATTTTAGAGGCATCCGCGAATTCGTGGATTTCCACAAAGTGATCTCCGCAAATAGGGACCTACTGCAAATTGTCGCACCCAATGCAATTTGTAAACAAATACGTTTGACATGCGTTTTAACGAGGTGAGCTTTAATTAAATGAAAGAAGCAATGCTATATATCAACTATTTGTCATGGACTCAGCCAGTGTGTCATATATTTATATATGTGTGTCA
The DNA here is from genome assembly GCA_032622095.1 of Siphonodentalium dalli. Taxonomy (NCBI): domain Eukaryota; kingdom Metazoa; phylum Mollusca; class Scaphopoda; order Gadilida; family Siphonodentaliidae; genus Siphonodentalium; species Siphonodentalium dalli. The sequence continues at coordinate 203,954,084 of CP136061.1, forward strand.
ACTAATTATAAGGTCGCTTTGCGTGGTAAAAATGAAAAGTAAAAGTGAAAATTCGGAGAATCCTATTGAAAATAAAAGTACAATTTTTGGGAAATCCGCTGCAGATTAAGAGAATCTATACTATTGAAAGTGAATGTACGATTCTATCAGATTTCGCGACTGCTCGTTTTCGTGATCATATCTTATGTAGGGCCTATATGACCACGAAAACGAGTCGAGTCACGATACATGCATCGGTACAAACACATTGTGTATACGATACAATTTTGACTTGATGACCAGAAAATAAAAGATCGCGATTACTCCAACAGAACAGGCATGCGCACTCCTATTAAAATAATTAACGATAATTCACTTCACTACACCAGGGGGCTCCCAATGGGTTATACATTATTTTCAGGCTATCAGATTATTTATATTTTCACAGCATATTATTACACCGGTGACTTTAAGTTTACAATTTCAGCCTGTCATGACTCTATCGATACGATTGAGTCATATTTTCAAAAACATATTATACACCGGTGGCGTTAACTTTACAATTTCAGCATATACGTGATTCTATCGGTACGGTTGAGTAAGGTACAAAAAAAAATCTCACAATACATTCGTCCAGTCGACCACAGAAAATCAAAATCTCCGAAACAACTTACACCACCATGTGGCGTAATAAAGTTATCAAAACTTATGGACTCCTGATTTTGTTCCCGTTACACGGCCAATCTATCATTCTACACTAGCTACGGGACAATTAAATGGCCCTTCCCAGAGTGATCAAATTTCTTGAAGATGTCGTTCTTTCGTCGTACATGTATATCCACATTCCACGCGTGCATGGTGCATTGGTGCATGCATTTATTGCGGTAGTGGAGGGGTGGGGTGCCCTGTGTTCTGCATGGGTCTGGATAAAGGATGCTATACATTTGCTGCGGACATATGGTCGTCACTGGCATCTGGTGGAGGTTGGTAGCAGTTATTGAACATATCGTCGTCATTCGGCGATTAAGTAGTCTGGTCGATAAACTCAAATTTTAGGGCCAACATAGAACAAATTCGCACTAAGTTGGTTTTTATACCAGTTTGAAGAGGAAGCTCTCCTCTATAACATATCCAAAATCCATTTCTTGTAATTCAAGATGGCGTCCAAGATGGCTGCCATTTTCCTATAAGTCAGCTTGATGCAATTATAGTGAGAACATCTTGTCATATGTATACACATGTATACATTTTTGTGAAGCTATGACATAACGCCATCTTTATGTGACAAAATTGGAACTCCCCGTCCAAGATGGCCGCCAAAATGGTGACCGGAAGTGGAATTTTTACGTTTTTTACTAATACTCTTAAGATAAGTTTCTGTGGTTTGGAACTGGTTGAGAATTGTGACTTTATTTTGTATTTAGCATATTAACTGACCATTGCAGCAATGAAATATGCTGTTCGTGGGGTCCACACCCCTTCCGATCACTCAAAAATTCGAGTTTACAAAACGCGGTATAACATTTCACAAAAGATCCCCTTTGGGATTCTGGTCATATTTCACCAAGAAGTGGGAAGAACTTTGCAATGTAAGTGATGCATTCTATATCTTATTGATATTCGAACTCAATGGTACTTTGGCTCAAAATGGCTGTCAGAATGGCCGCCAAAAAAATGGAAAATGGTAATTATTATCCCAGCGTGCCATGCAACCGCTTAAAAGTTGTGATGATGTACACAAATGACTATTCTGTCTTATATACATTGAATACCAACATTTCTCATGCACCTTGATTAATTTTTACTATTTACTATTCTGTAATTACCAGAATTATGGGATTTTTCTATCACAAACAACATCAAACTCGGCAAAAAAAAAATAACTTTTCATGTTTGGACCATTTTTGTCAAATAAAATGGAACTATCTTTAGTATCAAAGGTTCTTTTTATTTTGATATGCCACAAATATGGCATATTGTGGTGCTTTAGACAATATTAATCAAGATGACTTGCAAAATGGCAACCAAATTTGGTAAAAAGTTTATAATCCGAACACTGTTCTCTGCTGTTCCGAAATGGTAGCAAATTGTGACTCACTTGGTTATTAAACATGCTACTTAATCAACTGATACCTTAATCTTATATTATGGTTGTCCCGAAAACCTTATGAGATACGACAAATTCATTTTTAAGGGATGCAGTGTGGATTTTTGCCGAACACTTCTTTTGGGATTCTGTCCATGTTTTTTAACGGAAACGGACATAACGTTGAAACTGAACTGAAAGGTATCATATTATGTGGCTACTCTGGCCTATTAGCATCAAAATTTATTAACTAATAAACTATTGTCAGGTTTTCTTCACATGGCATATAAAACGCAATTAATGTGGAGAACACTCTGATATTACCCCTATCGATTAACATATCATTGAGTTATTGTGGAAAGCGATGGTCACACAAAGGTGCACCAGTACAAATCACACATGAGCATGCAGTCACTCCATATATACACGAACATCACGTAAATGGACATGTGCCACTCGCTGTATAGACATACACACCACCCATTACCACACAGCCACAATTGGGTTTACCCATACAACAACGCGTGGCCCTATAGCCATGAATAACCATGCATAAACACCCGGAATACTCATACACCTCACATGACCTGTATACATATCCACTACATATATGAACACAAAGTAACCTCTTGTATACATATTCGCCTAACCATAGGTCATACAGTCACTCCATGTATATTTATTTGACACATACATAGCTATACAGCCACTAAATATATACATATACACCTCACCGATGACCATACAGTCACTCCATACATGTTCGCTACGTCCATGATCATACATCACTTCTTGTATACCTATTTGCCTCACCAGTGGTCATACAGTCTCACTCCCTGTGTATATACATATTTGCGACACCCGTGGCCATATAGCCACTCAAGATATACATACACACCCAACCCAAAACTATAGTGTCCTCCAGGTATATACATTTAGACCTCACAAAAGTGGCCTTACGGCACCTCTAGATATATCAATGTCTCGTACCGCGCATACGACCATTCATACATTCCAGACTTGCATATAGACCTGACCCATGACAATTCAGCCTGTCTCTGTATGCGCATAAACCACATTCGTGATCATAGTCACTCCTTGTATATCAATTCACCCCACCATTAATTTTGCCATACCTATGTACATATTGTACAATTTGGCCGTGCCATGGCCATGTAGTCACTCATGATATACATATACACCTCACCCATGACAACAGCGTCACTCCATGTGTATATATATATACCTCACCAATGGCCATACAGCCCTTCTAGATATACCAATACCCGCACACACAGCCATTCGTACAATTAAGACAATACAGATAATACAGCTCAATCGTGACAATTCAGCCACTCGCTGTATACATATACACCCTATCCATGAGCATTCAGATATTCACTGTATGCTTGTACACACCACCAATGACAATACAATAGACCCTACATATAAACATATACATCTCACCCATCACCATGAGGTCACTCTCTATATACACTAGCCGCCAATGGCCATCAAAGTGTACTCTAGGTATGCATATACACTTCAACAATGACCGTGCAGTCATTTCATGTACATATACACATTGCCCATAACCATACAACAACACCCTATGTATACATACACCCATTCATTGCCATACATCCAACATATGTATACATATACACTCACCCATTACAATACAGCCACCCAATGTACATATGTACAGCCCACCCCTGACCACACAGTCACTCCATATATACATACATGACAGTGTAGCTGCTCTCGTTTATGACCATACACCACTTCAATGACCAGACAGCCACTCACTGTAAAGTGTAAACATGTTCACATCACACATCACCATACAGCTACTCCTTATATACCTATACATCTCACTATGGACATCACATCCATGGCCATATAGTCACACATTGTATAACTATTCACATTATTCATGAATACAATAACTCCATGTATACCTACTCACCTCGCCTATGACCATCCAGTCAACAGACATACACACTGTATTAAGTTGATCAATGTTGATGCTAATGGACCATAATAGCCACATAATATGATCCCTCTCAGTCCCGTTTCAACGAACTCCTCATTTCCGTTCAACAAGGAAGCTTTTGGCAAAATCCATATTGCTTTGATTGCGATTTTTTCCGATTTTGATATCAGGTTTGTGACAGAAAATTTCGAATAATTCTGGTAAATTTGGTGGTTAAAATAGTAACAAATACCTAAGGTGCATCAGAAATGTTAGTACTCAAGCTATATGAGACAGAATAGTCAATTGTGTGCATCATCACAACTTGTAAGCGGTTGCATGGCACGCTGGGATAATAATTACCATTTTCCATATTTTGGCGGCCATTTTGACAGCCATTGTGAGCCAAAGTGACAATTTTGGTACCATTGAGTTCGAATATCAATAAGATATAGAATGGATCACTTACATTGCACAGGTCTTCCCACTTCTTGATGAAATATGATTAGAATCTTGGGGATCTTTTGTAAAATGTTATACCACGTTTTGTAAAATCGAATTTTTGAGTGATCGGAAGGGGTGTGGACCCCACGAACAGCTTATTTCATTGCTCCAATGGTCAGTTAACATGCTAAATACAAAAATAAAGTCACAATTCTCAACCAGTTCCAAACCACAGAAACTTATCTTAAAGATATTAGTAAAAAACGTAAAAACTCCACTTCCGGTCACCATTTTGGCGGCCATCTTGGACGGGAAGTTCCAAATTTGGCACATAAAGGTGGCGTGATGTCTTAGCTTCATTAAAATGTATACATGTGTATACATATGACAAGAGGTTCTCACAAAACTTCAAAAAGTTCCCAGGTTTTGTACTGGTAGAACAGGGTAGAATAGGATTTCTACGGGCATTAGCCTATGGGAGGCCAAATTCACATTTAATAATGAAGTGCGCTTAAGCAAAATCAATGTGCTTAAACGCAATTAATTGCACTTAAGCACAAATAATTACACTTAAGCACAATTAGTTGAACTTAAGCACAATCATTGTGCTTAAGCGCAATCATTGCTCTTAAGTGCAATCGATTGCGCTTAAGCATAATTATTTGTTCTTGAAAACATAATTAATTGTGCTTAAGCGCAATCAATTCTGCTTAAGCGCAATCAATTGCCTAATCTTAAGCACATTTCATGGTAATATGTAACTAAACACCCCTGGTGAATAAATAGGTTTATCCATAACTCAACCTTAGCTCTTATTGACATATCACCTCTTGTTTTCATTGGTTTGGTTGGATAGGGAGCAAGCCTAAGTTCTTTATCAAAATGGTAGACTCGCGATAGCATTACCTTCTGTTTTAGTTGTGGCAACTCGGTATAGCATTAACTTCTGTATTAGTTGGGGCAACTTTGATTTTCGAGTATATATACAGGTACACCATATGAGGGAAGCAAGTCCTCCGTGACAATGGAAATACTATAGATGTGTGCAAGAGATGCTGATTTAATAAAACTACCAGAGTTCGAGAAGTGAGACTTAAATGCTCCTGGTATGAAACACCAATTTTTGGGACAGGGATGCTGATAATATGAAAATAGGGGTTTTCACTCGATTTAAGTCAATAAGTAAACCATATGAGGTAATCAAGCCCTCGTGCAGTGACACCACATTCTTGCTACATGTATATGACCATATGCTATGGACATCCATTTTTTTTATATAAGGGATGCTGATAATATGAAATTATGGATTATGTTTGCTTGTTGTACACATATTCACAGCTACATGTAACTGTACTAGGCTTTAATATTAAAAAAGGTTAAAATTAGCCCATGCTCCTCTTGTGTTGTTAGGCGAACTCCAGGTTATGCCAATTAATATTTTATGGGTAGGTTAGATAGTAGTTACAATTAATTGCACTTGAGCGCAATTAATAATGCTGAAGTGCAACTCATTATGCTTAAGCATAAATGCCCTATTTATGCTTAAGCACAATATGTGTTATTTGCACTTAAGTTAAATTGTTTGCACTTAAGCACAATCATTTTCCCTTAAGTGAAATAAAGTCGCGTAAGCGCATTCAATTGCACTTAAGCGCAATTCATTATTAAATGTGAATGTGGCCTCTCATATTAGCCAGAGTAGAGATTCATGGCATGATCTACCCTTCCCCCCAACATATCTAATACTGGGCCACACATTTTGAAATTAGTCATTTTAATACTACAGGTCACTGTTGAGACTTGAGTTGAATTTGAATCCGTAGGACCTGTATTGTAGGCCTAATGCAGCCAGTCCAGTCCAGTCCAAAGCCATACATGTAAATTTTAGTGTCAAATTGCACTTGCTACATGTACATTTTTCTGACGCTATCTACCCACACTGTTTTTTTAATCTGCGTGTTTGAACGATAGGTTCTCCAACAGTTCCCATTGAGACCGAGTCACTCTCCTGGGTCATCAGGCTGATAATTCCCGCTGTTGACAATATTCAATTAAAATGTCAACAACATAGCCCGATCACACGAACTTCAAGTCCAATTCGAACCGAGTGTTTTCCATTCAACACACCATACACCGAGTTAAAACTCCGATAATCTAATTCAAATATGCGTTCTAACTAATTAAGTTTTTATTAATTTACTTCGTTTTTAGAATGAGAGTTAATTATTCTCAAGTCGTAAAAACAATCGTATCAAATTGGCGGTCCTACTAAAACCCGACCGCACCCGACCGCACCCGATCGGACCGCCCGCAGGGGTCCGAGCGAGATGGGGTTTGCACTATCGTGTACAATGTACCCGAATGTACCAAATTTCCAATCCCCAAATCGATAGCTCGAGCGGACACGACACTGTTAACCCCTAACTAGCGGCCGTTTCCGCCAGGTACGGGGAATCCGATAAGGCGCCGACCGCACCTCCCCTGACTGCTTGACCACGGAAATGGACATTATATCATGAAGTGAATAACCATATGCATCCATGGGCGATCGGACAAGTCGCTAGCTGCAGCGGAAGTGAATAAATTAACCCATACGCTGCTGCCGAATTCGCTATAAATGTACGCAAAAACGCCGAAATTAACACCCGCCGACCGGACCGCCCACAGGGGTCCGAGCGAGATGGGGTTTGCACTATCGTGTAGAATGGACCCGGATGTACCAAAGTTCCTATCCCCAAATCGATAGCTCGAGCGGACACGGCACTGTTAACCCCGAACTAGCGGCCGTTATTCACCTCATGATATAATGTCCATTTCCGTGGTCAGGCAGTCAGGGGAGGTGCGGTCGGCGCCTTATCGGATTTCCCGTACCTGGCGAAACGGCCGCAAATCAGGGGTTAACAGTGCCGTGTCCGCTCGAGCTATCGGCTTGGGGATTGGAACTTTGGTACATTCGGATCCATTCTACAAGATAGTGCAAACCCCATCTCACTCGGACCCCTAGGGGCGGTCCGGTCGGCGGGTGTTAATTTCGGCGATTTTGAGTACATTTATAGCGAATTCGGCAGCAGCGTATGGGTTAATTTATTCACTTCGCTGCAGCTAGCGACATGTCCGATCGCCCATGGATGCATATGGTTATTCACTTCATGATATAATGTCCATTTCCGTGGTCAGGCAGTCAGTGGAGGTGCGGTCGGCGCCTTTTTGAATTGCCCTTACCTGGCGGAAACGGCCGCAAGTTATGGGTTAACAGTGCCGTGTCCGCTCGAGCTGTCGACTTGGGGATTGGAACTTTGGTACATTCAGGTCCATTGTACACGATAGTGCAAACCCCATCTCGCTCGGACCCCTGGGGGCGGTCCGGTCGGGTGCGGTCGGGTCCGGTCGGGTGCGGTCGGGTGCGGTCGGGTTTTAGTAGGACCCCTATTTGGTCGGCGAACTTGTGACGAAAGTTCGCCGACCAATCGGATCGCGCGGATTGGAATTGTGGCTAAAATAGTTATCTGCGGGATTCCGCCGTATATATATATATTATTGCTTCAGTCAATCGGGGAAGATTTGTGGGGATTGACTATTTCGAGTAAAAGGAACGGAACGAGGAACAGGAACGAGTTCCGAGTAACAGAATGACTATTTCGAGTAACAGGAACGAGGAACAGAGATATAAGCTCACATTTCTCGCGTTTTGCTCTATGTAACGATACATATTATACAATTCGCAAAAGTAATATCTAAATGTTGCAATATTAATGAAGGGGAGATGCTAACCTTTCGAATGATGTATAATATGTATTTTTACTTAGCGTAAAACGCGAGTAATATGCGCTTATATCTCTGTTCCTGATTCCTGTTAGTCGGATATTTTCCAGTTTTTAGCTAATTTCTTATTCAACGCTCGCCGTTCCGGGCCAATTGTACGCTTTGTTCGCAACATTGGTGTCTAAATGGTGCAATATTAATGAAGGGAAGATGCTAACCTTTCGAATGATGTATAATATGTATTTTTACATAGCGTAAAACGCGAGTAATATGCGCTTATATCAAGTTATATCTCTGTTCCTGATTCCTATTAGTCGGATATTTTCCAGTTTTTAGCTAATTTCTTATTCAACGCTCGCCGTTCCTGGCCAATTGTACGCTTTGTTCGCAACATTGGTGTCTAAATGGTGCAATATTAATGCAGGGAAGATGCTAACCTTTTGAATGATGTATAATATGTATTTTTACTTAGCGTAAAACGCGAGTAATATGCGCTTATATCTCTGTTCCTGATTCCTGTTAGTCGGATATTTTCCAGTTTTTAGCTAATTTCTTATTCAACGCTCGCCGTTCCTGGCCAATTTTACGCTTTGTTCGCAAAATTGGTGTCTAAATGGTGCAATATTAATGAAGGGAAGATGCTAACCTTTCGAATGATGTATAATATGTATTTTTACATAGCGTAAAACGCGAGAAATGTGAGCTTATATCTCTGTTCCTGATTCCTTTTTAGCTAATTTCTTATTCAACGCTCGCCGTTCCTGGCCAAATGTACGCTTTGTTCGCAATATTAGTGTCTAAATGTTGCAATATTAATGAAGGGGATATGCTAACCTTTCGAATGATGTATAATATGTATCGTTACATAGCGTAAAACGCGAGATATGTGAGCTTATATCTCTGTTCCTGATTCCCGGTACTCGGATTTTTTCGTTTTTAGCTAATTTCTTATTCAACGCTCGCCGTTCCTGGCCAAGTGTACGCTTTGTCCGCAATATTAGTGTCTAAATGTTGCACTATTAATGAAGGGGCTATGCTAACCTTTCGAATGATGTATAATATGTATCGTTACATAGAGCAAAACGCGAGAAATGTGAGCTTATATCTCTGTTCCTCGTTCCTGTTACTCGAAATAGTCATTCTGTTACTCAGAACTCGTTCCTGTTCCTCGTTCCGTTCCTGTTACTCGAAATAGTCAATCCCGATTTGTGTGACTCTTTAACATTGTGTTTAATTTCGTCCACTGCCTTTTCGTGCCAAGTTCTGCTAAATTTATTTCGGCATGGTTTGTCGGAATCCCAAAGATGGATGATTCTTTGTGAAATTGCATACCACAAACTTTGAAATTATAATTAGGTTCTTCAGATGCGCTAAATACCGTAATAAACAAAGTATCGCGTGTTTCGTGGATCGTAAAGAGCGAGACAGTATTTGCCACCACCATGCGGCCACACAACAAAATCTGATTTAAGAAATACACGTTCTTCTCCATGCATGCTACGAGGAATCTAATCGTGTGATTTAATGACGCCAAATTGGTGCCGTTTGACTGAGGCATGGGGGCATTATCTATATTTGCGAATGTCTGTCTGTCTGTCTGAGTTCTATAGAAATTAACGAGGGACCATCTAGATGACACCAAGGGTTCTAACAGGGGTAACTTTTTACTAGGAAGATAATGGTGCAGATTATAATTTTCTAAAGCGACGCTGTTCTTGCCAGGGGCAGAACATGTGTAGGGGCAGCACAACATTTTGTCGCTGGATTCCACCAAACTTATACATAATCATATCCATGATATGTGCACTATATTGATTTGGATTAAAGTTGTTAAAAGTTAAATGGTCGAATCAGTTTATTAATGGCGTCGACCACAACTGGTTAAAGGGAATGATTAAAACTTCGCTAAACAATCAATTTCATCAACAATGGAAACCTGATATTAATACAATGAAGCAATGTCGCACTTATAGATAATTCAAAACTGAGTTTAGTCAAGAAAAATACCTTTCGCAATTGAAATTCAATGATATATGGACCGTAATACGCTTGCGATGTTCGAATCACCATATGCCAATTGAAACGGGCTCTTGGAACCTGATAGACGTAGAAAGCAGATGATGCAATACATGTGATAACGGCTCAGTAGGAGACAAATATCACTTCTTATTCGAATGTGGCACCCTTAAAGACACGGTTGGCCTTGGCGGTGGGTATCCTGTGAAAATATCTCCACCCGTCAAAAACCGCCACAAACAGAAAGAAACAGATAGACTTTGTCCGTATACAAATAAGAAATATCGAATAAACAGTATGTTATTGTCATATGTTTGACCATTGTTATGTAAACAAAAGCATAAAAAGTTACTTTTCTGGTGTTTGTTTATATTATGATGGTAAACATAAAGAGCGTTCTTTGTTGGTGAATACCTGATATGGAACTAATAAAGAGCGTTTATGTCATTTGTGTGTGATTAGCCAGTAGCATTGTGCTGTCTTCTGTAACACAATCAGGCTCTTGGGTAAAATATAGTAGGTCTTTATGATAACATGCTGTGTACGCGATGGTCATGGTATATATGAACGGAACTGTATGCGTTTTAATGTTTTTCTGTTTACGGTGTTTGGAACAAATATGAATATTTTCGACAATTAAGGCTGCACGTGCCTTTAACTCCCCCCATGAGGAGATTTATACCATCGTGGGCATTGACTGTTTGCAACATGCACACGTTATCAACCCTCCTTCAATCATTTGATAATATTGTCTTACATAAACTTTGTGAATATATAAGACATGGCGAGGAACATGTAAGATCACCGCCCCTCTATGTCACCCCTCCCCTTGAAATGAACTGAATAGTGTACATGGTACCTGCGGATAATATTTCTAATATTTCCAATTCAACCACGCAGACGCTTGTATGTTGATGAGATTTTAGTATATTGGACCCCTTGGGGCGCCACCTAGCCTCTGACACACGGACTGTCACCGAGGCAACCCCGATGACGCCGTGTCGTATCGACTGTGCTACAGATATCGGACGTATATATCTACAGATAAAGCACGGTTGTCCGGTCTTCTGTATCAATCCAATGGAAGGACAACACTGACGCGAGGAACATTTCTTTCCGCGGTAAGTAGATTTGTTAAAGGCACGTGCGGCCTTAATTGTCGAAAATATTCATATTTGTTCCAAACACCGTAAACAGAAAAACATTAAAACGCATACAGTTCCGTTCATATATACCATGACCATCGCGTAAACAGCATGTTATCATAAAGATTTACTATATTTTACCTAAGCAAGAGCCTGATTGTGTCACAGAAGACAGCACAATGCTACTGGCTAATCACATACAAATGGCATAAACGCTCTTTATTCGTTCCATATCAGGAATTCACCCACAAAGAACGCTCTTTATGTTTGCCATCATAATATAAACAAACACCAGAAAAGTAACTTTTTATGCTGTTGTTTACATAACAATGGTCAAACATATGACCATAACATACTGTTTATGCGATATTTCTTATTTGTATACGGACAAAGTCTATCTACATTTTGATGTTCTTTCTGTTTGTGGCGGTTTTTGACGGGTGGATATATTTTCACAGGATACCCACCGCCAAGGCCGCACGTGCCTTTAAAGGTACACACAAGTTTCAATCCTGAAAACAAACCCGGTTCGTAGGCCTATATATACATCATGTACCTGTACTTCATAGATTTTTCGAAATTCCGGCGGAAATATGTAGGTCGACAATTATTCCATATAATATATATTATATATATATTAAAGAGTAGGATCTGTCTGTCTTTCTGTATTTTTCTCTCAGACTGCTCGTCCGATTTCAACAAAATTTGCTGTGGCGACCGGGTACCTGGCACGAAGTTATTTTTTAATTAAACAGATAATGAATGAAATAAATTAAAAAACAATTTTTTTTTAAATAAGCTCACTATGGGCGTATTGCAGAACCATATAAGCAAAATGTGTATCTATTTGCACGAGGATATGTTGCAGTGGATATGTATACGCATTTTATATCTGCGTTTTCACCGTGGCCCGCGTCATTCAACGAAATAACGGGTTTGAGTCCACTATAGGCTTATTTCAGAATAAATGAACCAATGCCAATATTTAGGTTCAATATGAACCTATTTTCACATTAGTAGCATAACATATATACTAGCAGGGTTGCCCGGTGTTGCCCAAGTTAAAGTGATGTGAAACCCTCTGATGTGGACATTTGGTGGGAATAGAGAATAATCCTGCTCAAAGTGTTAGACATTATTCTCATAAATTGTATATCAAAATGGCATCACATAACGTCATTCTTATGGTTACGTAGCGTTTTTCCGAAGACCCATAACTCCGAAGGTCAGATTCTCCGACGCCCCGATTCTCCGAAAGCCCATAACTCCGAAGTCCCGATTCTCCGAAATCCCATAACTTCGAAGACCCATAACTCCGAAAGCCCATAACTCCGAAGGCCTATAACTCCGAACGCCCATAACTCCGAAGGTCTATATAACTCCGAATGGCCGATTCTCCGAAGGTCCGATTCTCCGAAGGTCCGATTCTCCGAAGATCACGTTTTATCGCTTATTAAATAGTGTACAGTCCAGTGGCGGGGTCAATGGGGCCCGAGGGAAGACCGCCCCCAAAAAACATGTCAAATGTCATGTAAACGTCAGGAAATCCCTCCTAGGCATTCAAATATTCACAGTGTTCCTGCCCAGGGGAGCCACCGGACCAACGATTGGGGCGACCCCTCCCATGTATGCGCTCCCCAAATCAGGCCTTCGTGATATGCTTTCGGCATATCATATGCATGATATATCCCCCACATATCCCCCACATATGCTAATTAATGTGCACCCCTAAATGGGAACCCTGGCTCCGCCACTGGTGTGCACCGGGTATATTATAACAAAACGCTGCAAGAATGTCAGAGTAGCCTAACATGCACAGGGGCGACAAGTTCTTCCCCGTTCACCCCTGTACATTTTACTCTGGCATCTCGTGGGCCAACGTAACGTTATAGTATCTGGTGTATAGTCAGTGGCGGGCCAGGATTCCCATTTAGGTGGGGGCAGTAGGAAAAGCTTGAATATTTTGATGCCCCATGAACGATTTCCGGGCGTTTACACGACATTGGACATGTTTTGGTAGGGGCCCATATTGTCTGAAATAGCAAGTAGAGGTTTAATGGGGGCAGTGGGAATTTTGGGACCCATTGGCTTCGCCACTGGACTGTACACTATTTAGTAAACGATAATACCCCGATAAAACAAAATCTTCGGAGAATCGGACCTTCGGAGAATCGGCCCTTCGGAGTTATAGGTCTTCGGAGTTATAGGTCTTCGGAGAATCGGCCCTTCGGAGTTATGGGCTTTCGGAGAATCGGATCTTCGGAGTTATGGGCCGTCGGAGAATCGGGTCTTCGGAGTTGTGGGCCGTCGGAGAATCGGGTCTTCTGAGTTGTGGGCCGTCGGAGAATCGGGTCTTCGGAGTTGTGGGCCTTCGTAGTAATAGGTCTTCGGAAAACCGGTCTGACACCCATTCTTATACGTGGATTAAAACTAGTGGCTCATCTTGTCGGATTGATTGTCATTTTGTTTATCGCGATTAATTCATCCCACCAATAAAGAATTTCTTTATTTATTTACAACTGAGCGTACTTCAGACGCCATCATTTTTAAGTCCCACAAGCGACGTGGTTTGAATTGACATTAATGTTTTATTTTGTTTTTTTAAATATTTGTTATTGGGATCAAAACATTAACATTAGTTCAAAAATACGACAATTATGTTTTCTATAGAGATGTATAAATCAATCCAGTGGGATAGACTAAGATTTCGAGGACACCTGTTTATCATATCTCCACGAAGATACAGATATTTTAAAGAAATGTCCAGATGCTCCTCTGTTCATGGTGCTATAATGGCTAATTATTCTAAGTTTAAAAAAAAAAAAAATATTGCTATATATGAGCTGCATTATACCCGCCACAGAAAGAGATTTAAGTTGTTTATGTTAGGCTATGCGTCTGTTCTAAACAAGGAAGGTAATCATCTAAATCGGGAAGATGCACTCTTGCCAGCTGTCAGTATTTGAGAATCATGAAAAGTCATGTGTTATTGATTGTGTTTTCTTTTATCTTAGAATAAACTATATTTGACTGCACACTGTGGCCACTATTTTTTAACAGGCTTTCTATATATTTCCATATATCTTAACACATTGTATCTTATTAGTGGAAAATATCTTGAACTCAATTTTGTTATAATACATAATCAATTCTAAAATGCCATCCTCTGATGGTTTAAGGTCCCTCATTTTGCAAAAAATATATGTATCTCTTAAACAGAATGATAAATAAACTTTTAATGCTTCCCCACCACATCATAATTATGAATAACTTTTCAGGATTTAGTCGGAAATATGGCTTGTTGCCAATCATCGGAAAGCTCGTGTGTATCTCTTTTTGCTAGCTCACTATATGAATGCCCTGATTCCCGTCCCCATATAAATATGACAGTTGAGAAGATATAATTGTTTCAAGTGACTTAATTCGGTCAACATTTGTCGAGGTTGTGAAATTTGAACGGCAAAAACTCCTTAGAACGAATTATGGAGGTGACTATCTAAAACTTTGGTGGATATCCGCGACTAAACATTCTTATCAATGTTAGTGTCCCTCCTCTCTCCATCCCTGACCCAATCGGCACCAAATGTGGCGTCTTTAACCCACGTGATTGATTCCTCGTATCATTAGATAATAACGTGTATTAATTTGAGTGAAATTAGTACTAAACATATTTTTATCATCTTTGGTGCCCCTCCCCATTCCTGAATAGAACGGCGCCACTTTTGACACATTTAAAAGCACGCTCAGTATACTCCTGATATCATGGAGATGATTATGTATAAGTTTCGTGGCAATCGTCAACTAAACAAATTCTTATCAAATACAATGCCCCCCATCTCTCACACAAACGGTACCAATTTGGCGTCTTTAAATCGCACGATTATATGCCTCGTGTCACGGAGAAGAATATGTACGGTATCAATTAGGTGAATTCGGTGTTAAAAATTAGTTTTGTTATCAATTTTGGTGCCACACTCCCCATCCGTGCACCCTGAGTCGAACGGCGCCATATCGTGGAGATGATTATGTATAAGTTTGGTGGAAATTACCGACAAAAATATTTCATAACTTTTGCTTCCACTTTTGCTTCCACTGTTCTGTCCCCGACACCAACAGCTTCACTTTAGAGCATTTTAACCGACACCATTATCTTCCTCGTAAACAGCTACATATGTTAGACCCATTTGGTGCCATCTAGATGGTCCCCCGTGAAGTTATATAGAACACAGACATTCGCACATATAGGCACTAAATGTGGCGTCTTGATTCCACACGATTTTATTCCTCGTACAATTGGAGAAGAACGTGTATGAATTTGGTGGAAATTGGCGAAACCATGTTGTATCAGTTTTTGGTTACCCTCCCTCCCTATCCCTGATTCAAGCGACGCCACTTTTGACATATTTAAACCAAACAAGATTCATTAAGAAGATGACTATCCATAAAATTTATGGAAATAGGTGAATAAACAAATTCATATCAAATTTAGTGCCCCCATCTCGCACGGTCTCACCCAAACGACACAAATTTGGTGTATCTGAACCACAAGATTAGATTCCTCGTATCGCGGAAAAGAATATGTCTCAATTTGGTGGAAATCGTCGCTAAAAATATGTTTTATCAATTTTGGTGTCCATCTCCCCCTCCTTGCACCCCTGACTCGAACTTTTGACTTTTGACACATTTAAATCAAACAATTAGACTCCTGATATCACAGAGATTATTATTTATAAGTTTGGTGGAAATCGGCGACTGAACAAACTCTTATCAAGTTTAGTGTCTCCTCATTTCTCACCCAAACGGCACCAATTCGGCGTCTTTAAATCAAGTTGTTGTTGGTTATGAATAAAACAACTCGACTAATGGTTTTAATCCTATAGCCGTTGCTATTTAAATTCGATGGGAGTTTAATATTGCATTTGGTCGGTTGGCAGCAGTGAATGCTATGGGGTATGTGTCGTTGTATGGTTATTAATTAGACTCCTATTTGCGTGTGATTCTAAAAAACAATGTATTCACTTTGACTTCGTTTTGATTATGCTAAGATTATATCAAAGGCAAAGTTATACCAGTCATGGTTATAATTCACCCTTAAGAAACATATGGTGTATTGTTTTTATTTTATTTTGTTGTGTTTAGTGCTAAAATATGTTAATTGAGGTGTTTAGTTGTAAAATGTGTTGGTTAAGATACTACATATAACATTATATACAATGTTTATATTTATATTTATACTTTATATGCTCTGTAAAATACTTGCCATTGTCACAGCCATTTTCCAGCTGTTTTTCAATTTTCGCACAGAAGTGAAACAAAACGCTTCTTATTTCTACCATATCAGGGGTATATATATAGACTAGCAGGGAACGCTCTTCCATGTTCTGTTCCATGTCGTGCATAGTCATGTCTGTTTTGGGGGGGGGGGGCCCAAACATCGTGTTCAAAGTTGTATTTGGTATGATTTCAATGTGTCCTTCTGCTTGGGAAATATAATGCCCGTAGAAACTAGAAAGGTAGTTCAGGTAATAAAGTTATCGACCTATTTCGATACGGGAAAAGTTCAAAAGCATATATTCTTAGGTGTATTTGAAGCGCAAACCGCCGTGGCTTTAGGGAATCCAAAAGCGAAAGAGAATCGGCCAACCAGATGGTCTAACAGCACACCGTCATGTATTATTTATATACGTACTTTACGCATCATTGTTTGCTCATGAGATTGTCTGTGTTCACACATGCGTATTAAAATATCACTTATCGATATCGTCACACCTCATCGTGTAGCTGCTGTCCAGCATTCTGTATTTTGATATTCATGAAAAATTAAATAAACCGGTTGGACTTACATTTAGATGTTTATCTGTGTAATACATATTTTTAATTCCTCCGGTTAGGAGAGTACGGCTTACGCAATACATTTTACAATAAATTATAACATACTTATTTTTTTATTTGAATAAACATACATCAATGAAGGAATGAAAATATAAACAGAGGTACACATAATTATATATCAAGTGACATTCTTCCAATTCGCTCACATCTCACGCACTTCATTTTCACGTCTTTCGTACACCATATGCACTCCCAGTGACTGACATGAAAATTGGAATAAATCGAATATATGTTCATTTTTATATATTAATTCAGATTTTAGAACCTTGAACTTTGTTCCTGTGTACGGCGTATCGGTACGACATCTAACCATAGACGGAATTGTGATATTGGCGGGGAGCGGGTATCGTATTTCCGGGTATATTAACTAAGTGAGTTTTCGAAATGGTGAAGAGATAATTTCCAGGACACTCAAGTTGATTGGTTAACACTCGTGTGTACATGTTATACATGTAAAGCCTTTTCTAAAAGGAACCAGTTTTTCGAAAATTCTTCTTGTTTCGATTTGCATCGTGCGGTATACTTCTCACATTGGTATCTATAATTCAACTCTTTGAGGAAAACATTTAGGGATAAGTTAATTGGCTTGAATTTAGTCCTGTATATGTATTGTTTAATTAGGAGCCATAGCATGTTAGTTGTAAAGTTCGGATCCGTTGGTGAAGAGCCGAGAATCATTGTCATTTGTTGGAGACAGAGATCAATGCTGTTAATTTTACCCCATTCGCTGAGTTCCTTTATGAATTCCTGAACGTGCGCACAATTCCAAAATATGTGGGATATGTCTTCTGTCTCGCTTTTACATCTGTCACATTTATCATCTTGTCGTAAAGTGGACATTTTGAGAAACTTATTAGTTGATAATATTCGTGAATTTATTCGGAATTATAACATACTAATATAGAAAAGAAAGTAAAGAATAACTCCCGCCACCATGAAACACAAACACTCACCCGAACAATCTCGCACATACACACAAGGTCAATAGTAAACACAGCACACAAGTTATGTCGTATGTATACAATCACATAACCACTTTAACCTCTGGCTGAAAAATACAAGCACTCACAAAAACTTGAAAATAAATACACTTGTATGTCAACAGACCGTATAGCATAAAGCTCTAAACTCACTGACACACCACCTCCCCACAGCGACTTGGCAAAACAGAAAGCATGCCGCAGACTGGGGACAGTGCTTTCGTCACTTATATCGATAGACCGAAAGATATTTTAAATAATTTTCATTGGAAAAAGCACATAATTTCGTAGTAATTGTAATTGACACCAGTTGATCGGGAAAATGCAAGAAAAATCATAGGCCATTTGTTTACATTTTAAAATAGATCCCCAAGTGTACGATAAGGCTATCTCACAGACAAGTTTTATCTGGAAAAACCCAGAACTACAGCAGCTAGTTAAATAAATTTCCCACTAACAAAAATCCATTCCCCCATTAATTCATCAGTTTATATTATTTAGATATGATGTTCAAATCAAATAAACAAGTTTTCATTATTTAATAACGTGTCACATTATCAGGTGAAGGCCATTCTTCAGTTACCTCACCTCTAGCATTTCACGATGCACTGGCCCCGACTCTGGAACACATTTAGCTCCCTGATTCCATAACATGTGAACGTTTATTAAAGGCACGGGTGGCGTTCGTTGGTGAAATATTCATATTTGTTCAAATCGCCATCAACAGAAGGAATATTAAAATATACATAGTTTTGTTCATATGCCAAACATAATCAGCGTGTAAATAGTATATTATCGCCAAGACGTACGATGGTGTACGTATACAAGAACCTGCTCGTGTTAGAGAAGTTTTGCTTCTGTTTACATAACACAGCGCAATTCTATTGGTTAATCACACACAAATGATATAAACGCTCTTTATTGTTTCCATATCAGGAAAACACAAATAACGCTCTTTATGTTTACCATATCCGGATCTAAACAAAAGCCACGTTCTGTGACGTATTTTTGTTGCTTTTGTTTACATAACGAAGGAAAAACATTTGACAATAAAATACTGTTTATGCCATATTTCTGATTGGTATAAGAACAAAGTCTGTCTATATTTTACTATTCTTTCTGTTTATAGCGGTTTTTGACGGAGCTGAATATTTTAACAGCATACCCACCGCCAACATCTTTAAAATCAGATGACATAACACACCGTCGTGTATTATTTATACACGTACTTCACGCACCATTTAGTGATCATGAGATTGTCTGTGTTCACAAATGCGTATTAAAATATCACTTATCCATATCGTCATACCTCACCGTGTAGCTGTCCAGCATTCTTTAATTATCTGATATTCATAAAAAATTAAATACTAGTAAACCGGTTGGACTTCATATTTAGATGTTTATCTATGTAATGCTGGTCGCACTTTCCACAAACCATCGCTCATGTATCACCCATCACACATATGCCGGCATCACGAAACCATATACATGTACATCAGAGTTATGGAGGCACGGATCCAGTATGAGTGTTTATTGCTTCAAATGTATACTTAATTCAATGAACGTGAACAACCTCTCATTTCTTCTCGAAATGGCCATACATCGATCGAAATGGCACATTGAGATGTCCCTCAACTCAGATCAAGCTTGAAAATGTGTCCCGATCGATGTTCGCATATGAATGTCGGGCTCGAACCCGTGCGTGCCAACTCCGTCCAGAACAGTCTGCGACAAGAAAACCTGAAATGGTAACGCGCTCAAGATCATATACTATATGCCCATGATTGTAATTATAGAATCTTTTTCATTTCTGTCATATGTAATAAGCATAGCTTATCACAAACCAAAAATCAACATTATTGACATAATGTAAACGCCAATAAACGAAATTGAAATTCTCAACTACACATTTTACTGGATTCGACCTCGGGGTCGTACTACAGCTCGACCTCGGGGTCGCACTACAACTTTTAATTTGTCCAAATAATTAACATTCTATAAATAGAACCCACATGCGCTATGACAGCGCCCAGGCGAAACAAGAATTTGTACATTAGTATACACGCGGCGCGCGTAATGAACTTACTCTGGAAAGTACTATCCCACGAGTAGCGGTCGCATAACTTATAATATAACATGTATATTATGTCCGATAGTACATAATATAGTAGATAGAGTTTGAGGTGTTCCCGGATCTGGGACAATCTTCCATTCCCCATCGTTTGAATTGATAGGGTAAATTGTATAGTGGTAAGCACGATGCACAGGGGAGATATATAATACGATGAATACGAGCGTACACATATAATTAACAAGATGATACTTTAATTGCTGATGACTGGTTGCACTCATTGTACAACACAAGTACGAGTAAAATAATATGATAATCCAGTAACAATAGTGTGATATACGCTATAGTGAACGTATAGATAACATGGATATCGTGATACCTCAGACCTTATATGGACACATGATACCACCAACACTGAAATAACTACCCGTTCTCCTCGAACCTTGCTACCACCAACATCTCTATATAATCTGTATACATAGTGCTTACCGACAGAGACTAATTTAAAATATAAAAGTTATCAAAATCTTCTGGACTCTTGATTGTTCCCGTACAGTGCCAACTCTACCTTCACCACCAGATTACGGCACAATTAACGTTTCATAGTTGGTTGAGTTTGTTTTTCTAAAATTCGATTGTTGATTTGACGAGGGATGTGCGGTTAGAGAGCGATCGGATTTTATCTTCTACAGGAAAAAAAAGATGCATAATCAGATCACCCATGAATTATTTTACAAATAATTAATCAATTAAAAAAAAAATTAAAAAAGTTTATGTATTCCATATCTAAACACGGAGATACTTTAATTTATATACATTGAGAAACAATGGAGAAAACGCGACATAACATCCCGCTTACACCTTTAATTTGGAGCCGACATCGACTTAAACTTTAGCGTGTCCCAATTGACACCTGCCAAACTATTTAGGCTGATTTGATGCGATTCGGTATGTTTTCTCGTATAGCGCAATGATAACGGATGGGGTACTATATGACGTTTGCAAAACCAATGGTGATTTGACAAGTATTTTGGGCTAAAGTTTACTCATAATAGCAAATCGAGATCCATACGAATTTTAGCTGGCGCACTAACAGCTAAATTTCTCTCGGAAATAACTTAGCCGTTTATTGATGGATTTTGATAATTTTGGTAATTTTATATAAGGATTAACTGTCATGTGGACTGTTTTTATGGAGATGTAACCGTGAGGTAAGTGGACATAACTTGTGTAAAACCCGAAGTTTACATACAAGTTATGACCACTTACCTCACGGTTACATCTCCATAAAAATAGTCCACATGACAGTTAATCCTTATATTTATATACATTTAGCGAAAAAGCCAATTTTGTAAATGTATTTAAATCGAAAAGTGTATCGTGACAAAAACAGCCCAAAATACCCAATAGCACCCTTGGCAAAAGTTAATAGGAACAATTTCTCTTCATATTGAAACCCGATGATGTATTAAGTCAATCCTGCGCGAGTCCAAATACCCCCAAAACATTACGCGTTCGTCTTTCCAAACCCAATGACGTATCGATGGTGTTATGAGCTTGGTGTTATAAGGCGTTGCTCATTCGCCGAGAAATAACTGCAACTAGCCACGTGGGCGCCGACCAATCAGAATGCTGGATTTAGTGATGACAACACTTAGTATGTAAATATAATGTGTTTATTGATATTTATTTATAATGTGTTTATTTATATTTATTTATAATAATGTGTATAATATGCTTATATATGTACCATGATATATGTAAATAGTGTACAAATGTTATCTCGATACCTATGTATTATAGGTCATGAGAATAAAGAATTGAATTGGTAGGTGAGTTTATAATCGCGTGCGACAGCTACGCATAGAAAATCGGACCAACCCCATATGTCTACAAGTGCTATGGACCTTGTTTCTATATATTTATGGCCGTTTGACCTTGTTTTTATTTATGGCCGTTAGCACGATAACTAACCGATTCCATTCATAACCATTGCGGTCACTTAATAACCAAATAAAACATAATTTATATGTTTATTCCTAATAGTTCTGCATTTCTTCACAATAGTATATTGCGTTTATTCGCAACATTATATTGCGTTTATTCGCAATAGTGATGCGGTTTCTCGACGACCATTTTGGATTTGATGGGTTGTTGGGGGGGGGGGGGGTAGAAAGGGTGTAATCACCTCATGGTGGCATCATATATATACAACAGCCTTTATTTGACAGACATATGTTAAGGGACTGAGCAACTATATTTGTGACGTATATAGATTCCTCTGGTCAGCGGACAGCAGCCATTTTGCAGCGGGTTGAGTGTTGGGTGATTCGAATATGATATAGCATCTTATTGTTAATGGGGTTTCGTGTCCGCGCGGTGCTCTGTATATATGTATCATAACAAGATACGCTCATGCTGTTAATAATGTCGCGTTCTCTTTGCAGATACATTAAATTTCGTCAATACGATTATCGGTTTTCCTGGTCATGCTATGATGCAATTAGTTTACATCTAAAAGGGAAATCCCAAGCATTGATCTACCGGCATGTATCCAATCTTGACTAATGTACATTTTCGCCATTTCTACTGTTTACAATATACCTTCTCGATGGGTGTTAAGGCCTATGTAGACGCCTATTAAAATACTTGATATTTCAAAATGGATTTGCTCGACAAATGTATTAAATTTCTTTTTGGAATCTGGTACGGCACTGTGGCAATCGTTAACTATACGCATACTAGGATAATGTAGATGCTCTGCCTCTCTACTATGTAAAATAGTTCACCTCGGTGGTCTTAAATTGGAAGCATTAACAGTCGCGTTGGTTTAGCGTATTACTATGTCAATATTAGCTCGAAGGTAGCCGTCTCTAACCACAGGTACGGCTAAGCTTACCACATTCCAGATAATATAATATTATCTGAGGTGAACTGTGTTAGTTGGTCATGATATACAAACCACTGGTACATGTACCATTCAATGACATGACGACAGATAATTGGAACTTGGGATATACGTTGGTGACACACTGTGCCCCCCCCCCCCCAGCGTTGGCCAACAGTTGGAAATTGAATGACTCACAGACCAGCAGTTTGAAGTGTCAAAGTTTAGATTGATATGACTGAATGATTGAACTGTTCAACACCATATAGGGGTGTTACGTTTGGAATGATAAAGGAACCAGTCCGAAAGTCCAACCCTAGGTGTGGATGGAAATGAACATTTCAAGAGTTACAATGAACTGTAAATTGGTTGGGACCCACAAACGATGACCGCCTATCCACTTTCCTAAATATCATTCTTCTGTAAATAACCTTCCCCAGAATAAATATGTGTAAAGGTCCATGTATATCTATGTATGACTCAATCTTATCGTTGGAAATGTACCTTAAATACATTATGGAAATTTAAATCATCCGAAAAAGCAAAAGCAGATTTCCCCCGCCGCTCGTAGATAATATCCAGACACACGTGATGTAGTCTTATACACAAAGCGTGTATGCAGAACTAGATTCGTTTAGTTGAGCGATATAGTACATACATACATGCACACTTCTTTGAATTTCGACAAACCAGGCAAAAACATATACTTATTCTGAGCGATAGAGTACATAGATACACACTTCGAATTTCGACAAACCAGGCAAAACATATACCTTTCTTCCAGAGAGTGAATATCCATCTAAAAAATAGCAGCTAACGATTCAAATAACCCAAGAACTTCAGCCATGGACGTCCTGACTATCACCTTCTCAATGTTGCATCTACTTGTGACGGTTAAATCACTGAGCCGCCAGTTCATACGAATCCTCGAGCTTGATGACGTATACAAACCAGGAGCATTTCGCAGCCATTATGGGATCGAGGATGACTTCATGTGCGCCAGGCTTTGCACCAGGACGGGATGTTTGAGCTTCGTCTATCACATAAATGAAGAGGAGAGGAATTGCTATCTTTACGACGTTCCTTTGACGATCAACAGCGCGAATCAAACGCTGGCTGGGATGAGCAAGACGTACCTGGAGATAGCAGATGGTGAGTAGGCTTGGTGTATACGCTGGTACCTGGATATATCATATGGTGAGTAGGTTTGGTGCAGACGCAGGTACCTGGAGATAGCAGATGGTGAGTAGGTTTGGTGTAGACGATGGTACCCGGGGAGTGGCGGAGACAGCAGATGGTAAGTAGGCTTGGTGTAGACGCTGGTACCTGAAGATATCAGATGGTGAGTAGGTTTGGTGTAGACGTTGACGTACCTAGATATAGCAGATGGTGAGTAGGTGTGGTGTAGACGCTGGTACCCGGGGAGTGGCGGAGACAGCAGATGGTGAGTAGATTTGGTGTAGACGCTAGTACCTGGAGATAGCAGGTTGTGTGTAGATTTGGTGTAGACGCTGATGTATCTGGAGACAGCAGATGGTGAGTAGATTTGGTGTAGACGCTAGTACCTGGAGATAGCAGGTTGTGAGTAGGTTTGGTGTAGACGCTGATGTATCTGGAGATAGCAGATGGTGAGTAGGTTTGGTGTAGAAGCTGATACCTGGAGACAGTCAGAGATTGAAATGTATGTAGGCTCTGGTTGCTTTGATATACTAAATTGGAAATCCATAACTTTGTAGAATACATATTTATTACATGATCCTACCTTTATTTCATTCAATAAACACTTTCAATAAATTGTGATATTAAACGTTCGTTGCATAACAGGAAATAGTGCCAGTTGACCTTTGACTTCCGATTTGTCGTCTGTTTACATTCCGTACGCTACGTCTCAAAAATACAATGGCTTCCAATTTTGTGCCAACAATCTTTAATGAATGAAGAGTTTGAAATGTTATTTCATTAAATTTACGTCATTAAATACGTCAGAGTCTTTATTTATCTGCGAGTATTTCTTTATACGCGGACAAACAACGCATAGTTTCGTGAAACATCAGCGCGGGTCTTTTTGAAGCCGATGTTTGTTTCACGTCCCATCTGTTGATTTAAGTATCTTTTATCTAGGTTTTGGATCATGTAATAATAGTGTGGTCGTCGGGAGGTTGAACCTAGAAAAAATTGTTATAAAGCTGGTTTTGGTATCATTTTGAGTGGAAAAGTATCGGGAATAACATATCCAAAATCCGATAAAATCCGCCTTGGGGAAAATTCAGGATTCAAGATGGCGTGCAAGATGGTAGCCAAAAAATAACAATATTTCCAAAACAGCATTAGTCCTTTGTCAGGCAGAGATAATGAGATTGCTTTCGAAGAAATGTCATCATGTTTGACATATTTCACATTGATCAAATATAGGTACCAGGGAGCCAGAAAGATGGCCACAAAGTTGACCACCAAAATGACAATTATGTATTTTTTATTTTATTGATAGAAATCGACCAGTGATGACCAGAATATGAAAATGAGTAATAATTTCGGCACTTGTGTATCACATATATCAATATACTCAAACCTCATCCTCGCCATCCCCTACCAGTATTTCTTTTGAATTAATGCAGACCTCTCTAGAAGCGATAACACATTTGAGACCAAGTTTGCGACATGTGTACACATATAACATGTTTTGTTTGTGTCATCTTACACTTGCACTGTACCGACTTGAGCAATACGTCTTGGGCTTCATTCTGGTCAGTCATAACTGGGGCATGTTCCGCGACACGAAGTCCCCAACCACATCTCTCATGATTCAATACGTCGCTATTCAGTGTTCTCCGATTCATGACCGACATATGAATTCTGAAACTGTGATATATGTATGCCGCTCTTTCTATTGGTAAGAGTTTTTGGGCTCTAACGCAGTCTTGCTAGAATATAGCATGTCCATAAACTTCGCATGGTGAAGTGTATTTAGATAGTCTTCTTTCTTACCACCACACACAAGGTAAAGCCGCATGTCGGCATCGCTGATAGTTTCTGATATGCACTAGACTCCTGCATGAGTAATAGTTTGCGAACTTCAGCAGACTTGTTTATCTTTGTGAGGATACTCGTGTTCCCATGTTCGAATAATGCAGAGGTGGTATCACAGCATCCCCATACATGTGCAATCAGAATATGGGAAGTTGTGAACTGTCCATCCTTACGCACGGTGTCACCGAATCGCAATATGGCAGCACCACCTTTGCCAGATTTCCGAGCATCAGAGTGTCGGCCATGTTCGATTTCCAGTGACGATTCAAAAGAAGAATCAGATCTGTATCGTCCGCGATAACCATGATAGTTCTTCCATGCGATTCATATTGTAGGGCACGAGAAACTATCAGAGTATCAACGTCACCACTGCAGTGAACTGCGTGCCCATTATCCGATAAGAGGCGCCCCATCAATTTGACGAACTGAATTTTGTTTCTCTCATTTGGGAGGAAACTTTTCTGGTTATTGTGGCTCGCTGTTTTTTTAGTGACCCGAACGTCGGCACGGTTTGCAGATCGCCGGCTGTGCGCGTGATCTTTAATAGACGAGCTATGACCGAACCATCGAACACGATGCAATTTCGGACGTACTTCAGATAATGCATGGCTACTTCCTTGTATGTTGAGTTTGTGATCCACTTCACTCTATGGAGAAGAGCTTCGCTACCAAGAATGGTCTCAATTCTCTAGAACGAAATCAGTCAGAGCCTTTGCCAATTCGTGTTTTCGCCAACATTAACGTGGACATCAGCCTGTTTTACTTGTGATGCTGCTGCGTCATCTTGTTCCCTTATCAATTCATTGTCCGCAAACTGACGTCCTCCTCGACTGGGACAACTTCAGCTATCAACTTATTGAAAAGCGCATAATCCACTTCGTATAGATCATGCAAGACCCTCGACACTGCCTTTCAATATATCATGGGTCACTGTACCAACCCCTTCATCATCGAGGCGATACTCCGCAAGAAGCGATCACTACAGTATGAAATCCTCCGAGTCAACACACTATGTTCATCGACTTAGAGGTTATTGTGTTTACCGACTTGAACCACAAACGCTGGTCGAAATGGATACATAGGGTTTGGGTGTTCAATCTACGTACATGTTCCTCAACATACATGAGTAAATGATGGGACGGAACAGAACATCTTATTTCTCAGCGGTCAGTGTCGTCCAGCGAGCAAGCACTTTGCATGAAACCAGTTCGAGCTAGGTGTTTCACTCTTACTGAACAAACATGCTGAGGGCCACATGCGATCCGTGATGTGATCAGATGGGGGGGGGGGGGTGTAGGGTGTTTTCAGTTTGATATTGGAAATTTATTTGCCAATAACATCCTTTATCAAGCACGAGCTCATCAACCCTCGATCGCTTTTGTCTCATGATCACATATCATGGCCAGTGGCGGTGGATTCATGGGTGTAGAAATTGCAATCATCCCCATTCCATGGAAGGCCCCCCTGCCATCCAAAGTTGTTATGTTGTGGTCGAACCGACTGAGTAAAGGCACTGGGTGAACAGTCAGTTAATATTTGACTGGACGTTTTTGTTTAACTGACGGATTGATTGTATCTCTCAACTTCTTCGTTGGAAACAGAGAATCCCAACCGAAATTACTTGTTCACTAGTTATTTGGAAACAAACACATGGTTCATTTCTAAGTCCGAACAGTGATTGTGTTATAACCAAACGTGGACACGCGCCCTGCATAGTGGAATGGTCAATGCTACTCTGCTTGACATCGGACAGAATTAAAATATTGAGGAAGCTTTATTTTCCAAGTAATGGACAATATTTGGACCAAACAAATGCCTGTGTTTCGGCACTACAGAGACTGCGAAACGGCTGCATTTAACGAAACAAAACATTTTAAATATGGATTTTCTTTTAAAGACTAGATATAAAGGACATACATATAGTTGTTAATACATAGATATCATATAATCATACTATATATTAAATAAGAAGGAACATATAATTACGACACAGTAGAAGATACATTCAGGTTCGATCACTCGAATTCGGTAAATTATGACGAGTTTAGTTGAAATCAACATGCGTGTGGCTTACATTTTATGTATTAATTATGAAATGAACATGCTGAACTTGACACGCTTCAAATTCGCCATCAATCGAAGTGGTCCCCAACGTTACTATCAATAAAGTCTAATTTCAGTAAAATTATCCATGTATACACTCGACAGCACACATTTAGCTACGAAATTATTTGATATGGATCGTATATATTCTGCAAAAATCCACGAAATAACGATTAGGGTCTGTTCGTTTACATAACTCGTTGGACAGAGTGTAATCTGGTCAGTTCATTTTGGAGCTATGGCGTGTAATCCATGATCAATAATCTGGATTATCTCACGAAATAACGACTCTGCGTATGTTGTCACCGTTAGGTTTTCAACAGGAAACGTGTGACCGACTCCTAAAAAACAACTTTTACTACTTTCACAATTAGAGATATAAAATCGAAGTGATAAATGAGAAACAACTGCGAACAATGTGAACTATTGCTTACACAACTGCAGTGATGTGCGTTATGGCGTTCTATGATAACGCATGCACTTTATTACTTGAGCGCACACATGGCTTACGTGTATAATGGCGTTGTCCTCCAACGCTCGTAGAAAGCGCTTTTTAGTGTGGCACGCACGCATGCATTGGAGTTCTACATCAACGCTCTTTATTAGTGGAAGGCACAGATGGCCTATACTGTATTGGGTCGTACTATCGTATACTCATATGACAATTATCCACGCGAACTTGCCACGGATGCGTGGTTTGCGAACTCACACAATTAAACTGTCTGCATGTATCTGCAATCGGAAATTTTGTGTCATAATGACGAAACACCTTGCATGTATTCAAATGTCTGTAAACAAATTTCCCCAAAGCGGATTTTAGCGGATTTTGGATATATTGGTGTTGAAATATTCCCGGTCAAAATGACACAAAAACTGGCTTTATAACAATTTTTTCTAGGTTCACTCTTCAAAATAACTACAACGACTATACTAATATGGCCTATTTCGTGTGTTTGAAAATAAGTTATATATGAGCTTATTTATGGGAGAATAGGCTGAATGTGTTTGCACAAATATGAACTTCCAAATTCCGCACTTAGCAAGATGTAATAACATATTCGTGTCTTTTTGAAGTCGAAGCAAAGTTGATATTGAGTAATTAGACAATCCACCGAAAATCCAATGACATACCATGTTTACCTATATTTTAGCCTGCACATTGGTATAGGAAGATTAAATTACCATTGAGTTGTGCTATTAAATAAGAAGCCGTTCGAGCTATAGACGTAAGAGGCCGATGCTCTCTATGGATATGTGTACGTACAGCGAATTACCAATGAATAATAACAATCGCAAACAGCCGCGAACAGAGCATTACAGTGCGACATCGCGTTATTGGGATAACAACAAGGAGAATATCTAGCGTTTTTGAATTGATACCAGACAAATATATTTATTTATTTATTTTCGCGAGCGACTAGTACTTTTCTCCGGCGGAAATACATTATTTCTGGCAGTAGCGACAGAAACTTATTACCGCAAAAAACATAGTACATTCATAACACTAATCCTAATGAAAAGGTCGAAGACGCTTGCTTAACCAGGGCTCTTGCTCTCATGGCTCATGCAGGTGTTGATTTTTTTTATCAAATTACGCATACGTCCCGGCTCATTAGACCAGTTGGAACTGTCACTCCAACAGATTATCCTCACTGCGTCCACACAGTTACATGTTTACCACCATTTATGGAACAACGGGGTACTATCTGACCGTTCTGACGACCCAAACAATCCTGGGGAAATATGGTCTGGTACTTGATATCTGGCCGGGAACACGCCGTCGGGGTATAAAAGTATTATTTTACATTTGAAATGCATCGCATGGTATGGGTATGGATGTAGTGTATTGACTAATTATGTGTCTAACAATAACCGCTGTGTTCGCATGTATAAGCGCAAAATGAACTTTAATATTCAATGACACTGTGTTATATTAAATGCAAGTAATCTCACTCTGTTACTCGATAGCCCTAAATAATTTCTACAAACATACTAGCAATATATAGAGATGTATATTATGTTCTGATGGATTCCACAATTCTCTCATGTTTCAACACAAAATAATGTGTTTTTGCCCCAAAATGGCCAAAATAAACACTAAAATATCTATTCACACCATAAACCTCACATACCATATGAAACTCACCATATAATGTTGTCTAATTGAAGCAGCGACCATAAATGAGGTCAACTGTTATTCCTAGAGCTGGATTCCAGTTATCACTGATTTTATATTCGAAAAAGTGGTCCCCAAAAAAAGAAAGAAAACACAGTTCGCACTGATCATGATGAATGATAAAAACTATATTCGGCAACTCTGTGATGTTGAGAATTATGACACCTACCGCAACACCTATCAGAAACAATAGATGCCGGACGAACAGGACGACCACCCACTGGTTTTATATGCGAAAATCACAATTTTCTATTAAAACCCCAATTTCCACCCGAAATCCCAAAACCTACAACATTTTATACAGACAAACGATGTTTGTTGTTTGACCAACTTGCTACGCTGGGTGTATAAAATATTAACCTCGAGAAACTCCTCCTTGGAGATACTACTCTGAATTATACACAAAATCGGAACATATTTAGGGCTGTCCATTATACATAACCTCGACATCGCGGTTTAAACTTTAATTAAACACCTTAATGTGCAAACCTCTGCCGCAAAAAGTTGCAAAACTTTTGTCTCAATTCCGTTATTATGCAATAAAATATGTTTACACTAACCACAACACTTGACGAATTATTTAGATTAATCACATTGAAAACATAAGTATAGATAAATAAAGCTATAAAATTGCATCCATTGACGACGTATATTATATTGTTGGTGGATTCCAGAATTCTCTCATTTATCACCAAAAATGGTGATTTTTACCCAAAAATGATCCCTAGAACATTACGATAACACAAGAAACACTTACAACATGTGAGCATGACCATAGTCTACAGTATAGGTGAGTTTCCAACAAAAAATAACGTGATATGTTAATAATACGAAAAAAGTGGTTGTCCCCAAAAATCTCTGTTCGCACATTTAGGTTTCTCGCCAACTCAGTTTTCATATTCCCCATATCCATGCGAACAAGTTGAAATATAATACGTCTTGGTGGTTGGCGACATGATTCAACTAATACAAAAATAAGGCCATTTTCTGGTCTCTGCTGCTCCTCTATGTAATTAATACTCCATCCGGTTTCAACAGGGTATTTGAACCCTCACGTCATGTCATTACGTTCCCAACGTCATTGCATCGTTAGCCCAAAATCCCTAAAAAAAACTTCCCACACATTTCTGTGAATTCAAATATCATTACATTCTGATAGATCAACTGTCATTCTCAAAAATGAATGTTATTCCAATTTTCACCTGTTTCCCCATAAACAAAACACTTAAATCACTTAAATCACACCAAAATGACGAAAAATTTCAGAAAAACATTAAAAAGAGAAGCGAATGAAGTCTGAATGCACAGGGTAGTTTGGAAAATGAGCATGTCGTAATACAACACACATTTGGTCCTCATTCTAGTGGAACAGCATAACATGAACTGTATTTTATTGTGATAGTGGCTACAATTATTGCTAATTTCATGAAAGTCGGGTCACCGTTTCCATGGTTACCGCACCACTTTCAAATTTTTTGACAGCGCCTATCTTGTAGCATATAATCTAACCTTTCATATGACATATAAAAATCGCTTAAGTACCATAGGTATATTAAACCCCTTAAATACGGCCATTTTTGGGTCCTGGCCGCTCACCTATAAGGAGATTGCATACAAACAAATATTGAAATCGGTTCATAGTTTTTCGAGTTATGAGGTCGGACGGACGGACACACGGAGGGAGAAAGTGTGACGGACAGACGCAGTCAATCCAGTATACCCCCCATTTTCTTCGAAAGTGGGGGTATAATAACGCTCTTTATGTTTACCATATCCGGATCTAAACAAAAGCCATGTTATGTAACGTTTTTTGCTTTTGTTTACATAACAATGGAAAAACATTTGACAATAACATACTGTTTATGCCATATTTCTGATTGGTATAAGAACAAGGTCTGTCTATATTTTAATATTCTTTCTGTTTATGGCGGTTTTTGACGAAGGATATTTTAACAGCATACCCACCGCCAACGCCGCCCGTATCTTTAAATGCAAGCAATTAGGGATGTATTGATTATGTGACCTTTTCTAGAAGCAGAAATATATGTAATGAAAACAGTCTCACGAATGAGACCGATACTCATTTATTTTTATATCTACAACACCAACTCTGTCAAAATTCACTACTAGAGAACAGTATGAGAGCTATTCATATGGTATTAGGTAAAATGTGTAGATCCTATTGTCCGTGTCTTAAAATAGTAGTCATAGCTGCCTCCGGTCAAGTGATTAAACACGAATATTTCGCTTTTATCACACAAATGCATGGTGGTATACCATGAACGCAATTTATCAAAATACAAAGGAGTGCAATAGACTATCTTTAATAAATTCTCAACATAACCAAATTTGCTTACATACTCTGTGGCAGAGACTGTCTTTTTACCTGGAAATTATATGTGCTTAAATGCACTAAGGCCATTTATACGCGAAACGTACAACCTTTTCTGCAGCCACATCGCGCGTTTACCCATTCTCCCTAATTTATGCATATCTGCTGCATACAAACCCATAAATAGCAACATTGAGTGAATGGTAAACGCAGAACTAATAACGCAATTACATGTATGTTGGTGACAATGGTAATATAATTCCAAACAACAAGATACTGAAAACTAATAGTGTGCATTGCGTGGTATACATATTCCCGTTGTAAAGTGCCGATTGAAGTAATTTGAACAAAATTGTCTACTAAGAAACCGGTTTGGAAGCAGCATGAAAATTAGTATTAAATAAAATGTACAATGTACAGTCTCTTCGAACTAGTGAGATAGGGTAATATACTGTTGAAGAGATGAATATTTCTTTACATTATAATCAGCATTGCGACATACGGATGTGGTTTATTATAACGGAGAGTGTTGAAAATTCCGGAAATGTAACTAGTATTTACACAGCAAGTGTGTGCACTTCAGATTCTGCGTTACATTCAATAATTAATCACCATTCCATGCAATCACGCAATGTGTGGCGAAATATTACTTCGTGTGTTGCATGCCCAAAATAACTATTTTGGCCCGACTGTTGGATGCATTATAAGCAGAAAAACCCGAACGTAAATCATTGGGTTAACGTGCGTTGCAGTGGTCGATAAATCATTGAAATAGATCTGTTTTAATTAAGTGTACCTTTAAAGATATATAACAACATACTTGTAAATTACCAATGTGTATTTTCGCTTATAGGTGGTTATCCAATATGTTGCTTTCGTCGTAGTATGGATTTGGATTTGCCATTTCATCGCCGCGATTGCATTATTTTCTGTCCTTGTCACTCTATTCGCCCCTTATACTCTAATTTTACACACCCTGGTATATATCGGATGGAGAATTAATGCGTTATGTTGTCGCCGATGGGGGATATTGTAGAAAAACATACTCACAACTTGTGAGTCACAAGGTCGAAAAATGAGCAATTTAAAAATCTCTGTAAAAAAGTTTGCTCAAAGCAGATTTTGGATATGTTGTACAGGATATATTCCTCTTCAAAGTGGAATAGAAACCAACTTATTCCAAATTTATTCTAGGTAAAACCTTTTATCGGCCAGACTATAATGCATCATTCTCGCTATCCGTAAAATTTTCTATAATAGAGACCTTTCGCAAAAATCACTATTACGATTACGGATATGATATATTGTCCTATAGTAAGGCTTACAACATCACAATTTACCTACGATGGCTAATTGGTGAGACGGCATATGCCCCACCATAGTCAGATATATATATATACTATAGAAGGTGACCCGACTTCGTCCGGGCTTTGACCTTGAATTGTCTATTTTGAAGGCCAAGGTCAAGTGGGGTCACGATTTGACCCGTCCAAAACACAGTGCCCGAACAAAAGTACCCGACAAAAGTACCCGTCGAAATCCATCCGGTTTTACCCGATTTGACCTTGAATTGACCATTTTGCCCGACTTCGTCCGGGCTTTGACCTTGAATTGACCATTTTGAAGGTTAAGGTCAGGTGGGGTCAAACACCAACACCCCAAAAATGGTGGAAATCGGCCCAGCGGATACCGGGAAATCGGCCCAGCGGATAGCGAGATACCCTATGCATCAAATTTCGTCCGTAAAAATCCGCCAGTTTAACCCGATTTGATTTCCACTCAAGTATATAAACGCGCCTCATATACACACGCTCATTAATTATCAAGTTTCAACGTAAAGATAAATTACCATCGGTGCCCGAGATATCGCCAAGACGTCTGAAACAGTCAAATGCATCGGCCGGTTAAGCGTTAACGTGATCTAACGTTGTGACCTCTAACGACGTCATAGAAGTTCATCGATTACACACACACACACACACACACCCTCACAAACACACAAACAGATCTTCCAAAATATATAATAGACTAGAAGGTGACCCGACTTCGTCCGGGCTTTGACCTTGAATTGGCCATTTTGAAGGTCAAGGTCAAGTGGGGTCACGATTTGACCAGTCCAAAAACACTGCCCGGACAAAAGTACCCTACAAACGTGCCCGTCGAAATCCATCCGGTTTTACCCGATTTGACCTTGAATTGATAATTTTGAAGGTCAAGGTCTGGTCGGGGTCACGATTGTACCCGTCCAAAACAATCAGTGGACAAAAGTAACCCCACGTATCAAATTTCGTCGAAATCCCATCAAAATTGGCGATTTGACCTTGAAGTTACCCGATTTCAAGGTCAAGGTCCCGTCGCACGGGCAAATGAATATGCTTATGAGACTCGCCATAAGAAAGTACCCCCACATACCAAGTTTCGTCGAAATCCCGTGATATTCGGGCGTTTGACCTTGAAATGACCCGATTCCAAGGTCAAGGTCACGTCGCACGGACAAATTAATATGCATATGTTCGTTCCCGGCCGAAAATACCCCCACATACCAAGTTTCATCGAAATCGGCTGGGCCATTTTCGAGTCCATCGATTACACACACACACACAGACAGATACACACACACACACACACACAGATCTTTCAAAATATATAATAGACTAGAAGGTGACCCGACTTCGTCCGGGCTTTGACATTGAATTGACCATTTTGAAGGTCAAGGTCAGGTGGGGTCACGATTTGACCCGTCCAAAACACTCCCTGGAAACAATTACCACTATGGTCCACTAAGTATCAAATTTTGTCAAAATCCGTCTGGCAATTTTCCAACACCAACACACCAAAAATGGTGGAAATTGGGCAAGCGGATACCGGGAAATCGGCCCAGCGGATACCGAGATACCCTATGTATCAAATTTCGTCCGTAAAAATCCGCCAGTTTTACCCGATTTTATTTCCACTAAAGTATGTAAACGCGCCTCATATACACACGCTCATTTTAATTATCAAGCTTCAACGTAAAGATAAATTAGCATTGTGTGGTAAATTTTAACTAATTATTTTCTCGCAGTCAAAGTTGAACAATTTCGATGTTGTTGACATTGACGGCTTGGGGCCACCGGTAGATTCCATTTCGCAACAACGAAGTATCATTTCAGCTAAATGGATTCTTGGATGAGATTCCAGACCCGCGGGGTAAATGTAAACAGCTTGAGCATATGCGTGGTGTGAATATACAAAAAATAAATCTATCGACAATAGACCTAAGAATATTAGCTGTAACAAAATTTATATATCAGAAATTGTAATAAATGATATATTTTGGGATAGATGCACGATTTTTAATAGCCTGCAAATTGACAATATATATTGTAAATGTTATAATTTTGGGAAAAATACACGATGCGTAATTGCATGCCTGCAAATTGCTAACGTTCGTCGACGTATGAATATAGAGTTATCCTCCCTGCATCGCAGTGCTAAATCCGGCGTGATAGCACTGCGGATCCCGATATATGAGTTTTGAAGGTCAAGGTGACGTCGCACGGGCAAATCAATAGGCCTATGTTAACCCCCGGCCGAAAATACCCCCACGTACCAAGTTTCATCGAAATCGGGTCGGTCGTTTTCGAGTTCATCGATTACACACACACACACACAGACAGATACACACACACAGATCTTTCAAAATATATAATAGATATTTGATGGAAGAAGTAATATGTGTCTCTTTCATATGCCACGTTCTTATCCGCATGCAACACACCACACGGGTAATGTTAGAGCGTCCCCAAGCAAGACCGGTGGCACATTCTTGACACATTTAAACTACGTGGGGTATATTTCGTCTCACATAAGAACCCCCGTGTGTAAAGATAGAATTTTGGCCGTATATTGGCAGGATATTACCATATCCGTAATCGTATTCGTGATTTTGCGAAGGGTCTCTATTGGCGAATATCTCGATTTCCCCCCATCCAGTATGCTCAGCCCGCTCATTTTGTCGTTTTTCGTCCACTTAGTTTTAACGCCGGGCAAGCAGTTATATCATTACTTACCGACGAGGAACCAATCCTGGATCATTACGTTAACTGGAGCCCAGGCGCTGGAAAGTTTGACATGGGACGAAGCAAAAGATGACTGTGCAGTGAAAGGGGGCCAACTCCTTGCCGCAAACGGCGAAGATTTCTACACTACGCTTAACGGACTCGATACTACTCACCCCGGTAAGTTATGTACCTTAACCCTTTCATTGACGAGTAGTTATCCCGTTTGTTGAAATTATTATCTGAACATTTCCCTAAATAAATAGGACCCCTTCTTAATTTTTTTCATTTGTCGCCTGCTTATATATTACATGTAAATCCGACCAAATGAATAATAGACCATTCCGATGTATCCTTTTAACTTATAGTGGGGAACCCATTTAGTATATAGATTATCGGTTACTTAGTCAGTAGATGCACAGCACGTTAGATTTGTTTATTGTGATTTATCGACGCGTTTATACATAGAGGGTCATATCGCGGCTTTGGTAGTTGTAATGATGGGGAAAAGACCGCATATGGAAGGGCGAATAAAAGTGCGATATACAATGTCACCCGGTGGGTTGGTGTCCTGAGGCCAAAAACAAGTATTCTCCTAGATCATGCAATGTGTATCCAATAACAATATTGTGCTTTGTTTTTAGATTAAAACAGCTTGCATGTGTTCCAGTCTTCTCAGTTTGACTAGAACTGAAGCACCTAAAGTTATTTTACCCCCTCCCTAGGCTGATAGGTGATAACATTGGTGAAATTCAATAAAAACTAATGTTGAAGGGTGGTAGGTGTCTTTCTGTGAACGGAAACAAATTGCATATGTACTAATTGTCGTTGATCGGGATATGTACATGCAATATGGTTATTTTCTGGTTATTTCTCCGTTGACTATAGCGCTTATGCTTGCAAACATGTTACTATGATGCTTGCTATGTTGTAGCTCATCCAAACTGTCAACATGCTTATATCAGATTTGTGAAGAATAATGTCAATCATCACAGTGTTATCATGTTCGCATAAGGATTAGATTCTGGTAGACTAGAAAAACAATTTCCTAATATTCAATGGCGTCAACAGTGAAAACTTTGTCTTTAATGTGCATATATCTGCATACATATGTGCATATATGCAGCCCGGTATAACTGTAAGGACAAGGGTATGATGTTGCAATAGCACAGCCAGACGTCCAGTTGACAGTTACCGATTCAGGCAAAGAAAGGGTTACATTTGGTATTGCATTACTTTGTGGTGATGGGTTTGGACAAGATCCCTTAACTTAAGCACGCAAAATCAATGGAACACCAAAGGTAACCCATTTTCCCGAAATTTGAATAAGTAACATTCAACATTTGGTGCTATTATAAGATTAGGCCAGGACAAGCATGTAGCATATATATCAGCCTGATCTCGTGAAAATAAGCATAATATTTATTTTGAATGTGGCATTTTAAGCTCATATAGAGCGTATTTGAAAATTACGCTCTATATGGGTGTAAAACGCGGCGTTCAAACTAAGGCCGTATAGTGCTTATTTCAATATGAAGTAAGCTTGTATTGGCACTATTTAATCTATTTTGGTTACCGACACGACTTACCACATTCACGCTCTTTATAATATGTTCTCACTGCGGCCGCACCATTCAACGAAATAACGGGTATATTTAAAAAATAAGTCAAAATAGGAACCTATATATGTGATTATTTACGCCCCATATGAACCAACAAACATGTGTACTTATTGATCTACATGGCTGCGGATTGCAGCTGGAGTCGAGATTCGTGGCATGATCTAGACAATGACGGGACGACGATGACGACGGTGATGACGATGAAGTGGATGATTCATCGACATCTTCATCACGACGACGATGAAAAATGGTGATTTCCCGTCACAACGAAACTAAGATAAATCAGTTTAGAAAACAACGTACTATTTGTCAATTCATTGCAGGTGTACTCAAAACTGGTGCTGCTAATTGGTACTTCACTGGAATCAATGACATCAAGAAAAATATGGACTGGCGGAATATTGACGGATCAAATGCTGCCCCATTGTCATGGCATTCAACCGAACCAAACAACGATGGCGGTTGTGTTGTGCTGTGGCATCATGTGCCATGGAGTTTTAACACTTTCAAACTTGGGGACGTTCCCTGCAGCTGGCGTATGCCACACATTTGTGTGTATAGCATATATTGAGAAAAACTTGAGTTGCTATACAGGCAGAAGGTCGGAGTTACCATAGTAATGGAGCTTTCCACAGAGGCCACACCCACAGCGACAGTAACGCCCACTGGTAAAAAGACTTTATTTCCACATAAATATTGTCTGTTACCCGAGATCGACGTTCGAAGTGGACACATCAGCACTTGCCCTTATGTTAACTAGCTGAAACATACTTATGCATATGATTCGTGCAAATTTTTCTATTTTAAACAGTTTGATTTAAAAAAAATTTTTTTAGATAGATCTTTGATATGCTGATGAAAAAAATAAAATATATATATATATTGTTCCATTTAAAAAAAAGTTTTTAGAGTTTTAGAAATTTTCTTTTTAGATTTTTAGATTGAAACTTCTTGCTAAAAAATTAAAAAACAAAATTCATTTGTTTAAAAAAAAATAAAGCCGTTATAACTCTGCCGGGGGTACCTCGAGGCACCACACCAAATTTGGCTGAAATCGGAGAAGGGCTCTGGAAGAAAAATCGCAAAGGCTAGACAGACAGATCCCTGAACTCTTTAATATATCTAAACCAGAGAACACACATTGGTTTTGCCATTAAATGTGAAAAGTGTCATGCTAAATGAAAAACATTTTTATAATCACGGATACATTTATAACATCATGCTGCAAATACAAACTCAGTATATTATGATTTGACAACAGAAAAGTTTTTTTGAATATAGCCAATTTAACACTGAATGTATGCATTTATATCAAAATTAGGATGAAGAAAGATGGCAGCAGAATTTTCAATGCAGCCATTGGCCTGCTCAGACGCTGATTGGTCGAAAATATCCGCTAATAATTCTTTGATTGACAGCTGTGGAAAGGTCCATTAACAGATGCGTTGGAACTGGAATTGGAAAATTCCCTAGATATATCTGGAGGGGGGTCGTAAACATATTCCAGAAACGTAGGGTATTTTGTTCAGTTTGGCCACTTTCGGGGCACATCACTCCAGGATTCTACTATTTATAAGTGTTTTATAATATGTTTTCGGTATCCACCCATCTAATATTTTATTTTGTCTGTTTGTCACCCCTCTTTCGAAAAATGCTCACTAATAACTGCATATAAAATGTATCACTTATGTTTTGCATTGTTAATTCTGTGCCTCACAAACATGTGTGTTATTACACAGTGAACTGTATTGAAAGACTCTGTTGGCATTCAATTATCTAATAATTCCGGTAAATATGGCGACCAACATCAACATGTTATTTTGACAGCAGATTGAAACGCATTAAGACGGCATAGTAATGGCACACAGAGGCAAGTAATGGTCATCACTATTATTCCAAATATGCAGCAGATGAATACTGTCCGATAATTGGTGTTGTTATCCTCCTCCCTATTTTCCACCCTTCTGATTGGCCCATATCCTGTCACGTGCCGGGCGACAAATCACACTGTCGCCCGCTGAGCCGGGAGACATTGTTTTTTGTCGCCCGCCTGATGTTATATTGCAAGAATATCACCGAACACACACTGCAGTAATTCATCTATTTCACATCACTATATGTACTAAAAATCATAGATCTTATATACCCCACGGATTCGCAATACACGCCAGTTGTGGTGTTTGCTAATTTGCATATATATAGTGAACACTAATATTCGAACTTTTAAGTTGATATTTTTATCGGACAAGCGCTTTTATTTACTTTTTACATCGAAACATCTCGGTGAATCAATTTGTTCATGTCGACATTATGATGCAAGATTGAAAGAGAGGATCCCTTGAGGTTGGTTGCTTATAAATGTTTGCTGGTAGACAACGTAATGCATACGTTTGTCGCGAATGAATGGTACTGTACGCTTATCCTCCGCGATGTCTGCAATGTGATCATAGAAGTATTTTATGTGAGGATCGCCATGAGCACTGACACATATGAATGTACATTAATGAAATTGACAACTTCTCAATAGCTTTTGGGGAAGACCGTTATGAAATGAACATCGCGAGTAAATTGCGCGCATAAGACGACATTGAATATGCCACATTGCAGAAGACGAGAACATACCTATATGGCTTATTGGTTTACATTGCATGGACCGATATTGACGATTTAACCACCAAATTGATCGTAAATAAACGCGGATTATCAAACGCTTAACAGCTTGACTATCGTTTATGGAACATAAATGCTATGGGACGATAAGTTTTACTGACAATATGCATAATCGGGGAAGAAAGCACTCGTGACTCAGTGCAACATCGTGCGTGTGGATGGCAAGGATTTTATTCTGTGGTATAATCGGATAACAAAACAGTTGTTGCCCTTCTTCTCGGGAGACATTGAGATTTGTCACCCGCTCGAGAACGGAATTCTGTTCTCGAGCGGGTGACAAATCTCAATGTCTCCCTCGACAACGGGCGACAACTGTATATTGTGTGTGAAAATCGTCACTTAGATATATGTTGAACTTTTGAAGTTGTCGCGCGCAATTTAGGCCACGCCAAATTAACTATTCAACCAATATAAATTCGTCCACAAAGTGTTTCAAAAATGAGTGGTAACGATTCAGCTATGTCCAATGTCAAACCAAAAACTCTTCCAGAAGTATCGAACGATGAGTTGAAAGAACTAATCATCAATATGAATAAGTCACTTATCACAAATTTCGAAAGTATCAACGCAAAATTTGTAAATATTTCAACGGATCTTTCTAAAATCAATACCAAAATACAAAACATAACTGATGAACACAGATTAAAATCAGCATCAGAACCGATCTTCCTCCTGAAATGAAGCGTGCTCGTGGAAGGTTAAGCGGCATAGCCTTTGACATTAGGCAGAAGGAGCACATTAAAACGCGGATCAGAGTGGTTGGTGTAAGAGTACTTTTGGAAACCATGGGTACTGGAAAGTGGGTAGGATAACTGGAAAGTGGGTATAAAGAGATACAAGTAATGTAGATGTCAACTTGTCAAGGCGATGAATTACAAGTATTAATCATGTACTGATTCCAGATGTGGAGAACGTTGTTCCGAAATATCAATATTGATTATATATTGTAAATGTTGTCTGACTTTTTATGTACTTTGATTTTGTATGTCAACATTGTGCCACATATATTTATATATAACACAATCCATCCATTTATATACATGTATATCACATGAAACCCATATTTTATAAATAAACCCATGGAAGAGTGAAGTGACTGTCAGGCAAAAAAGGGGGGGGGATAAATAAATAAATAAATTTTTGTTTGTTTTTAAATAATTACAAATAAATAGTTGAAGAAATAAATGAACACAGCTTATTAAATTCAACTCCTAGTAAACGCACTTCCGGTATGCTGCGCGAATAACAAAGTCGCAAA
The DNA here is from genome assembly GCA_032622095.1 of Siphonodentalium dalli. Classification (NCBI taxonomy): domain Eukaryota; kingdom Metazoa; phylum Mollusca; class Scaphopoda; order Gadilida; family Siphonodentaliidae; genus Siphonodentalium; species Siphonodentalium dalli. Next base: position 203,996,549 of record CP136061.1, read on the forward strand.
AACGTGCTCCGAAAAACGCTATCATTATATATCACGAAATTAGGAAAGTCAAATTCTATTTTTGAAAATATGGAAACACGACCAAAAAAGGGTAAACCAAGTGACAAAACATATCAATGTTCCAGTTTTGAAGACATCTCAACATGCTTCCAACAACTCCACACTTCACTCAGCGGACAAATCAGCGAGGTCGAGACAAAAGTGGAAACTTTGACCAAAAAAGTCGTCGGGGTGGAAAAAGTTGCCGAAGAAACGAAAAAAAAAAGTGTCTACCTTAGAAAAAAATACAGTTCCACAGATCGACACACGAATCGCGGAGTTAGAAGAAAGGTTTGATGAAATGCAAACAGGTTATGACAAAAAACTCGAGGAAATGGGAGAGCGACTCGATGAATATGAAAAAATCACTGAACTTATGGAAGAAAAAACAGACCGAACAGAAAATGCCCAAATAAAGTTAGACCTCTGGGGACGTAAGTGGAATTTAATCATAAAGGGATTAAAGGGAACAAACAAAGAAACTCCAGCAGCCACTCTTGGAAATATTTTAAAGTCGTTTAAAGACAATCTTCAGGTAGAGGAGGAAAGAATCGACAAAATGGCTTGTGCTGCATGCCATCGACTCCCTACAGGAAAACCAGGCACCCCAGACATTATCATTCGGTTTGTAAATCTATGTGATCGTGACTTAATTCTGGATAAGGCAAAGAAGTTAGCAGCGGGAACGGGATACGGCATCGCAGTAGACCTGCCACGGACACTCTCGAAACTCCGAGGTCAACTGTTGAGGGAACGTGGGGAAATGGAACCAGCAGAAAGGAAGAAAACAAAGTTGGTGTATCTAAAGAAAGAGCCTTTTCTAAAACTGGAAAAGAAAAAATGACTATCGTAGAATAGTAAAGTGAACATTTAAGTATCTCAGGGTGAATCAAAAACATTGTGTTTATATTTCTTTATTGTTGGCAAAAGTCTAAAAGACTCTATTAATGTTTGAACAATTGTTTATTTTGTTCTGTATGAACCTAGTTTTTGGACAGAAAAGTCTTCTTTTTTATTGGCTTAAATACCAGAATAGAGCTCAATTTCTTTTACTTCGGACCGTGTAGATCATTATCAGATGAAAAATCAAAATCATGAGAACAGTTATCTTACAGTATATACTTTTGCATTAAGCTTTCGGATGGGGAGGGGGAAAAATACAAAACAAATTCAGGGGGGGGGGGGCGGAAAAAACTGCGGGACACAACGTACCGGGGGTGGGGGGGGGGGGGGGGTGGGGGTACATAGGCATCAACAATTTACACGTAAAATTTTTCCTTATTCATTTAAGGGGGGGGGGGGGTTTGTCGGTTTAGACTCACAACTTTAATTTTCTCTCATTTTATAGAATATGGATTAACCTTAATATCCAATCATATATACATGAGTAGTACAATCCACATAATTTTTTTTGGGATAACCACTGTCTTGGTTTACATGTGGTATTGACCCCATTAACCCTCTTAATAATGCCGACTATGTCAGTGTCTACCAGTCGAATGCAGAATTCTACCCTGCGATCGCTTATCTGGCAAATGTTTACTGCAGAACTATCGCATGAATTAAACAATTTCTCCTCCAATGGTATCATAAAACAGTTATATGCTGGTATCTCACTCATCTCATTTGCATCTTTTTCAAAGTCGAGATAATGACTAGTTGTCATTTTTTAAAGTGCATACCAAGCGTTGCGATCACCAATATACATGTTTGTACATGTCATGACATCACGAGGTACAAATCTGCGTTCTACTGGTAGACAATGACCATTTTAGTCATAATAATCTAAACTAAGTTACCAAGCACCTTCTCGTGAATTGTAACAATTTATGATAAAGAATTTCAGACTTCATACCAGTACTGACCAGTACTGACCAGTAGGGATCATCTGTCCCAATGAGCAGGGTGTGTACTTTGACTTGAGATGTAATAAATACTGACAATAGAGCTGCAACGATTCATCGTGATTTTGATGGGCATGTATCGTGACACAGTGTATCTTGCAGCTCTAGTGATCAAGGTCAAGCCTCAAGGGTTGACAAGAGCACATTTGCTGGAGTTTCTGACCGAAAATGAGCCTTTGCGACAACACACCGAGATACAAAAATAATAAATAAAGTAGCATAAGCGACAAGTAGTCCAAGCACCCCGCGACAATCCGCCATGCGCAATTGTAACGTAATGGTGACAATCCGCCATGTGCAGGGTGCTTACACTACTTGTCATTATTGTTGTATAATTACAACTACTTTCGCTTTGACTAAAATGCGTGCATTTGATTGGTCAAGGCCCTTAGATACGCTTGGTAGCGACAATATCTATCAGTGGAGGGAAGTGTCGTTTCCCGCATCACTGGGGGTAGTGATACCTTAAAAAGTTCGCAAACCAAGTCGAATATCCATGGGGCGAATTTACCCGGAATTTTATTTTGTCCACCAAGCAAATCGCAAGAAATCACATCCGTTTCTAGTGGTAACACAAGACGCCAAATCTCAGCGAATAATGATCGCCGATTAAAAAGCAGAATAGTACATTAATTTATTTGGGGATAAAAGAATGTATTACATAACTATTCCACCATTAGTATTAGCATTTATCCAGATTCGTGCCAATACTAATATGACATGGCAGTGGTCATGAGAGCATAGAATGCACATTTGTAGCGATTGTTTACTTTTCGAGTCGCCGGAGACCACAAATTCAGTGGCGAAGTTTGGGAACACCGCTTCGGAATTGCTATCGAATCGGATTGCCTTTATGACAACACATGTTCTAGAATCTATGTGGAACAGATTAAAGAAATAATCATAAAAACTGTTGATCAATACACAGAAATAAAACATCTTAAACCTAAATACCTTATTGATGATCAAATGATATGGGAAATGATCAAATTAGAAATAAGGGGAAAGACAATTGCATATTCAGCAAATAAGAAGAAAATCCAAATTGAAAAAAAAAAAAAAGTGGAAACAGATATTTTAGAAAATCAGAAAACATTTGATGAAACAAAAGAAGACATATATAAACAAACTTTAGATAAATTAGAAAATGAACTCATCCTATTAAGACAAATCCATGTTAATGGCATTCTAACCCGAGCTAAAGCACAATGGTATGCAGAAGGTGAAAAGAATACAAAATACTTTTCATATCTAGAGAAAAGAAATTACACAGAAAAACTAATTCCTAAAGTTTTACGAGATGATAATACTATTACAACAGATATAAAGGAAATACTTGAAGAACAAAACAGATTCTAAGAATCTTTATATAAAGAAAATGATACAAAACCTGAATAAAGCAATTTTGAATTTTTTTTTAGATAAAACTAACCCTTTCTTAGACTCTAAAACTGAAGAAGAAACACTAGACTGTGAAGGCCTTGTTAGTGAACATGAACTGCTGGCCACTTTAAAAACAATGAAAAACAACAAATCACCAGGTGTTGACGGGTATTCTGCTGAGTTCTATAAATTTTTCTGGAAAGATATAGCAAATTTTGTTTTAAATTCTATCAATAATGCTTATAAAAAATGTTCAATGTCCTTGACACAACGACAAGGCATGATAACATGCTTACCAAAACCAGGCAAAGACAAATCGCTTATTAAAAACCTTCGGCCAATCACCCTTTTAAATGTAGATTACAAATTAACGGCTTCAGTTATTGCAAACAGAATTATAAAAAAATTAATTCAATGATCAGCGATACGCAAAAAGGATTTCTCAAAGGGCGTTTTATTGGGGAATGTACAAGGCTGACATATGATTTAATTTTAGAATGCACAGAACAAAATATACCTGGATTGATGTTACTATTAGATTATGAAAAAGCATTTGATTCGATAAACTGAAATTTTATCCAGAGAACTTTGAGATTTTTTGGCTTCGGATAATCTATATGCAGTTGGGTGACAACTCTATATAATGAAGCAAATAGTTTCATTATAAATAATGGTCACATATCACAATCTTTCATTATAGAAAGAGGTGTTAGACAGGGGATCCCTTATCACCTTATCTCTTTATCCTGTGTTTAGAACCATTTGCAGCAGCATTAAAATTAGATAACGACATTATAGGCGTCAATATTAAAAATAAAGAATATAAAATAAGTCAATATGCTGATGATTCAACAATATGGCTAAACGGTAGTCAAAGCTCTCTTCAGGGAGCGATCAATTTGATTAAAGCATTCGAAAGGGTTTCCGTGTTAAAAGCTAACTTTGACAAAACAGAAGCGGTGTGGTTTGGAACCCGAAGAGGTTATACAAAATCTTTGAAAACAAACATTGACTTGAAATGGAACTTCAAAGGAAAATTCAAAACATTAGGAATTCTATTCAATCTGGAGGGCCCCTTACTAATACAAGAAAACTGGGAAATAAAGAGGGAAAGTATGAAAAACATATTAAAGCATTGGGCACTGAGGACACTGTCTCACATTGGAAAAGTGACCGTAATCAAAACTCTAGTACTACCAATTATTATTCAAATTATGACTGTTTTACCAGACCCCACAAACCTTTTTTTGAAGGAAATGCAGGGCTTGTTATTTCAATGTTTTTGGAATGGAAAAAGAGACCGGATTAAACGAGATACACTTATCCAAAATATAAATAATGGAGGACTCAAAATTCCAGACCTTAAATGATTCTCAAAATCACTAAAAGTTACATGGCTTATGAAAATATTAGACCCTTTCAACTTCTCTGAATGGAAATTAATGCTATTAAATAAAATGGAAAAATATGGAGGAACAGCAATGTTTAATTTGAATAAGCAAAGATTAGTACAAATATCAATTTCCTTTTTGAAAAGAGGTTTAACAGCATATGCTCAACTAGCCGTGGAACCGATATCAGATGAAGATTTCAAATCTCAACCAATATTTCATAACATATCATAAAAAAAATATCTACTATAGATCATGGATAGAAAAACAAGTCCTGTTTATCAATGACATTTTAAGGGAAGATAACACATTCATGAATACTGAAGAAATATTCTTAAAATATGGACTAAAAGTAAACTACTTAACACTTCATGGAATAATCACTTCAATTCCTTTGGCATGGAAGAACAAAATCAGAGCCACCGAAAATAAGCTAGAAATGATAAAACTACTTAGGTTCAACAAGAGATAATAATTGAAGAAAGGTTAAACCAACTGCTCTATTGGAAATTTATAGAAATTTTAATACCAAATATGCCTTGTGCCCAAATTGGACGAAGCAAAAAATTAAACCTTGACTCGACACAATTAGACTGGAACACTATTTATAAAAGGTGTTTTAGGATAACAAAAAATACGAAATTGCAAGCCTTCCAATATCAAATAAATCACAATACCCTTGTCTCAAACATATTCCTAGAAAAATGTAAAATATCCAAGAATAACATGTGTACTTTCTGTGATAGTGAAAGAGAAAACATTGAACATCTTCTGGCAAAATGTTGCAAAGTGCTGCCTTTATGGCAACACATATCAGATATTCTATGTGCTTGTTTTAATTTGAATTCAACCTTGAAAATTGAAGAAATTATTTTTGGAACAAGTCCAAATCAAAATTAACCTAATACTGTTAACAAAACGTTATATATATATATATAACAAGATGTAAGGAAAACCAGTTTAACAAAAGAAAGTGCTTATAAATTACATTAATCAAAAGTTCAAATTAGAAAAACAAGCAAGTAAATGGAACACAAATTTAAAACATAACGTTGAATTGAAGTGGAACAGTGTCCTCAACCTGATCAATGCAAAATTTTTATAAACAAAAACCCCTCAGAAATTAAAAAAATAAGAAAATAAAATCCCAAATATTAAATCCAGGGCTCTCCAGTTCACCAAACAAAACATACCTTTTTATAATATAACAAGGATTAGTCAGAACCCGCTATAATTGACAGCAACTTCTTTTTAACATTAGAAAGTCAAACACCAAATAAATCAGTGATTACTTTCTAATGAAGAATAACAGAAAACAATAAATGACACGTAGATTCATTTAGCTTAAAAGCGATTGACATTGTGTACAAACTACCCAAAAACAGTTGGGCAATTTAATTGATAGGAAAACTTATTATGTAAGTATTTGTTTGTTTTATTTCAGATATCTATGTATGTATATACATTGACGTATGGAAATATGTTAAGTTTCAGCAAATTGTACCAAAAAGATTAATACATTATAAAAAAAAACTCCTAGTAAACATTGTATATATATGTGTATATATGTGTATATATGTGTATATGTATATATATATATAATATATATATATAGCTATATATATATATAGCTACATATATGTGTGTGTATATGTGTATGTATGTATGGGGTGTGTATGTATATGTATATGTAAGTATATGGATGTATATATGTGTATATGACACATATATCAGATATATATATATATATATATATATATATATATATATGTGTGTGTGTGTGTGAGGGAGGGTGTGTGTACATAATACCATGTGAGCTGTTTATTTGCTCATATCTCCTTTAATCACACTGTACCTTGTACAACTTGGATATATTTGACATTGATCACATACTATAACCCACCACACTTTTTCATGTGATATGCACCATTATAACTGTAACATATGTTAGTATTTCTGATTTTATTGGGCTCGCTTGGTGAATCAACCCTAGTAACATGAATTCAATATGTACTTCTTAGTATTCAAAATCATGAAATATGATGAATCTGACACATGGATCAGATAGCCCAACATAACTGTTTGCATAACTTAAAACCCACGATATTTTAATACGGAGTCTCCTCGTGTGTGGCTGTACTGGTCTCGGTCCTCACATTATGGGGATAAGCTTCCTGTTATCACCCGTTCAACTGCCTTTTCGGTAAGGGGTGAGCCATAGGGAAATGTTACCTTTGGCTGATGGTTTTATTTTTTAACCATATGCAGACTGGGAAGCAGACCAACACCATATATGTGTGTTCCTCTTTATGCGAATGCATATTGGTGCCTTATGATCCTATGGTGCACTTGCATTGTCATTTATAAATTTAATATATATTTTGGGACTTCTGTCTGTCTGTTTGTTTGTCTGTTAGCTATGACCGGGAAAACTGCTGGACGGATTTTGACAAAATTTGATAAATATGGGTAATTTTATTCAGGGAGTGTTTTGGGGCGGGTCAACTCGTGACCCCCGACCTGACCTTGGCCTTCAAAATGGTCAATCCAAGGTCAAATCGGGAAAAACAGACCAATTTCAACGAAATTTGATACCTAGGGGTAGTTTTGTCCGGGGAGTCTTTTGAGTGGGTCAAATTGTGGCCCCGACCTAACATTGTCAGTTCAAGGTCAAATCGGGTAAAACGAACGGATTTCGACAAAATTTGATACCTAGGGAAACTTTTGTCCGGGGAGTGTTTTGGACAGGTCAAATGGTGACAATATGTTACTAGATACTACTTATCACATCCGCTCGTCGAAAAGTTTTTATCTGATTTTCAGAGTAATTTTCCCCATTTGATCTTCGATGGAGTTTGCCAAATCTGAACCCACCCGACACAAACACTCCCTTGAGCAGGTTGCGTTTATAGTAGAGCGGTCAAATTGTGTAGGCGTACCTAGAGTATACCGGCTTACATGCTCCTGCATGAAACTCGCTCCTACATTTGCCCGTTTGGATTTGGGGCAAAAAATCGACTAGTGATAGACTACATAAGTATACATATTTATGATATATAGCGTTTTCACGAGTAAACCGTTCCATCTGAAAATTAGAAAATCGCCCTCTGGATGCGCGTGAACACTAGCCATCAGATGTACTCGTCAAAAAAAATTAACTCGATGTTTGAAATTTTCCCCCTTTGCAATTTTTGTGGAATTTTCCTAAATTCTCGACCCACTCTGACACGCATTCTCCGTTGGGCATGTTACATGTATAGTATAGTCGTCAAACTACTGGGACGCACATAAAGTATGTCAACGTACATGCTACTACATTATTTTGCTCTTTAACCAGCCGGTTTGGATTTGGCGGGAAAAATAGTTCCAATATTTCCGTACCCTGTAACGCGGAAAGTCCTGGGTAAAAAGATTTTTAAGCGGTATATTCGAGTCCGAAACTCTCGTCCAATTCGGAATATGCAATAAAAAATTTAGAGCTTGGTTTATTCATCCTGGTGTATAGTGCGTCCCTATGTATGGGCGGTAACTCCTCAGGGAAAGCGCGGACACAAGTTTTGATGCCCGTGGGCAGTAGGGCATATAGAGGTGAGCATACGGTCAAATTTTCGATGCTCTGCTCCTTATAATTTCCGAGATAATAAAATGACATTTTTTCAGATAAAGGGATATAACTCCTCGGAGAAAACGCGGACAATATTCTTTATGCGACGATGGCATACAACTCTTTGACCACAAGATACGTACCAATATTTAGTGTGCTACTCCTGGTACTTTTCGAGTAATAAGGGTTGCAAAAGTGTCCAGTATAATAATAATAATAATGAAAAATAATCGAAAATAGGCCATAACTCTGTCAAAATATATTGGACCAACATCTGGATACCATTATTTTTAGTAGACCTTAGATGCCTATATTCGCTAGAGATTTCGCGGTCTTCCTCCCATTAGTTTCTGAGTATTTTCAATTAAACAGAAAACGGCCACAGTAGAAAAACAATATACTTCCTCGCTACGAAATATCGTATCTTAGCTTACCCGGCGCGCCAGATACCGCGCGTAAACGCGCCGAGATCGGCGCTGTAGCTAATTAGGAGCCAGATTCGGCGCGCGTATCGGAACGGTGTGCGACGAGAGCGCAGTGCTTATGAACGCATCGCTGTATGCGTGAGACTGTTCTTATTTCGGTCCTAACTCGTCGTTCTGTTGAGGACATGGTATGCACGGGCTATGCATTATTCCAATAAAGAGCGTTCATCGCAAGTTAACGGTGAAATACATGTTCATATAGGACGCCTGTTTTTTTAATAATTATTGACGGGCTGTCCCCGACACAACACAATGCAAAATATATGTCTACCTTACTTTGGGCATCAATATAATACAGTATGGTTATATTGAATCATATGTTCCCGACTGTTATGTGCTATTTTAACATTGCATGATGTTGAGTTGGCAAGGCAAATTTCGGAATAGTATTAGCTTGATGCCAATACATAGCATTGTATACAACCTACATGTACATCGTAACTATATTTATCACATAATTAACTCACAAAATCAGCTTCATAATTATTGGTAAGACACACGTTTAATATTAGCGCATGCGATGACGTCACGCCGAAGATTTTCCACTAATTGATAGAGATTCTCATATTTACCCCAAAACTCCCACTTTATTTAACTAAAATGCATAAAAATAAAAAAAACTAGGAGATATATAGTCAGGGGAATTTCGCACAATTGACCCCACCACCCCAAATACATATATAAGTCTTATATTGTGTCTTTTTAAAAACATATTTTATTGTAATATACTATTACAAGAGGGATAGGGGCACAAATTTTAACAACTTACATCCACCCCTCTCCCATTAACATTTTAACAAATACAACGTAGATGACGAAGATAACATATATACGGGATGACGTTTTGTGTGTTTCTAATTGCTGTCTTTATGGTGGTGAGGTTAATTGTACCAAATACAAGTGTATAGAGTTATTCACCTTCCATCAAAACTAACAGACTGGCTCTTAGTCCAGATAGGTGTTTGTCTGTTCTCGAAAAAATTCATATGAGTTTACTCAATATAACACAATCATGCCTCGTGGTACAACCAGATAGTCGTATACCCATTATAAATAACTTTGCTGTACTATCGTATGCCGAGTTGGGTGGTCAAAGGAAGCACATGACCCATGAACAATGGTAGTCTGTCCTCATTCCCATATTCCAGCATACATGCCAGTGGACTGTTATCTTCTTAACATTGCATTTTGTTGAGTTGTGGGAGGCAAATATCGAAATATTATAAGTTGTATGTCGATAAAGAGCGTTTATAACTAATATACTTCCCGTGAGTGGAAACTGATTTCTAAATTACACACACACCGGATTGTTCTAGTTTGTTTGAAACTTTGGTTTCAGTCTTTCACAGTTAAGTGCAGGAGAGCACTATGAACATTATTATACTGATGTACATGTATGCATACCATACGACCATAGTTGAATATAATTCATGTAAATATATACATTATGCATTGTAAATAGATGCACAATTTTGTTTAATGAAATGCCGGCTGCGATGGGACACCCGGGAACAGACACGCGTCAGACGAAATTATCACTTCATGGTCATTAGTCATGGTAATTGACACCTCCTGGTGGACCAATATAAATCGCCCGAGTGTACACAACAGATTAAAATATGCTAACAGTCAATCAACGATGGTGTGATATAATAACCACACACTGGTTAAATGGTATTGCTAATTTGCTATGATGCTGGTGGGATCAGGTGAACTGTCATGCTGCTGATATGGCGAACTGATGCTGCTAAGACCACATGACCAAATAACCAGGGCGAACCAGTGTTAAATGAATATTTATAGCAATGAAGAGCGGCGATCATCATCTGTACACACACACACCAAGCTATATCGAAACGGACATCGAGACAACAAGGTGACACCCGTCAGGTCACGGGCGCGTCGACAGGGATGTGAGCTATGGTAACTCCGTGTGTACCATTAGTTGTGGGAGCAGGCCACAGCGGTGAAAGTGACCACCTTACTATAAGTGTGACACAGTGCATGTATGTCATAGGTGAGATAGAGCTGATTTCAAGGTCCAGTCATTGCAAGGCAAACACTTTCCATCCCGGTTAAGTTATCCTGCTAATTTGATCTGATGCTGGTGGGTCCTGCTGACTTGCCATTGTGCTGGTAGTGACAAATATTGGTGTTAAGAAATTGTTCCGTTATTGTATATATATCCAGACACTGCAACATGTATGTTCCGAAAGAATAACGGTACATTTTCTTAACAGAATCAGTTTACCATATCAGCATATTTCAACTCCGTGGTATACCCACCAGCATCGTAGCAAATCAACAAGACTACTTAAATTCGGGATATCTCACTGACACGTATGCATCGACATTAACATTTGAATTTGTTTATGTGTCTATATTATATTTTACTGTTTAATTTAGGTTTTGTGTGCCCATATGGTATTATAGAAATATATCACAAGATTACATAAAATAAAAGCTTCCTCCGTATAGGCGGCATATGAATTATTTTAATAAACGCCATGCTGTCTCCAAATTTATGCGAATGTCACGCAGATATATAAAATAAAAGTTAATCCCACTTATCCCACAATATTACGAGGCAATTTCACAATTATATTATTTATATGCCGTTCCTTTAGAATACTCTCATTATCCTCATCTCCACCCATTGAAACATGTCGTAATCCGTATGTCTGTCAGTATTTTTATTTTCGGAAACGGCCGAATAAAAATATTTTCCAGCCACATCGATGAATCCAAGATCATCCTTCTTGATTCGCCATTTTCGACTGCATATTTTAACGAAGAGTATGTGTCGTAATTTGTCATCAATTTAGAGCACTTCAATACAAATCTGTGGAACTAATCACGCATGATTGTGGTTGTTTTGTTTGTATGACGACAACAGCATGAATAATATGGATACCAATGTCCTAGTGGGATATATTCTGCAGTTATCGATCATACGCGATGCCAATAATTATTTTTAAAAATAATACATTTACGATTTGAGATAGACGGGATCAGTTGTGACTGTGTACGTACATGTACATATGTGGATGTTAATATAAGCAAACTATATATAGGGACTATAACATTGCATAGCAATATACTGACCTATTAATTTTAAACCCAGAGTGTTTGCCGCCATCCATGGCGTACCACCCCGACGGTGTATACAAACACAGCCATATAGAAGGGAATAATAATTCCTATTAACCGCCAGGGCAGATATATAGCGCACACTATGGGCTGAGACAATTTGAGATATCTGCCGCCGCCCCTAAGGCGCGCCATCGGATTATATTAGTTATGGATGGGCTAACACGCGCCGGCAGGCGATCTCACTGCTCAAGATAGATATTCCCTCCTGTTTGGCTTTTGTAGTAAATCGCCAAATGTATGCGTGACACAATGTGATACATACATATTTTACCCCAGTTATTTTAATTTATCAGACGGTCACCATATCACCAAGTTACAACGACAATATTTCTTCAATCGGATAATGCATCTTAAAAAGAACTTAATCGGATAATGCATTAACAATGATTAGCGCACCACATATAAATGTACATTCATGTCATCGACAAACAAGATTTCATGTTCAACACTATGAAAGCGTACTGAAAACATAAAATTCGTAATTATGGTGATCAATCACGCATATAATCCATCGATATACTCAACATCTGCTTATGTATGCATTGCATGAAATCATTGGTTATGACCAATGACAAATAGAGTGCGTCGCCCCCTGTCATGGATGCGATCAACCAGCATCGTGTACCTTACGCCGTTGTAGGGACGTGGCAACAGTATATACACTGAAAATATTGTTGACTTAACTGTTTGCTCAACAATTTGACTCCTATTTCTTTTTGCTAAATATGACGTGTACCGCCTCCTCTGGTCTGATCTCACCCTCGCGCGCGCTTCGGCTACTCCATTAGCAACTTTCCTCCATTATGGAGAGCAAATATATATTTTTTGAACATTCAGGGGTGAGTAATTCGCTTACAAAATTTTCATGGCATCGTTATCGGGGTGACATGTGACCATGCCATGTAAATTTGGTCGCGTTCGGAGATAATTCACTGCAACCTGGTGTGCAACCATAAGTGGTAATACGGTGCACCATCTTCGATTTCTTTCAAGCTACAATATGACTTACATGTGGAACAACACTTTTCGCACCTATTCAATTTGAAGCCAAGTAGTTTGCATATAAAGCACGAAATGGTTGAATTTTCGAAACCTTATCAAACTGAAATGTACAGCAAATTACGAGATACAAAACATTTGAGTTTATGTCGACCAATTTGATCAGAATTATTTGGTGTCTAGCAATGGTTTTGGTATATCGACACCATTGCAAATCAATGTACATGTACATAGATGCGTGGATAAGTAGAGGTTAAAGCGTATATCGTAGCCATTTAACAATATAGAACGAAATCGCTGTTCATTTGACAGGTCATATATAATTGAATAGATGTATATTGTGTGTGTATGTAAATGTACTGCTATTGTATTGTGTTTATTTCAGGCAAGATATGCCCATATATAGTCATAATCCAACATATAATTACAAATTTTCGATATACTATATAGGTATGATTTCTTTACATAAGTTAAAGATACGGGCGGCGTTGGTGGTGGGTATGCTGTTAAAATAATCACATCCGTCCAAAACCGCCATAAACAGAAGGATTAGTAAAAATATAGACTTTGTTCTTATGTCAATCAGAAATATGGCATAAAAAGTATGTTATTGTCATTTCCCCCTTTTGTTGTGTAAACGAAAGCAAAAACGTTACGTTTCCTGGTTTTTTTTATGTCCGGATATGGTAAACACAAAGAGCGTTATTTGTTAAGGTTTTCCTGATATGGAAATAATAAAGAGCGTTTATATCATTTGTGTGTGTTAACCAATATAATTGCACTGTGTTATATAAACAGAAGCACAACTTCTGTAACACGAGCAGTCTCTTGTTTACGTACAACATCGTACGTCTTGACGACAATATACTATCTACGCGCTGATTATGTTTGGCATCGAGCGGAACTGTATATATTTTTGTGTTCCTTCTGTTAATGCCGATTTGGACAAATATAAATATTTCTGCAAAAAACGCCGCCCGTGCCTTTAGCCTCTGGTGTTCCTACTAGCAAGTCCACTCGTCTGCTTACAGTGTTAAATGTATTCCAAGCTACATCGACCAACACTTATAATACACATGAAATATTGAGCAACAGTATAAAACTAGGCGGCTATCCGGGTGGATATGCTGATCTATTCGACTTGACACTGATAGTAACACACATGGTGGTCAAATGCAGTGGATTTCTGCCAGTCATTATTCATCATCAAAGAAGCATGGAATTCCGTGCTGTCTGTATAGGCCAGAAATTCCCACCAGATGATACATTACGTAATACGAACGCCCCGATGCTTGAAGGTTGCTCAATGTGTTGAGCAGATGTTTCTGCATTGGAACGCCGGGCTTTATTAGCTTCCGTTTTGTGTCTGTCTTTCATGAAAGTTATCCGACCTCCTGATATTTTAATTATCACATAAGAAACTAGATCGCACTATCGACTTCAAATGAGCCTTCTCAAATTAAATTATATTGTGTATATATGTCACAAGTTAACTTTTGTATATGTATATACATGTATTGTACAATAATGGTCCCCATATTTGGAGGAATAAATATCTCTCTCGTGGTATGGCATTACACCTGAATGGTAAGCCCTAATGAATTAAACCAAACGGATCAGATTACTGGCAATGACATATAACAGGCAAGTATATTATTTATATTGTAAATACTGTTCATATATTATAATGTATCATTTGAAAATTTATGATGTAAGTCATGTTCATAAATGTAATATATGTTATCTTAATATCTATGTATTATTGGTCGATAAGATTGAACAAATTGAATTGACCGGTGGAATAGAAAGTAGATTGCAGGACTGGGAAGTATATCATATATAGGCAGGGGTGCCGGAAGAGGGGGGGGGGGCAGAGGGGGCAGCTGACCCCCCTGCCCTTGACCAAGGGGGGGGGGGGGGCGAGCGGGGGCAGGACTTGCCCTTTTTCTGGAGACAGAAAATGCTTTTTGTGTGTTTAATCTCATGTTTTTATAGCAAAATGTGACTTTTTTGGTCCAAATACCACCAATTTCACAAGGAATATTAATTTTTTGTCAATTTTATCACAAAACGGCCATAAAAACCGACAAATACCTTTAAAATAGGGATTTTGCCACAATGAATTTATGGTTATTTTCCCGAGTTTGTGGAGAAAATGCCCTTTTTGCGGAAAAGTGCCCTTTTTGTAGGCTCTGCCCTCCCTGTCCTTGGATGCTTCCGGCGCCCCTGTATATACGCAAATTTGAGAACGTTCTAAACATTCATAAAATGGCAGTTAAAACAGTTTTATAAAAACTCTTGCCAGTGTGACTCCCCCCCCCCCATATTGCGTGCAAACAACAGTCGCTATCTTGGAACAGCATACCACAACTATAAGCACTGATCTCAGGTTATAATATGAAAGGATCAATTATGTTAATGCCATACTGACTAATATTAATGACAACATTAATGCTGTGCCAGCGTAACACAACACAGCCGACCCATAACTATAATTATACAGTATTTCTCGCATTGTCGTTTATTTGTATGCCGTGATAATGGGTGGCTGAACACAACAGTCGGTTAAAGGTACTCAATCCGAATTAACGCTCGCAAATTAAGATTTCTCAGGCTCCGGGGTTAAAACATATACGATTCGAGTCGAGAAGACTAAATTGTCTAAAATCAAGTGGCTTTTTGTGTCAGATACTTGACAAACTGGCAGAATTTCGTTGAACAAAAAAATTATAAATAACAGGGTATATATATATATATATATATATATATATATATATATATGTCGATGGTATATATATATATATGTATCTCTTTATTAACCTCCATTAACGGAGATCATACATCAATACATTGTATGTGTTGTATAAACGAATTGGAGCGTTTTGTACACATAAATGTGAGAGTGGTATTTACAAACATTATTTAGTATATATACAAACAACATTTGAGCATAGAAAATGGCGGCAAAAAGTAACAACACTGAATTCCCCTACATCACAGCCGTATGAGCCGTATGGTCTATGTACCATATTAGAGTTTGATCACATTTAGATAAGGAAAGTGTATATCGCATGCGTATAGATGTTGATCTTATGTTCACTAAGCCATGCTCCTTTTCACCCTCAAACATTTTAATGTCAACAAGACTTGCTTTTCTGGCAGGCAGCAAGCACACGCAAGCAATCGGGTATAGTCTTAACGGGCATTGTTTCGTAAAAGTTGGCATCCTTTGTACATGAATTTCGCGGCGAATGTGAGAATATCTCCCCAAGCATTGATGACAACGAGTGGAGGAACGAAGGCTGTGCCGCCGATTAGGAAGTCACATAGATGGTTTTGCGAGAGTGAATCGAGAAACATAAAACATTCTACCCCAAAGAAGTCAATGGTGATTGACCAGAAACTGTATCTCAATTGATGCATGGCTGGCACATTACATGTAAATAATACATGTTCAATTTATGTGTGATACGTTGATCTGCAGGCACCGCAATTCGAGTTGTTATTGAACATCGATCTGGCTTTTCAAAAAATGTTGTTGTTGGAATCGGATGATATGGGGACCATCGAATCGGATTGAGTACCTTTAATCTGGGTGGAGGAAATAAACCGGGGATCAATCCACGTTCTTCCTCAGAATATTGCTTCATTGCCGCGAGATATGCCACTACTGTGATCTCAATGGCGAGGCATGACAATTGTGCCAGTATGACAACTGAAGCGCATTTCAAAAAATGTTGTTGTTGGAATCGGATGATATGGGGATCATCGCATCGGATTGAGCACCTTTAAATTGGGTGGAGGTAATAAATCGGGTTCAATCCACGTTCTTCCTCAGAATATTGCTTCAATGCAGCGAGGAATTATGATATGATAATTATTAGCATAAAACACTCATGTGAGCCGTATGCATTACATAATAATAAGACATATAATTTACACATACATAGTTCATATAATAAACTTTCCACATATTCATACTACAGTTATACAATGACTTAGTAGAGCTCAATAATATAAGCATGCAAATAAACTGTATGCAGGCCTATGATATCGTGTGGAATAGAAATTAATTATTAATTTATTCATCAACTACGGGCTTCTTTTCTCATTTCAAAGAATTCTTTGAAAGCTCGACTGATCACATTACTTGTATTTGGTTGGTCGTTTCGCTTTATGTATATGCATTTTGAGATACTACTGGCCCTTAGAAATTTATTGATTCATATAGGCCTTTTTCTCAATTTGTCGTATTTGATACAATGGAGAACAAAATGCTTCTCGTCTTCCACTGAGTTAGTATTGCACATCTTGAATATCCGATCATTGGCTGGCGTCGGTGGGCGTTTGTGTAGGCCTTTTTCTATTTCTAATGAATGACAGCTGATTCGAAGTCTACATAATTGTTCACGGTCTTTGATAGAAATTGTATGTATTAGATATGGTTCGAGTCGAAAAATGGGTTTGAATTGTTTGTATGGCCTTCGTTTACTGTGTGGATCGTCTGCACTGGTAATATACTTATTTATATATTCATCCTTCAATCGTTCTGTGACGAGATTAATATATGCCACTACTGGGGTATCAATGGCGAGGCAGCTGCCAGTATGCCCCGCGGAGCAGCTTGAAACTAAATCAGTTACATTAATTAGTCCTGAATAGACAATAATGATTTGACGGTTAAGGCGCTGCATGACGTCGCTTCTAATGGCTCATACTTTGGTCTCCCAGGGTGATGGAAAAATTATAATAAGCTGATTGTGTCATAACGTGAACAGACGTAAGGCCAAATTTCAATTTGGTCAGAACGTCACAGTCTTTGGTCAAACGCCACCTATTTTAATCACAGATTCTGACCCGCTTTCCGTCATCCAAATAGGTATAATTTGGGGAAAATATTATGTCATGTACAAAAGACTTATTCGCGATATCGAATTTAGAAGCAATAAAGAGCGTTTCTATGCCATTTATATGCCATTTGACTGATTTAGGTGAATATGTTAGAATAGGGCCCTTCGGTCATTTCACATTTAACAATTAAAGCTGAAATTTCTAGAGTAAGCACGCGTGACATTTTTTCTCTCGAAACAACTCCAAAATCCGACTCGAATAAATAACCAACAACCACATGCGTATAATTGGCCCATCGTGCCACTTATCCCACCCGATCACATCAAACCGAAGCCAACCAGGTTTATATGCGCTTCTTTCATAGAGATATGATAAGGTACGGGAGCTTCCACGTTCGTTCTGACTTCACATCGCCATCATTGGCTCATTTAGTAACTTCTACAGTCGTTCCGGGTCTGTATAATCAGGGGGGTTTCCTGCAATATGTCCATTAACCACTAAAAAGTTATTGAAGAACACACTGATAAAATACACATATTCATTGCAAGTGGCAGAAACACAACGAAACTGACTTTTGTTCCTTCTGGCTATTCTGAAATAAATATAGGTATAAATACACGAAATACTATTATGATGACTATATATGCCATAAACAAACGAAGCAGTAAAAAGCGTTCGTTGCTAACACATTTATGGTATGGATACAGATAGGTAATTTTAATTATTTTTGTCATGTAGTTAGACACCCGATCAAATACAACTCACTCCTTTTAAAATTGTTATTTCAAATTTATTTCTATGTATATAAAGCACAGGACTCTTTTTCTTGAAACAAACCCAAAATCCGACCTACCCAAATGGCCGACAACCAAATGGGTGCAATTGGCACAGCGTGCCAATTATCTGCCCCATGACAGATTTTGTCAAAATGTTAGAATAGGGCTCTTCTTTCGTTACATATTTCGTCAAAAAAACATCATGGTGGCCGCGGACCAAGGTTGTACGATAAATGCCAAATAGGGTCAAGCAAATGGTATGTTATAGGTTGTTTCTAAGCCAAAGACACATCAAAACACACCCGATCAACGCAAACACCAGGGGAGGGGGGGGGGTTCAAATATCGCACCATGCCATTTCTGGTCGCCTTGTACGATTTAGTGAAATCAAAGGATGCTGATGGCTGGCCCCACGACGATGCGCGTGCCACTATGCCCTGGGGATCCGCGTTACACTAAATCAAATACATTAACTAATCCCTTAGTGTATCATTTGCCAATTAAGCCGCGGCATAGCATTAATTGTAATCTCTCATGCTCAGGTTTCCCAAAAGTCGATGGAATAATTCAGTTGAAACCGTGTACATTGAGTTGTCGGTATTATTCTCATCACGTCACACCGAGAGAAATGTCACATTTCTGAACTGTGTCTGGCATACACGAACGTCATACCCCGTGCTACCCCGACGGGGTGAAAATGGGGTATGGACCATCTTCGAGAACCGTAGGGGTTTCGACCGATTTGACTGCATGGGTGGGTAGCCCGCCCCACATACCACACAGAAACTCCCATCCCCACCCATTACCCACGGGGGTGCCACCCCGATTGGGTAACAATTGGGTATGGACCATTTTCGAGAACAGTATTGGATTTAAACCGATTTGACGGCACGGTGGGTGGCCCACCCCAAATACTCCCTAGAAACAACCGACTCCCTTCCAATCACTTCGGGGTATGGACCATTTTCGAGAACAGTAAGGATTTGGACCGATTTGACGGCATGGGTGGTGGCCCGTCCCATATATCTCTCAGAAACACCCCAAATCTCTACCCAATCACCCCGGGTGTTACCACGTGAAGGGGTGAAATGGGGTATAAACTATTTCCAAGAACGGTAAGGATTTCGACCGATTTGACGGCATAGGTGGGTGGCTCGTCCCAAACACCCCTAGAGACGACAGACCCCCACACAGAAAACCCGGTGATTGCCACCCAGAAGAGGTGAAAATGGGATATGGACCATTTTCGAGAACAGCATCGACCATTTTCGAGAACGGTACAGATTTCGACCAATTTGACGGAACGGTTCGGTGGCCTGCCACAAACACACCGACCCCAACCTATCACCACCGGGGGTGCCACCCCGAAGGGGTGAAATGGGGTATAAACCATTTTCAAGAACAGTTGGGATTTCGACCGATTTGATTGCATGCTGGGTGGGTGGCCCGCCCCAAATACCTACTAGAAACACCAGACTCCCCACTCATCACCCCCGGGTGGTGACAACAGAAGGGGTGAAAATGGGGGAAATTCAATGTAAACAGCTGAATATGAATTTCTGTGAATACTATTTGTCATTGATGTTAACATTGACATGTAAATAGGAAAGGGTCATTTTGAGGTCATTCGCCTGTATCAGTGTGGATAATGAATAATCACACTCGATTTTTTATGTGAATAATCGCAGGTTATGTGGACAGTGAAATATTTATGAGACTGACGTCAAAACGTGATAGACTTCAACGTTAAACTTTCAACGTTTCTCGACTATTGTCCTTTCACTTGATAAATGTTTCAAACGTAGGCTTTTGTGCATTACATGCATACACTATTGCGTATAAAGGTGTAGCTTTAAATTCCTGCAATCTGATAACTTGGTCGAGACCCACGCATACATCGGCGATATAAAACATATCAGCCATGTTAGATCATAAATGTTTTACCAAACATCGTGACATGACAATTTTTATTAATGTTTATCCTCGTCGGTCGCCAATAAAATGCGATTATACCGCGACATTCCCGAGCCACCGAATCTGATACGTTTATGCCGTCTGCCTGATGGTTGTTTATATGCGTAGTTTACTGCTATCTTGTCCCGGACATCCTGCAATGCAGTTGTGGTTTGAGTATGCCTCTGGGGTCTACAATTGTTATAAACGTTGTTTTCTGAAATTATTTTTTCTTAGAATCAAATAGTCAAATGGATAATTTTAACTTGAATTGGGCCCAGTAACCCATTTAATGTTTGGGCACCTTGAAGGGATTCTGGGCTCAGGTGAGGTGATATTTGTGTTATTGATAGTCGAATGGGTATTTTTTTTAACATGAATTGGGTCCAGTACCCATTTAATGTGTTAATGGATAGGTCTGCATCTGTATAAAAGATTTACTAAAGTTTGAGCTCCTGATTGGGATTGAAGGGCATGGAGCTGGCCCAACACCTGCAACACCCATGATAAATACATGCAACACCGGTGCTTATAAAATAATATTTTGGGGTCAGTGTTCTCTCAGACTCTACTCATTCTGAAAATGATTCCACATTTGACTTTAGAATATAGGCAGGCACTGAACAAAACAATTTGGCCACATGAAAGGGATTTTAGTCTCAGTGGGGAGGTGAATATTTGTGTTTGTTCATAGGCTAATTGGTATTATTAACTTGCATTTGATGAGCGAAATAAGCTCATATCAATATAGGCCGACTCCGTAACCATAAATCCCAACTGAGCCTTTTGCAAATGTTTTATAGAGATGCTGGCATATCCAAAAACACCAAAAGTGCTGGAATGAAGCACCTATAATGGTTTACAGGGCCAAATTCATGTTGAAAATACCAATTTGGATATTAAAACACAAATATTGATCTAGCTCTCCTGAGTCCTAAACCCTTCCATGTGGCCAAACCATTTTTGTTCATTGACTACCTATATTATAAAGTCATATGTGGAATAATGTTTAGAACGGTTATATAGTCTGAGAAAACACTGATTCCAAAAAATGATTTTATAGGCATGGGTGCTGTATAGTTTTATCATGGGTGCTGCCGCGGTGAATGTAGACCTAGCTCCATACCCTTAAATACCACTGGGGAGCCCAACAATATCTCTTATACAGATGCAGACCTATCCAAAAACACTAACAGTGATGGAAGTAAAAATTATAATGGGTTACAGTGCCCAATTCAAGTTAAATGTACCAATTTTAATATTTAAAAAAAAAACCCATATAATTTCCCTCCCCTGAGCCCAAAATCCCTTCTGATAAGTTATATGTGCCCAAGTCACAAGTATAGATCCCAAGTCAACCAGTTATCAACATATGTAATATATGACACAAAACTCCTGCCAATTGTGACTATATAGATGACCTAAATGAAGACATATTCGCTGTTTGTATTGTATATAACAGCTAGTTGTTTGTATTGTTTTGCTTGCAACTGTACTCTTGATTTCCGTGATAGTATTTGTAGTAAAATGTATCAGGCCTCGTAATGCGCATATACTGGCGGATGTTTACATTGTGTGTTCATATTATTTGTTATGGTTGGGTGGTTGGGCTCTAAGACAATAATTATTGTCTGGAGCATTCCCTATTAGGGGTACTGTGTTAAAATGTAAACAAAGATACCACACACGTTGCCAAGGACTTACTTCCGCAGACTTCAACTTCAAATTCCGGAAGAAGAAAAGTCAAGGATTCAAGTGGTTTTGCGAATCGTGTAGTAGGGTCAGTGAGGAAAACAGGTCGTCAGTCAGCGCGAAACTAGACAAACTTAGTAAAATTAATGGAATCTGACAAACTCCATGCAGGGTTTACCTCCCTTGATGACTCGGTCAGACCGCTGCTACCGGCGACATTTCACGCACATTTGGTGACTTCCGCGATATTAAGATATATACTAAGCGAACGGAGCAACATGCTGCCCTTGTTAAGCACACAAAATGTCGAACAAAATTTGTATAAATTTTTAACCTTGTTTGAAAAGTCCCACTAAAACCGAAGAACTATATACGAAACTGTGTGATTCGGTTCTCCGATTATTTTATCAACAAAACAGTCTAAACGCACGTGTACGACAAAATGTGACTTTGGAGCGATCGGGTTTCGCCATTTTTGCTGGAAAACCCCATGCTATATATAGAAACAGAGACTAGTACCCAGCCTGTCACAGAGTCAGAAGGAATTATGACTGGTGCGCTCTTGTAGAGATTGGGAATCTGACAGGAACAAAACATGGCATTCAATGGACCAAAGGTTCGAAGAGAATAAGAAGGAGGTCGATAGTAAAATACAAGAACAGTTCAATGTCTGTGCGGGTGAGATACTACACGTCGAAACAACACTAGAACAATACATTGCATTGGTAGCAAGGAAATTCTAAGACAAAAATGAACATGGCACGACACGAAAAAAGTAATTCACTCATAGAAGAAAAGATCATTATACAAATTAAGTAGCTGGAAGAAAGAAAATGTAGAAAGAGAAATATCATAATAACCGTTATCCCCTCTGTAGAATTTAAAGCCTTCTTTGGCGTCATTGTTCCTCTAGGGCCATGCCACGCCGTATCCCGGTGTTCTAAATTTTTGATATATGCTAACCAAACAGGAAACAAATAATTTCGTATTAGCCCGCAAAACATATGCCTTCGCTATATATCTCGTATCCACTTTGTAAAATTGATATTACCTTGCAAAAAATGTCGTCGCTATATAGAGAAGACAGGTTTTACATGGGTAATAGCAATCTCGTATCCCCCTTTTAAAATTGATATTACCCTGAAAAAATTGTCGTCGCTATATAGAGAAGACATGTTTTTACAAGGGTAATAGCAATAGCATATCCCCCGTGTGAAATTGATATAACCCTGCAAACAATCCGTTGCTATATAGAGAAGACATGGTTTAGGCATACAATGGTAATAACAATCTCCTATCCCCTTATAAAATTGATATTACCCTGCAAAGGAAAATGATGTCGCAATATAGAGAAGAAAGTTTTTACAAGGGTAATAACAATCTCGTATCCCTTTGTAAAACTTATATTACCCTGCAAAAAATGTCGTCGCTGTATAGAGAAGACAGGTTTTACAAGGGTAATAACAATCTCGTAACCCCCGTGTAAACTAATATGACCCTGCAACAAATATCGTCGCTATATAGAGAAGACAGGTTTTACAAGGGTAATACCATTCTCGTATCCCCTGGTAAAATTTATATTACCCTGCAAAAATGTCGTCATTATATAGAGAAGAAAGGTTTTACAAGAGTAATAACAACCTCGTATCCCCCTTGTAAAATTGATATTACCCTGCAAAAAATTGTCGCTGTACAGAGAAGACAGATTTTACATGGGTAATAACAATCAGGTATCTCCCTTGTAAAACTGATATTACCCTGCAAAATATCGTGATACTCTTGCCTCATTTACTTGGGTTGTCCGATTCATTTACAATTACTATTGCAAAGTATATTACTTTATTGTATATCCACTAACATAGTTTCCAAAATAAACGAGAACAGCAAGTATTTATCAAAACTTATGAAAAACAGCTATATATTCTCTTCATCTTACAAGCAGTCTAACACAATATAGTTACCTTTCTTGGCTCGTTTCCGGCTTTATATATCTTTGGGAATATTTGGTAATACAGACCGGGCATAAATACATTACACGGCTTGTTGAAGGGGATACGGTGTGGTATGGCCCGGTCGACTCAGGTATCCCCATCGGCTATTGCCTCGGAGGATACGAGCCTCTACCGTGACATGCCACACCGCACCCCATCAACAAGAGGTGTAACTTATAATATCCCAGAATGCTCTAGCGAAAATGAAACTGACAACAGAACGGCATATTTTTGACAAATTAGTAGGCGTCACAGAGGAAATTGGAAATTGGACATCCGATCATATCCAACGTGTTATTCGTATTGGAAAGAAAGATCAAAATATAACTCGACCCGTGAAATTCACCCTTACATCCGATCAAATCAAGAAAACACTGATGAACAATGCAATAGAATTCAATAAACAAAAGCAAAACAACCAACTCTAAAATTCATTTATTCAACCCTGACTTAATAAAAACAGAAAGCGAACGATACAAAGAGAATGCACGAGAGAAGAGAATCCCGGAGAAAACTTCAAAATTTAAAACGGAGAAGTCATCAAAATTACCGAAACAAAACACACCCTCATCTCACTAAAACAGCAGTCGCATTGGCCGTTCATGCATGTGTTACGGGCAACAATTGAGTCTAATATCATTTATCATGAAAATTAGATGTACAGGTATCAAGACATGATAACTATAAAGAGCGATTGTTTCACCCATGTGCGGGAAGCTGATAGCAGCTGATGCATATTTGATGTTGTTTCTGTGACGCGGTTTGAGCGCTTCCGTTGACGATGTCCAATTTATAATTTTTCAGTCTAAATGTCATTTGACAGCTAGTTATTGAATTATTAGAACATTTTCCGTGACGACATCCATTGTCTGTAGCATGTGTCTATCCTGACGAATAGTCGCAATGGGCTCGTCGTCATAATGTGTAATTAGACCAAGCGTTGGAATTCTGCGTGTGACAATTGTATATCACGAATATCATATACCGTTGGATATTTACAAATATCCAATTCGCGACCTGAGTTCCAATTTGTCATAAGTACCGAAGTGGTATGAAACGTCCGCTGGAGTACAGTTGGAACCGGAAGTAAATTCTCTGCAAGACGGTCGCAACACCGAAGAGATATCTTGAACAATGACGACGTAAAGCACGGTTATTTGTTGTTCGAAGTACGTGGAAGTAACAGTACTATATATACTAACCATGATGATATTTATGTAATTTCTTCTTCTTTTTTTCCCGGTTCGCTTAGAATCTTTAAATAAGTCTATCGAGATCTGTATTGTTCTATTCCGGACATGTTAATGCAATATCGGACCGTAACTGATTATTATCTGCATTGTAGTCTGTCTACGTATACCCCGGAAAGTTCTAATTTGTATATTGTGTATATATGTTTTCTCATGTACCATGTATTATAATGGCTGAGAATAAAGCATTACTTACTTAAGTTAGTTGTATTGAGAAATTACTTGTTCCATCTGCTTCCATGCACATTGCATGGGGGCTGGAAACAATGTGATCTATAACTCAAGTGGATATCCTTGCTTAGTTCCATCTTGTTCTATTTCGATATTGGCAATGTCTGAAACATTCTACGTAATAAGTCTTCTTGCCACGTGGATCAATCTGGATCTAAAATATGACCGAAACGATACCTTTTCATATTTAAACAATATAGACAGGTGTACAAAATGTATATGAAACTACTTCGCAATGCAAAGGATAGGATAGGATAGGATAGTTTATTTACAATACACACGAATGACACAGTGGCAGTAATACATAATAAATTATAACAGTGTATTGTCGGGGGTAGCTTAGCCCTATCGGACTGCCTTCCTGCTACCCCCTAAAACAAGTATAACTATATGTAATAGCATAGCTGCTTGTATTTCAGATCCACGCACTTTTACAGACAATAGTCATATATAAAACTTTTTAGAATCTAGTACTTAGGGCATATCACAAATGAGTATTGTCGTGGTTGTGAGCCAATCCAGACGATTTATCAGATCGAAGATGTACTATCTTTCCATAGGATTTTTTTGAACTGTTCAAATTATCTAAAACATATTAACAGTTTCAGTTCCAGTTCCATGGGTATATATTAGGAACAAAATATTTAGTTTTCTGTTGCTACAACGGTTTCAGACGAGAGATACCGCCATCCTTATATAGGTAAACAGAATGAGAATCTATATGGATCGTCGGAAAGTCTCTTTGTTGAGTGAGGTTTTGGGATAATTCAAATTATCAATATTACATATATATATATCTGTTTATGTATATCTGCGGTGTATGGTAATAGTCCCGTTAGATAAATCATGATAATGTACGGTAACATTTATGATGTGTGGCAATATATATGGGCATGTTAGGAACGAGAATGCGACGTGTGTCCACATGCAGCTGAGAAGAAACTTATTTGAATAGTATTAGGATTATACAACTACAACGAGTATGACTATGATTATCCGTGTTGTTTATTGAGCACAATCGGGACATCCTTTGTTTTTACAGTGTACATTTTCGGGGTAATTTTTCAGCATGGCTATCTGTAAGCGCTTCTTCAATGTGTGCATGCTTTGGCAAGCAGTACGGTCTTTTTCCATATTGTTCCATGTTGCGGGGAAGGCGTGGTGGGGTAGTTTTCCTGACCACTTGGTTCTAGGGAGTTCTAACAGTACGGGATTCGGGTGTCTTGGGGTGTCTTGGCAAAACAGGTTATAATACTCTTTATCCAAGCGTCGGTGTTTAATTCCTCCAGCGGTATATGTTTTAAATATCTTCAGTGTACTCCAGTTACTGACGTATATTCGCCTTCACTTCCTACTTTAAATTGAGAGTTTTCCCTACATCTCAAATTATAATGTTCTTTTCCACCGTGCATGGCGAAATTCAGTCCAATGACATAAAGCTAAGTGTTGCGAACTTTATCTGGATTATCCAATTCCAAGATACCACGTTCCCACATTTCATTTTCAGAATAAACTCAAGTAACAAGGGCCTGGTTCTTGTTAATTCCAATTCCTGATTCGACCGGGTCATTCATTTAACGGTCCAGATGTCGACGAATTCCTTCGCAACACTGATCCTCCAATAATGTCATATGTCTGATGTTCTCACCAAGAACATTCTGAATTTATATTATCAGTTCGTACAGGGTATTGACCTGATAGTCACCAACCGTCCGCCTTTCTTACTTCAAAAACAAATGGTCAGAGACAACAGTCCAACATACACTGTTAGAAAATACGTCGGTTTGACGGGGTCGGACAGTAGTAATACGACGTTTCCATACCGTTTCATCAGTTGTATAGTGAATCCTTTGTTTTATGCACCCTGAAAATGGTCTAAGTTACAATTGTTCTTGATTCCAAGTTCATGCAGTCATAACAGTTTTATCGGTGACCAAGTTATATACGACAGTGACTCCTTGTAGTATGACTAAATCTGACTCTGCTGATATTTGCCTATTCTATTAAGTGTTTGTATTCCATGCAATGCATTCCAACAGAGTTATATATCCGGCATGTTAGTTCAGTGCAATATATTCCGACGGCTTTCGTCCAGTAATAGATTACGTTCACAAACTCAGTTAAATTTATCATTAACGAATTGTCGTTTCCATATTGAATTCTTGATGGCGTAAAACTATTTTTTGGGGAAAGCTGACTTATACAGTGGTGGAATAATGTTAAGACTATCTGACTTCCTATGTGAACTGGACAATTTCTAAACTTGAGAACCTGCTGGTGGGTGATATATCTCGACTAAATTGTGACAGCTGGGTTGTATTCGGTAAGCGTGGGAATGAACCCCAAACGAAGAAGGTCCTATTTACGCATACGCTCAAATTTAACAGGAATGTCTATCGTCGCTGGCTATCTAACATTAACGGTGCGCAGATATAAACATTTGTTGACCTGTTTAATGCTGGTGTATTCAACCAACCAGAACGAAATCAACTAAAATTTAACCCCTTCATGACGCGAGCTGTGCTGGTGCAGCATTAAATATCACGTGTCAGTGCATTCTCTTATATATGCGAGTCGCACATATGGAGCGTCGTATATATAAAAAGAATGCACTGGCTTACAAGATCAAGTTAACTATTGTTAGGCCAATGGAGGGACGGATGTCTAATCGGATTGAATAGTACGCCAGAATCCAATTCGCCAATGCTCGAATTGGCTGTCGTTGTGTTTGCTGGTGAGGTGCACGATGGTTTTGCTATTCCTTTTGAGCGCAAATATCACTGCGCCCCTCTGCACAGAGCTATATAGGGCCCGAAGAGGGTGTGTAGGATAGGGGCGATGGGGTGTCGAAAGCTGAATATTGATTAGGACTCTGGAAAGCCAATTATTAACCAGAAGCCAGTTCGTTATTTTCTTAATCACTATCAGTCCAATTGTGGTATGGTGGACAGTTTGGGGTGTGATGGATTCGCTGATTTTCTATCCGATCCCCAATTCAAATCACTTGTGATCACCGGGAAGGCGAATTTTCGAATTGGACTCTGGAAATAAATACGGTTCGTTGTTTTCGCAGTAATTCTCAGTCTGTCGGTAAGGGGTGCAGGTTTTGGGTTCTGTACAATTGGCGGCTCCTCTACTGGACCCACGTCAAAGAAAAAAACTTATACCTCGCGGGATTTCAAATATAGGATTCTGAATAGTACGGCAAATCCAATTAGTTGTTGTTACGACTATTTGCCAGAGCTATTTCATTGAAATATTTATTGTCAAGATAAGACGTTGTTGGTATCTTGGTATTAACAGGACACGTCTCGTTATTTTTCATAATATACCAACAAATTATTCAAAGTAAAATAACCTAACAAGGATAAACAACAGATTTTTTATTGAGCTAGACGTGCGACGTTTTGACACAAGCTGAAGCCGATGCGGGAAAGTGTTTGCGCGGGTAAATCCGATGTTGCCCAAAAACAGACTTACGTCCTTTTGCTGTAAGGCGACGATATGTGTGTTACAATTACTACACACAAGAACTCTCAGGCGACTCAGCATAGTAGATTGCACGTGTACTTCTCAGTGGTTGTCAAACAATAGATACATATATCTCTCGAAATCAGTCTTAATAATGTGATCGGACGAAACTTGGTTCATTTAGAAATCACGTACAATAACACTCATGTGTCAACACATCGCGGAGGTGTCGACCAATTTAAGTGGTGAAACAATCGTCGCTCTTTATCTCTGAATAGGAACATTGGGTATTCCAAACATGTGGTATGGTCCTTCCCAGAGTGATCATTACTTTTCTTGAAGATGTCGTTCTTTCGTCGTACATGTATACCCACATTCCACGCGTGGTGCATGTATATTTCGGTGGTGGTGAGGGGGTTGCCCTGTGTTCTGCATGCGTCTGGATAAAGAGCAGTATGCTATACATTTGCTGCGGACATATGGTCGTCATTACGCCACACCGTGGTGTTGCTTGGTACGCAGATTTTCATTTCAGCCAAACCTTGGCTGTTTATTTCACACCACTTTCTGGGATAACCTGTGTGTCGACTGAGAACCTGTGTGTCAATTGAGGAGAACACACGGAGGATTTGTGTAAATGTTAGCCCAAACGACATTTCGAAGTAACGACGGGTTTGTTGTTTATTTCAAGGAATAATACCGCATCATATGAATTCAGCCCAAATATATTGACAGGTGTCAAGGGTCTAACTCTATACTGAGCAATAAAAAACTAATATTAATAAATACCGAGTATATTTAATTTAACGCCAATGGGTCGTTTATGTGCGTTTAAGAGTGTATTTATGCCTAAAGCAAAGTGAAATAACGATCTTAAAATGAATTGGCCGGTATATTTTATTAGTTATCAGGGTTACCAGGGTCGTAGTTGCATAAATTACAATATATTTTATGTTTATGCTAAGATAACTTGATCGGTATTGAGGTTAACACAAATCCCATATATGGAAATTCCAAATATGGAAAGTGACGTGCGCAAAACAGATAAAACGACGAAATGTTGTCAAATTCCACGTCTGAATACGCGTCTTAGTCTCACTTATACCGTGTTTATATCAGTGTTATTCTATGTGTTGTTGTGTATTGTATTACTTTGATCAAGGTTGCGCTTTTGTTATTCTCACAACAGGTAAATTTGATGCGTGTTTGATGCGTGTTTACATTTCAAAATTGCGTCTGCCATCTACAGTAACACTAACAGTGCGACGGAATTCCACATGTCCGAGCGCCATTGACTGATTGATTCCTTAATTACGAGACTAATTTATCGAATGAGGTCAAATTTTCGCATATAACAAGACTCGTATGTTATTCTGCACCATTCTGACGAGTGCCGACTTTCATTTCGCATTATTTTCGTTTTTATCGAAAAATAATCGTTCTCTATGCCTATGCCATGGACTGGAGATTCCCATGTAAATTTTTTCAACCAAAAAAAAATTCATTGTTTTGCCAATTTCAAGCTAGTTTATAGCATGGTCATGGCATAATTTGGCCTAGCGAGTTGTGTAGACGTTTCTTGAGTGTGCACAACAAATTTTTGTCCCAACGAAGCAGGCTAAAATCCTGAAATTTGTCAATTTTACTTTGCGTGTGAAGAAAATATTCATTTAAACTTCCAAAATTGGTTGAAATATGCTCAACAACATTCAGTTGAATGGTGACATTATTTATAGTGACCGACTAACTTCCACGATGAATCAAATTTGTTTTTATTGGTGACAATTATGTCGCGAGAGATAAAAATGTAAATTTTTTAAAGAAAATGTTAAATTTTAGCTCATTTTAAGACTTTAATTGCTTGTAGATCGGTGTTAATTATCTTCGTCAATGATGTCATGTCACGCTTGTTAATAATTCATTTGTTCGGAAATACTTATTGGGGGTCGAAATGTATAAAATTTAACTACCACCACTTCCAAAAACAACACCGATAAACAATAACGCTCTTTGTTCCATGCAATGGAAATGGCTATTTATTGTCCTGATATCAGTGATATAAATGAATGCCTAAAATTAGTATTATCCTGAAATAAATTTATGCCACTTTGGCGAACATGGGAACCACGGTACAATTTATGCCATTTAGGCACACTTCAGAGTGAAATCAGGGCTTATATTTCGGCGAGAATCCAAATCTAGATTCTCGTAAATATTCTTGCAAATTACCCTGGATTCTCGTGAAAAAGTATATATGGATTCTCGCAAAATCAGATGAAATATATGCCCTGGAAATATAGCAAATCGTTTAATGCTTTAGAATTTTTGTTTTCGGAGATTTATATATATGCTTAAAGACATATTATGGACTTGTTATGGACTTTTTCGGGTGCGAGAAATTGATAAGTTAGTGCTCAGGCACTTTGCCAACCTGGGGAATGTTATCATTCTACTAACATCACTGAAAATTTCCAAAAAAATCTACCACACCACTTCATAGAGAACATCGTCTGAACTACTCCAAATTGTAAATATTTACATCTCGATTCGGGGCGCAACTATCGGCTATAATTAAACAAAAATGATTTCGCCATCGAGAGTCATTGCATTTAACTAATATATAAGAATGACGTTGTGTATCATCCATTTGAATTAATATTCGTAACGAATAACTACTTTGAGAAAGATTATTCTTAATTTCTATTTGATCACTCTGCCCGGTGTCTGCCGGAGTGTTTCACATCACTTTAATCAAGGAAGACTGTTCAGAAAAACTGCATTTCAAGATCACCAAACAACTTTCCTTTTTAGGGCCACCACATCTTTCCAAAGATGTACTTCTTCCATTTTGCTATCAAAGACCGAAAAATGTCGTTAAACTAGAGATCCAAATACCCACTAAGGGCCCCTATATCTTGAAATATTAAAGACCGAGAATGTCGTTAAACTATAAAGACCGAAAAATGTCGTTAAACTAGAGATCCAAATACCCCCTATATCTTGAGATATTATAAAGACCGAAAAATGTCATTAAACTATTAAAGACCGAAAAATGTCGTTAAACTACAAAGACCGAAAAATGTCATTAAACTATTAAAGACCGAAAAATGTCGTTAAACTACAAAGACCGAAAAATGTCGTTAAACTAGAGATCCAAACATCCCCATCCCCTATTTTTTTTAGACAATTAAGAACGAAATATGTCGTTACACCATTAATACATAATTTGTGTTTATGAAAGTCTGGCACCCATTAGCAGTTTGTTTTCAGTACATTTTAATATTCATTGGAACGTAAACAAATTATTCGCTGACAGAAATCATGTTAATATTGCCTTTCGTTACTGGTTTCCTCGGCTCAAATATTTCTCACTGCTCAATACTTATAATTAAAAAAAATGTTCTGTGTTTTGTGTCACTTCTTAATAGCATTATGTATTCTGCTATTGACAAGAAAAAAAAGTTGCAGTATACGTTAAAGGTACGGAAGGCCTTGGTGGGTATCCTGTGAACATATTTCCACCTGCCAAAAACCGCTACAAACGAAAATAATATTCAAATATAGACATACTTTGTTAATATACAAATGAGAAATATCTCATAAACAGTATGTTATTGTCGTAAATTTGACGATTGTTATGTAAACAAAGGATAAAAGTTACTTTCTTGGTGTTTCTTTATATTATGATGGTAAACATAAAGAGCGTTCTTTGTTGCTCAATTCCTTATTTGGAAATAATAAAGAGCGTTTATACCATTTGTGTGTGATTAGCCAGTAGCATTGTGCTGCCTTCTATAACACAATCAGACTCTTGTTTAGGTAAAATTTAGTAGGTCTTTATGTGAGCATGATGTTTACGCGATAGTGATCGTATATTTGAACCAAAATGTATGCGTTTTAATATTTTTCTGTTTACGGTGTTTGGAACAAATATGAATATTTTCGACAACTAAGCCCTCTCGTCCCTTTAATATAATTAATATAACATCCCTCATCCAATAATCTCCAAATTGCATATCTAATTTCAATCCTAGTTACACGTCACGCCGCCCCTCATCATTTGCCAATTGTACACCATTTTTGTTGCTGCTGCTGCAACTGTTCAATTTCTTTAAAAATTATTGAAAAAATGGCCCTCCCGCCGGCCGACATTTACCTCTGATTTTTTTTTATCATCGGTCCGCACCAAAATTGAGCACACGTCCCTATATAATATACCTATTTAAACCGAGTATACACGGTGGTGTACTATATCAACCGTTCATTTAACCGTTTAGGTAGCATATTTCCACGTATACGTTATCACGACAAATCCCTGCTGATCTGTTATTAATGAACCAAACACTTAACATGTCAACACACTCTGGCCCGCCAATGCTACAGTGTATAAACGTAACGGGGCAAATATGCACATTATATTGGCAGCTAACGAGAGCATTCATCATCAGCAATCTGCTCACCCCTTTTAGCCGATACGATAGAAACTAAACGATTTGTTACTTCTAATTACCCGTACTTAATTACACTACTTGCGTGTTAATAAAGTACGACCCCATTACCACTAAAGGTGAAACATGGGATTTAGAACATTAATATTCACTCTTACATAGTTCCACATTCAAGGTTCGTCTTGTGTAATCGTATGTCAGTTGTAACGTTGTGAAACCGCAACCGAACTGAATTATTCTATTGCTAAATAGTTCATGGCTGACCTGATGCATGCATCTTAGTTTTCTTGTATTCTGTGGTCGATCGATAATCCACAGAGGCGTTATTTCGCTAAAATCCGATTTGGATTCTGGATTCAGATTACAGATTTGTCCCCGTACGACTTGGTTCGGCAAAAGAACAGACCACAAATTTCCAGAATCAGTAAACGAACAGACCGTAATCCTAATTTCGTGGGAATCCGATAGGGATTCGGATTCCGATTACGGACTCAAATGTTCGTAATGTAAACAAACCGAGATTTCGCCACCTCAGAGTTTAAAAACACAATAAAACATAAGAATCCGTCTCTTGTGTACAAATTATTGCAGAATATAAACGATCTATATCAAAGAATTTTAAATTGCGGAGACAAATTTGTTTTATTGAATGTAAACTGGGAGAATATTAATGAAATTAGCCAAATAATAACGCTATTGATAGTAACGCTGGGGGAGCACTTCGGTTGATGGCGAAGAAATTGCAATTCATTGTTGATTGTCATTTTCATATGTCCATTTCATAATTCCATCCTTAAAATACCGCCCGAACGCATGTCGATTTCGAATTCGGCGGATACGTCACCATTGACCGAGTTCATATGCACCTGCATGGATATGTCTTCTGCTGTGTTCGTTATTATAATGTTTCTTCTTATTCAAGAAATAGTAGGATTATATGGTATCGATGGATTATCAGATACACGTATGTACTATCATCTAGTCTTAATGTTATAGCAATTTCATGTTTAACATGTTTTGTTTCGTTAAATGCAGTCGTTAATGCAAAATTTTGCACAATAGTCTCTGTATAGACAACAGACACATGTTCTAGGGACGTGGCTAGAAGTTTCCTCAAATTTACGGCCAACTGCACCCCCCCCCCCCCCTTGAACCAAACATCAATCTCACAGGTTCGCAGAATTCAATTTGCTCCCCTTGGAAATATCCAATCTGACAAACACTAAGATTGGAAAATTACCAACTTTTACTGGTTGAAAAAAATCAAACAATGAGAACAATGCCAACCTATATATGGTGTCAAATTAATGTCCAACTAATGTTGTGTCATGCATGAAATTTCCGACTGCTGGAATGTACCAAAGTTTAGTTTAGATATATTTATTTCAAATATATGTCAAATTTAGATAACACATTATATATAACACATACATTTGTTTATACATACAAAGGAATTGGGGGACAAGTACTGACTCACTTAAGGGTACCCCCTCTCCCAAATGTTATTACACTGAAAAAATAAATAATTAGTAATGGCAAAGCAACGTACATGACTACCAAAACAAGTTGAACATATATACAGATCACTGGACACCCCCTCTCCCGAGTTAGTCATAAGTTTGTATATGTATTTATTTAAAATCGGGTTTGTTTGTTGCGTTTGTTGGCTTGTACGTATCATTATTTGAAACAGTTAGTCAAAATAATCCTGATTTTCCTCACGTATGAATGACTGCACAGCTTAGCAAATTGTACCAAAAATCGGGGTGGGGGTCGAGACACACAAGCAACCCCTGTCGTCACGTCCCTGTTCAACTGACAAGTTTCGTGTGTTCTTCACAACATCTTTGGAATTTGATTCAGGAGGCCTAGAGCTGTCATGTTTAGATATGCTTGCCAACATCAATAAACACACTTTAACTTGAAAAAAAAGATGCGATTAAGTCGGATTGGCAGCAAATTATGTGCCGTGTATATACACATAGACGAAAAGCATGATTTCACAACAAACATGCACTTTATAAATATAAGATACAAATGATACTTTTGTCAAATACATGAGCCATGTTTGACGCTGGGAGAGATTTTCGGAGACCACGTGGATTTCAAAATCTGACCTAGAATCCGAAATTAGCTCCGCCGCCCGTAATCGGCTTTGGATTCTCAATCCGGATTTTAGCGAAATTACGGCTCTGGGCGACTGTATTATTATGGTTATTTCGTACTGAGTATAAATCGTCACGATAGTACAACAAGATTAGCACATGTGTTTACGCCACCGGTGAACTTGTGGGGGCATGTTTCTATTATGAAGGTTCGCTATCCCGAAGATCCGCTATTCCGGAGGTTCTCTATTCCGAAGGTTTTTGTTATTTTTAGGTTAATTCTATATTCTAAAGTATTGAGACTAATTTGAGAGGGTTCATTATCACAAAGATTCTTTTTACGGAGTGTGCGCTCACATCCGAACTGATCCTGCGCGCATACCGATACAGATACAGGAGGAAATAACTTAACTTAGAACATTAAATGTGATTTTGTTTTGTTTTCGCGGGTTTTCTTGTTGACATCTGGTGGAGGTTGGTAGCAGTTATTGAACATATCGGCGATTTAGGTGCTGTTAGCTTAAATTGTAGGTTGCTGATTGTTTTCGTTCGTCTTGTCGCATAGTAATAATTGCCGGTCGTCTTCCGGATTGTTTGCCGTCCAGTCTTGCTGCATCATGATTTGCCGGTCGCCTGCCCTTGCCCTCCGTCTAGACCCTGTAATTTGTAAATGTGCATCAGCAATGTTAAGGTTACGTTCATACAATGGACATGTTTCCTAAAATAGGGTCATGGTCAGTTGATCACTTAATCAATATATTTATGAGAAAATCACTCAATGGGGTGCTGTAAGCGACTCCGACCATTTATTAGACGCATTCCACTTCATTCAACTGAAAATACAGTAATGCTCTAAATAATCGACTCCTTAACCACAGCAGAATTATGGGTAACTTTTCAGGATTTAGTCGGAAATATGGTTGCCATTCATCGGAGAGTTCTCACCGAGCACTATCCAGAACTCTATTTGATGACTTATATGAATTTCATAATTTAAATATCCATACATATTACAATGTATATATGATTTTTAGACTGGCCCATTCTCAATTTGGGTGAAATTTGAGTTACCCCCCCCCCCCCTCCCCCAAATTCCAACTGGGGCTCTGGACAATGAGTGAAAAATTGGGTTGGCCTCCTCCCACAATTTGGGTTGGAAATTTAGGAGATAAACGTACCCTGTTGAGTTGTACATTCTGGGATTCGAGCATGAAAACAGTTTGTGAACGAGTCGGCTTGCCGGCGAGTTCACAAACTGTTGTCATGCTCGAATTCCAGAATGTACAACGAAACAGGGTACGTTTATCTCCATCGTAATTCAATCTAGCAAGGAATTTGCAACAAAAAAACTATATAAAAAGTATAATTTAGTAATTTTCATGACACGAATCGAGACTTTCATTTTGCCGTTGTCACAGTGCACAAATCGTGGGTTTGTTCGTTGCGGTATTGAACGGTATCTATAGACAACAACGCGCGGGTGTGATCGTTTCGCTACTCCGTTCTGTGCCGATGAAATTTTACCGTGCTACATTCAGATTTGATGCACACTGACGCGGCCGATGTCGGTGAAACGAAAACTAAAGTTAGGCGCTCTCGGCCAATCAGAATGCTTGTTTTTAGTGACAAATACTCAATTGAATTACAATATATTATATATGTAATTTGGTTTCCACCCACCCGGAGCCGGCCATTGGGAAACCCATTCTGAATATATATTTTATGAGATATTTTCAAAATAAATAATCTGATCTGCAGATGATCTCATTTTAATTGGATGCTCGTCATAAATTTACCCCAGTCGTTTAGTTTTGAGATATAGCCTCGTTGGAACACCCGGACGTACGTATACGTAGATCCTGTTATATATGTAAATTACCCGCATGGCAGTCTGTCTGTCCACAGGCGCAGTAGATAATGATATACATATGCATATTTGTTAATGGCAACCATAGCCAGGCCCTCGGGAATAAACGGTAAACATATGCTGTATTTTTTATATATCTACGGCGTTCGAGAGGGTCTGGCACGAGGGACTGGTATATACACTTGAGCGATATGAAATCCGGACAACTTCTTGGTTTTTAGTACAGGCGATCTAGCCGAAACATGGGGTCAACCCGGAACTAATTGCAAAACAAATGCCTTTTAGTTTACTGGATAGCTGAATATGTACTGCATTAGACTATCAATATTTTGGGAAAATCCAATTGGGACAATTTTTTATAAATTTGTGTTTCTATGGAAACAATGGTTAATAATTACGTATTTGGTAATTTTACATTAAATAGTGCGTATCTTGAATTTCCACATATCCGTGTTGACATAGAAATGTCAAGGTCACGTATAAAAGTCAAGGTCATTGATAAAAATCAGGATTTTTATCATTTAGCAGTCATATTTTCGACTGTCCTTGTTATGATTTATTACAAATAGCGATCACCAACAATATTTTATAAACTCCGGAACTCAGGCTCCATGGGAAGGTTCATTTTAATGGATATTGATATATGCATTGGAAACTATAGCAGTTTGAAATATGTGGCGACAACATTTTTCTGTATAACATAACGGGATATTTATGTAGCGATTGTTGAGACAAAACATCACAACATAGCTTGTCACAATATATGCAACATGTCAGTTAGTGTGAACTGGTTGCAACAAATATGTCTTTTGGTACACTGATTGTTAAAAGTCTACTGCGTTAGAATTTCTTTTATTTAGGAAAAACCAATTGGAGTTAGACAAGGTGAAACTTATCTCCCCTTCTGTTTTCATTATATGTTAATGACCTGCAACAATTCCTTGAAAAAGATAACCTGATTGGTTTACGAAAAGTGAACAACGAAATTGAAAGTAGATTAGATTGCTACTTGAAAATCTTTATGATTCTTTATGCCGATGATACAGTTATCATGGCAGATACCCCTAAATCACTACAATCACAATTAGATCAGTTTGAAAAATATTGCGACAAATGGAAACTAACAGTCAATGTTGAAAAAACTAAAATTCTTAACATGTCGAAGAGCAGTCTCTCGAAGAAAACAAAATGTATATTTAAAGGACAAAAACTAGATTTAGTAACCAACTTTAACTATCTGGGATAACGTTTGCCAAATCTGGCTCTTTTATGCCCGCGAAAAAAATGTTGGCTGATAAAGCCACAAGGGCCATGTATTCCATTATTGGAAAATCCCGCAAACATTGTCTCTCAATAAGAAATCAACTTGACTTATTCGATACACATGTTGAACCAATACTTCTATATGGCTGTGACGTATGGGGATACGGTGATAATTATCTATTGGAGAGCGTCCAACGAAATTTTTTAAACCACATATTTCGACTACGACCATCAACCCCAAATTTTATGATATATGGCGAAAGTGGGAAATTACCTTTACATATATTGATTAAAACTAGAATGTTTAAATACTGGTGCAAAGTCACAAATAGCGAACCTGAAAGATTTCCAAAAATGTTACTGAATCTAACGCAGTCAATGTTATGCGACGTTAGAACAGATGAAAACATTTTCCCCTGGTTGAGTTGTATTCACGTGTTGATAGACAAATGTAATCTGCCGCATATATGGTGTGCAGGTCATGCCACCAACGTAGATCAGCTGGTATCATATCTAAAATGTTGCCTTATTTCCGAACAAAGAGATTCTTGGGAACGTGATATGAACAACACAAGTCGTGGTAAAATATACCGAATTTTCAAACACGACTTTGATTTTGAACCCTATCTTGATGTACTTAGCGACCATAAGCGAACATTGTTATGCAAATTCCGAACTAGTAACCATAAGTTACCAATAGAAACGGGACGGTGGAACAATACCGAACGTAATGACCGCACCTGCGTGTTATGCGATACAGGGTTAATTGGTGACGAATTTCACTACCTTCTCGTATGTAAAAAAATGACCAACGCCCGGCGCAAATTGTTACCAATGTTAACTGGCCGACGCCCTAATACAATATTGATGAGTGACGACAATGTAACACATCTCCGCAAGTTGTGCGAATTTATTAAGCTTGTAAATCGAGAAATGACCGAATAACTCAGCTAGACAATAAGTCGAACAAACATTATCATAATTTATGCAAGAACAGTACCGATATACGCATACACATAGTTATTGATATATAATTATAAATATGTATATGTAAGCATATACAATAAATTTATTTAGTTGTATATGCTTATATATATTTACAATATTCATATACATGTTACAGTATTATACATCTATGGTAGCGATGAAGGTTATGTAATATAATCCACGTATACAACATTTGTCACCCGGAAGCTCACATGTTTATGTACATATTGTATATATTTAAATTGTTATTATCTCCATACCTATGTATGTATAGGTTCATGAGAAATAAACTGATTGATTGGTACAAATTTGTTAAATTTGAGTTTCCATGGCAACGATGGCCAATAATCGGATATTTGGAAATTTTACATTAAATAGTACTTATCGTGAATAATTTAATAACTACCTAAAAGTTTACATTAGTTTAGGGAAAGATTTGTATTGGCCGACATTTCCACATATCCAAGGTGACCTTGACAAGGTCACGTATACAAGTCAAGGTCATGAAATAATTAAGAAAATGGAGATTCAACTCTATTTTAGTGGTGCTATGCTGCTAAACTGTTAATGCGTGCAATAATTATGAAAATGAAATTTCATCTCGATTCTAGCGGTGATATAATTGTAAACTCGATTATAGCAGTGCTATGCTGCTAAACTGATAATTAATGAAAACATTAAGAAACCAGAGTTTCAACCTGGATTCCAGCGGTGCTATCATTCTAAACTGATAATTAATGAAAACATTAAGAAACCAGAGTTTCAACCTGGATTCTAGCGGTGCTATGCTGCTAAACTGATAATTAATGAAAACATTAAGAAACCAGAGTTTCAACCTGGATTCCAGCGGTGCTATCATTCTAAACTGATAATTAATGAAAACATTAAGAAACCAGAGTTTCGACCTGGATTCCAGCGATGCTATGCTGCTAAACTTCTAACACATTAGCAAATTAAGAAAATGGAGTTTCAAACTCGATTCTAGCTGTGCTATGCTCCTAACTGCTAATTTAAGAACAAATTTAGAAACGAGAGTTTCAAACTCGATTCTAACCGTGCTATGCTGTTAAACTGCTAGTTAATGAAATCATTTATAAACATCAAGGAAAACACTTAGTACAGCACGAAGAATGTTCGCATTAGTGATGCGGACTAGACTGGACTACACTTGGTGGTCCGGTCCACTGAATAGGCGGTCCAGTCCGGCCCGGGCCAGTTTTAACTGTATTCTAGCGGTGCTATGCTGCTAAACTGCTAATACATGCAAGAATTATTAAAATGGAATTTCAACTCGATTCTAGCAGTGCTATGCTGCTAAACTGCTAATAAATGAACACATTTAGAAACGAAGGTTTCAAACTTGATTCTAACGACAATGTGCTGCTAAACTGCTAATACGTGAACACATTAAGAAAATGGAGTTTCCAACTCGACTCGAGTGGTGCTATATGCTGCTAAGCTGCTAATTAATGAAAAAATGAAGACATATAATTGGTTGGAAAATCATACTACGGGAACACTTTCAACCTATTCATAATGCCCCGCATACACCCAGCATGCAATGATTCCATTCAATACTCCATCGGATATCTATGCATAATTGATTTTTTTCAAGCCAACATTTGTGAACTTAACATATACATTCAACTGCGCCAGGTTAATATTCGGTGAACCCCGAAGCAAATATTCCTGTAAAATTCTAAATATGTGCCATGTATGCGGATACCGATGTGGGGTTATGGGTTTATAAGCGTTCGGATTCTACCATGGGTTTGTTATTACTGTAATCACGGATCTGCGTGGTGACACCTCAGCTTCTTTTCCACACATTGGTTCACAACGTCAGAAGTGTTCACTTCCTGCGAAATTTTAAATGTGTGCCCTGTATGCGGATAGAGCTTCTGGATTCATATGCGTTCAGACGCTACGATTGGTTTGTTGCAACTTCATAATTACGGATCTGCGTGGTGCTACACCAGCCTCGTTTGCACCAATTGGTTAGCAACTTCAGAACCCCTTTAAACTTTTGTGTCAACATATTGTAATTACAATTCTAAACATATATTACATAAATTCTTTTATTAATTAGCCGTTTAGCAGCATAGAACCACTACATTTAAGTTTGAACCTGTCTTTTCTTAATTCATTCATTTATTTGCTGTTTAGCACCATAGCACCACTATAATCGATTTTGAAACTATCTTTCTTAACCCTTTGAACCCTGGCGCCCGACAGTGATCGACACCCTGACCCGGGGCTCCCAGTGGTATGTCCGCTTA
Source organism: Siphonodentalium dalli (assembly GCA_032622095.1). NCBI lineage: Eukaryota > Metazoa > Mollusca > Scaphopoda > Gadilida > Siphonodentaliidae > Siphonodentalium > Siphonodentalium dalli. The sequence goes on from CP136061.1 coordinate 204,038,671, forward strand.
AATTAGACAGTGTCTAGTAGCATGGTGTTGATTATGTTCAAATTGCGACACCGGTCTGAAACTTTACAGGTTTGTCCCCCATGGATCAGCGATCATTATAAGATCCCGAGACTTTGCCTCGCGGCAACTCCTTGGTAACGGTTGCTAGGCAACTACCCGGAATTGACTGGAAAATGTAAATATAGCTTATAGCGTCGTAATTCAACCTCAGTGATTGCGTTTTTTGATGCAGGTACTACCCTAACGTGAAATTTGATATATACCCGACCAGAATAGTGAACCAAATATCCCATTTAAGGGTAGCAACGGTTGCTAAGCAAATACCACAACTGATCGAATGACATAATTGTACTAACAATTCAGTGGTATGTTTTTCCTTAATTTAGACATGTCTAGTCGCATGGTGTTGGTTATGTTGAAAGGGGACACATACCTGAAACTGTGCAGGCATGATATATGCATGCACGGACCACTGATCATTGTAAGATCGGGAGACTTTGCCACCCGATCTCGTCTTAGAAACGGTTACTAGGCGACTACCCGAAATTTGCAGGATAAATGAATTCTAGCTTATAACGTTGTAATTATACATCAGCGAATTGCGTTTCGATGCAACCAATATCCTAATGTGAAATTAAGATATACCTGACCATGCTCGAGTAAGTCAACTTGATATGCGAGGGTAATTTAAACTTAAATTGTGTGTCTAAATTATGTCTGTTCTGTACACACACGGGGAACACAAAATTATATGCCGTAAATATAGCGGCACAGTTCGCTTAAAATATCGTATGTTTTTGTAGATTATATGCTATGCGCATGCGCATATATTTCTACCCGATACTAGCGGTCAACCGTTCCATACGCACCATGGGCGCCGCTGACATATGTGGGGGCAATTTAAATATAAATCATTGGGTCTGACGCTCTTTATACTATATATAAATTTTCTACCGAATCATGTCGTCGCTGCACCGAAATATCGGTGTTACGGGATATAGTCACGGTTCGTTTGCACCTAAATATCGGTGTTACGGGTTCAAAGGGTTAATTATTTCATTTATTAAAGCAGCATATGAATGAATGCGCACCAAGTATGTACCAACTTATCAGCTGCTATCCATTTATCAAAGGGTTAAACCAGATGCTCTTTTAATATTGGCATTATCCAGAATTTACATGTCGGGTGCAGCACAAGTCGTCCGAACAATATAAATCACCCCACAAGTACCCATCCGTGAGGCTCACCGTCCGTGTGCGTGCATATATTGTTATATATATGTTATTGTTATGTGCTTTGATCTAAGCAAAACCACTGTTTTCTACTTTTCCCGAATGACCTTGACCTTTAAGTGTGACCTTGACCTATACAAATAACAGGTGAGGGAACATTATGTAGGACCTTCTCCCATATGTATATGTATATGAACTATTCTTACCCAGACCAATTATATTCTTAGATATGACCTTTTTCCATTTTTTCCCACAAAAATAGTATATATCCGTTGCCATGGCAACAATAATATCTACATTTTCTTACCACTTTTGCTCACTACAACAGGGCTAATAATAATGGACAACCCATAATCTTTCCAACGGTATATAACAATCCATTATGTTCGAATTTGCATTAAACTTCTTAAATGGCATTAATTGTATTATCACTACATAGAGAGCGACAATTCACCTGAATTCACCTTAACCATCAACCCACGGGATGAACCCGCCCAATAAATTGAATTATAACATGCCAATCAGCCCTTGATCAATGGGAGGTATCTAATGAGGTCCGGTGACCGACCTTTATTTGCTGTAAAGATCTTTAAGTCGTCGCCTGTTCTATCAAACGGTATGTCGTGATTACATGCAACAAGCTTATGCATTTTATTACACGCTTGTTCCTAGAAATACAGTGTTATTGCTGTTCCATTGACGCAAAATGACGTTCGCCTCAACCATGAAACTGGAACTATTTAAATAAAAGAATCATCACACATAACAAACACGCCCTGTATGAGCAGAAATAAACCTTCTAATCCTGTATTTTTAATGCACGGATTCTAGGTCGCGAAGCGTGTAATAAACACAGAACGATACGATGTGTAAATGGGTTAGTCGATACGGCACTCGTGCTGTCGCGGAAGGATAGAACTCGAGGCGCAAGCGCTCGTGCCGTATCGACAAACCCAGTTACACATCGTGTCTGTGTATGTATTCGCGGCGCACACCTTGATTGACCAATTATGCACTCCCGTCCACTCAAACAAGTTATTTTTCCACCTAGGTGAACATTACTAATATGCATGGGCTGTGATACCATGTTTAGTCACAACGAGCAGATGCAGGGACCGGGGGGGGGGTATTCGGACAGGTTACATGGGCATTTGCTTTGTCGACAAACGCCTGCAGTTATTATCCAACAGATCTACCTAATCAATGTTTTCTTGCTTATAGGGATTCCAAACGTCAATTTCGTTGATGCCATCGAGCATCAGTCAAATCCCTTAAAGTTCAATCTGAGAAAAGAATTGAATATTATGCACAATATGACCAGGCATCTTTCTGGAAAGCCATAAAGAGCAATACAAAACATGGTATTAACCAAGGTTCTGAAATGATATTCGGCGACCTCATATGCAGGGATCCTGGGGATATCGTTACTGGCGGGAGGGGCTATTTGCAAAATCTCTTTAAAATCGGCAACCACGGTGATCGCACGTTTGAAGCTTACATTGGAAACACTGTCAAACAGCTGAAACTCGAAATACTGTGGACTTAGTATCTGATTTTGAATTATGCCACCCCGTATCTTCCAATGAAATTCGGTCCTGCATTCACAAACTCAAAAAGCAGAAAGCTGGAGGCCTCACTCAGATTGTGAATGAGCATCTGATACAAAGTCCACCCAAATTATATGATGTCCTTGGAAAGTTATTTTCGTCCATGCTGGACTTTGAGTTCCTAACCCTGGACATGAAAGTTGGGGTAATAGTCCCTATCTATAAAGGGGACACGAAGCCTATCGAAAATCCAGTTAGCTACAGAGCAGTCACATTGTTACCTGTCACTTATACATTATTTGAAACAATTCTACTCGATAGGCTTCTGCACTTGGCGCTCTTTCAAAATTTCCCAAACAAACTTCAAAATGGCTCCCAGAAGGGTGTCGGGTGCAATTTAACATCTTTCTTTTTGCAGGAAAGTATAGAGTTTGCACTCAATAATAACTATGTAGTATATGCCGCTTTTCTAGACTCATAAAAGGCTTTCGATCGCATTTGGCATGATGGCGTGATATATAAATAGTACAGAAAAGATCTCGCGGGACATATACTCAGAGGTATTGCTGACATGTACACCGATATGAAGAGTGTAGAACAAGGGACTAGACAAGGTTCCGTCATGTCACCTTTTCTGTACCTTGTCTATATCGATGATCTTCTAGCTACTTTATCCGACGCACCAGAAGGTCTCCACATCGACGCTGTCTCTTGCAGTTGCCCTTCCTCTGCCGATGATATATGTTTGTTATCTTATTCTGAAGGGGGCTTGAAGAATATGCTAAGCACATGTCACAACTACAGTATTACCTGGAAGTTCGAGTACTCTTTTTCCAAAAGCGAGGTAGTTGTCTTCGGGGCAAAAACATATACCGCCCCGCCCAAGGCAAGCTCGATGTGGAAACTCGGCGAAATCAAACTCAAAGAAGTGGAGAGCGTGGTACATCTTGGGATACCCCAAAACCAGAAGTCGGATCGTCAACCAAATATAGACAGAGCATGTGAACTAATGCGTAAAATCTTTTTCGGTGCATGCAGTTCGGCCACCACAAAATATGTTGCACTCCCAAAAGCTTTATATGGCTGTGAGATGTACAAATTTCCTGCAACTCGAACGATCTTACCGCATGTGTCTCAAAACAATTCATTGTTTACCGACAAGGACCAGCACGGAATTGGTCCTGTCCCTTTTGGATGTCAACCCACTGAGAGTAGAAATTGAGAAAAGGAAACACTTTTTCATGGGTACCCTGATAAATTTACCATGCACCCACCGAGAAGCTCTTCGAATTCTCCTGTTCAATCGTCATGGGTACTTACTGTATAAATGCCCTCCTTTTGGATTTCTGGGAGATATTATCCCCATTCTGCGGAAACATAACTTGTATGAGTACCTGACCACATTTGCAGAAACGGGCTTCTTTCCCAACCAACCACAATGGAAGGCTACAGTGAAACAATACATGACGTCCTCGTCCGAAACACCTCAAGTGGACAATGTAGCTGCTCTCGATTTCTTTCGGAATGTGAAGCCACGTCGCACGTCCTCCTGGATGGGTGGGAGTTATGTTGGGCCAATCTTAAGTACCTCACCATATCAGTTCGAATGGCTAACATCCTCAACAGGACGACTTACGACAACAATTCTCTTTGCAAACATTGCGGGAAACTGTACCATAATTAAGTAGATCATATTTTCTTGCACTGCTTCTCTCCGCATATCACTGATATAAAAAAACACTTCTGGTATCGAATAATCAATATCTTCTAATTCCTAATTCTAGATCGCCTATCGCCACAAGATTTATTGATGTATTCATTTGGCTGCCAGTCTATGGGTGGGCTGGATTCCTCAACCATAAACGAGGGTGAACTTTTTGTAGAATGTTTTTCGTTCATATTCATTTTGTGCACCGTTTAGTCCGTGGAGTGAGAAACAGCATTGTTGTTATTGTATATCATGTTATACTGAATAGCAACCCATCTTATTGTTTCTATATAATGTAATTGTATCTATTGTTGTATATAACGTATGGAGGAATAAACAATCTCTCTCCCTATCCCTCACCAACACAATGAACAAATGTAATCAAAGACAGACCGTTTTGCAGAGCAGACAACAAATAACTGATATTTTACAATCATTAAAGATCAGTAACCGGGCCCCATTGAATAACTTACATTTGTCGAAAGTGCTGTTTGTGATATTATAAATCCGACTTGGAATGTATGGAATAAATAAATCCGATACATAGGAATAACAGAGTAGTTCTAAGTGTAGTGTGCTCTCTATAGTTAATCCACGATTAAAGACACGGTTGGCCTTGGCGGTGGGTATCCTGTGAAAATATATCCACCCGTCAAAAACCGCCACAAACAGAAAGAACATCAAAATGTAGATAGACTTTGTCCGTATACAAATAAGAACTATCGCATAAACAGTATGTTATGGTAATTTGTTTGACCATTGTTATGTAAACAAAAGCATAAAAAGTAACTTTTCTGGTGTTTGTTTATATTATGATGGTAAACATAAAGAGCGTTCTTTGTTGGTGAATACCTGATATGGAACTAATAAAGAGCGTTTGTGACATTTGTGTGTGATTAGCCAGTAGCATTGTGCTGTCTTCAGTGACACAATCCGGCTCTTGGTTCGCTAAAATATAGTAGGTCTTTATGATAACATGCTGTTTACGCGATGGTCATGGTATATATGAACGGAACTGTATGCGTTTTAATGTTTTTATGTTTACGATGTTTGGAACAAATATGAATATTTTCGACAATTAAGGCCGCACGTGCCTTTAACACAAAAGTAAATTGAAATGTCATGATTCGGCATAAATGCAATTCGTTGAACACTCTGGGTCAAATACCGACCACGGGGTATTGATTGGTATTCACCGGACCATGTTTGTAAGACTGACCACACATTTAATTGGTAACATAAACTCGTCACTGATTGTAAGTTTCTCGGGCTGATTTGGTGTCATAAATATGTTATAAGCACGGTGTCAGATTTATAAGTGAAATAAACACCACGCGCGCCCTACGGGCACTTGTGATCTTTATTTCACTTATAAATCGGACGCCGTGCTTATAACGTATATATATAATCACGGTTAACAACTCAATATTAATTTGTATTTTATGTTCGTTTTGTGTAAAACAATTATGTGGGGAGAGAGACCCTTTGTAAGTTGTAAAACTTGTGTCTCAATCCCGTTGCTTTTATTATGCAATGAAATATGTTACACCAACCATATGTGCGGCACAGTGGTACTTGTGTTCTTATTTTATACCGGTACCATATACAATGTATTTAGACAGATATTAGTCACTCTGCATGAATGACTTTGGCGGGGAAATGCGCATGACAGTATGACGTCTCTTTGGATACGATTCCCGACGTTACCTGTAACAGTAAACTGTTATAGGCGCACGGCCACATGAACGTGCACGTTTACTAAGTTACTAAACTAAAGACCAGTTTATTCAGTGATGTGATATTTGCGAGATGAATCATGTTGTTTTGACGATTTGGCTCAGTTTTACGTAATTTCAGAATGGCATAGCAACAATAAGCTTCCGGTCGTCCATATTTTTTTTATAATTTAACTAATGGTTAATGTTTAAAGTATAAACCATCTAACGCCTCATGTTATGCTGAATATTTGAAAATATAAATTTTGCAATTTAAATTGAATTGCAATGACGTATATCCACGATGGCGCCGAATCAAATTCAAAATGGCGGCGCCCATGTTGAAAAGCGAACTTAGTATAAGACCGGCCAGCGCATGCGCATATATATATATACACATACGACCGCGCCACTTTAGAAAATGCTTCGCTAAACAATACATATATATACCCATATAAAAATGTACCTGGGTAAATCTTGGTGTTTACCTAGGTATACCCCGGTACATATAGGTTTTACCCTGGTTCCACCCAGGTCACACCCAGGTTACACCCAGGTAAATCAGGGATTTATATAGATTTACCCAGGTGTTTTCTATATATGTTAGGTATAAACCCCAGTTTACCCGGGTTTTTACGGATTTACACCCAGGTATTTACACCAGGTATTTACACCCAGGTATTTACACCAGGGTTTCGCCCAGGTATTTACTACAGTGTTCACCCGGATATATACACCTGTGGTATTTTGTTAAACTGTATAATCTGCATTGAAGTCACCTTATTAACCCTTTCTATATTACAGCACCATTGGCGTGTAGTTACCTTATTAACCATTCTATATTAAATCATTAATTGACAGGTAGTTACCTTATTAACCCTTTCTATACTAAGTAACATTGGTGAGTAGTTACATTATTAACCCTTTCTTTATTAAAGCACCATTGATGTGAAGTTACCTTATTAACCCTTTCTTTATTAAAGCATCATTGACGCGTAGTTACCTTATTAACCCTTTCTATATTAAAATATCATTGATGTGTAGTTACAATGTTAACCCTTTCTATAGTATAGCATCATTGGCGGGTAGTTGGCTCCTTAACTCTGTATATACCAAAGTATCATTGTCGTATATAGTTACCTTATTAACCCTTTCTATACTAAGTACCGTTGGCGTGTAGTTGCCTTATTAACCCTTTCTATATTAAAGCATTAATTGACAGGTAGTTACCTTATTAACCCTTTCTATACTAAGTATCATTGGTGAGTAGTTGCATTATTAACCCTTTCTATATTAAAGCGCCATTGGCGGGTAGTTACCTTATTAACCATTTATGTATTAAAGCATCATTGACGTGTAGTTACCTTATTATAACCCTCTCTATATTAAAGCATCATTATTGCTGGGTAGTTATCTTATTAACCCGTTCTATACTAAGTATCATTGGTGAGTAGTTACAGTATTAACCCTTTCTATATTAAAGCATCATTGACGTGAAGTTACCTTATTAACCATTTCTGTATTAAAGCAGCATTGACATGTAGTTGTTAACCCTTTCTATATTAAAGCATCGTTGACGGGTAGTTGCCTAATTAACCCTCTATATACTAAAGTATCATTGTCGTGTAGTTACCTTACCAACCCTTTCTATACTAAGTATCATTGGCGTGTAGTTACGTACTTATTAACCTTTTCTATATTAAAGCATTAATTGACAGGTAGTTACATTAAACAACCCTTTCTATACTAAGTATCATTGGTGAGTAGTTACATTATAAACCATTTCTATATTAAAGCGCCATTGACGGGTAATTACCTTATTAACCATTTTTGTATCAAAGCATCATTGACGTGCAGTTACCATATTATAACACTTTCTATATTAAAGCATCATTGACTGATAGTTACCATATTAACCCTTTCTATATTAAAGCACCATTGGCGTGTAATTACCTTATTAACCCTTTCTACGTTGAAGCAAAAATTGACAGGCAGTTACCTTATTAACCCTTTTTATAATGAGTATCATTGGTGATTAGTTACATTATTAACCCTTTCTACAATAAAGCATCATTGACATGTAGTTATCATAGTAGCCAGTTATATATTAAAGCATCATGGACGGTAGTTACCATATTAACCCTTTCTATATTAAAGCACCATTGGCGTGTAATTACCATATTAACCCTTTCTATATTAAAACATCATTGACGTGTAGTTACCCTATTAGCCCTTTCTATATTTAAGCATCATTGACGTGTAGAACTTTATCTTATTAACCCTTTCTTTATTAAAGCATCATTGACATGTAGTTACCTTAGTAACCATTTCTACACTAAAGCATTATTGACGGGTAGTTACCTTATTAACCCTTTCTATATTAAAGCATCATTGACAAGAAGTTAAATTATTAACCTTCTATAATAAGTATCATTGCCGTGTAGTTAGTTACCTTATAAAACCTTTCTATATTAAGACGTCGATCATTGACGGGTAGTTGTTACCTTATTAATCATTTATGTATTCAAGCATCATTGACGAGTAGTTACCTTATTACTTGAAGTTTATTATGACAGTATGACAATACACAACCCCGGACAAATGAAGCAATATCATACTTTATCTAACAGCCTAGCTATAATTAGTGAACATTAAACTGACAAACAGACAATTTTCAGGGCCATTATTTAATATTAAAGGGATACAAAATAAAGAGATTTCTAATTATCAGTAAGAATTATTCTCTAAGTGATACTTATTATTTCAAATAAATGATTGCATATACTATAGTAGACCATATACCAACAGGAAAATATTAGTGAATACAATTATTGTGTTTCAAAATTCGTTTCCTTTCGTTTCTGCAGCCAAATTACAATCTTAACTTTTAGTTATCGTTCTTCAAAATGAAGCGCGGATAATTCTTTGTGGTATTTTGAGTTAATTTTGTCGCGAATCAACGCGGATTGACAGAAGGAAATGGTGTATTGGCTACAAACGGATAAACTGTGGACTTATATATAAGATTCGCCGATATCTCCCCATGGATGTGCGCAAATATCGAAAAAGACTGAATTTCATGTGACAAAAAATATTTCAATTCCCGGAACAGTAAGAATTAAGCTGCGATAACGAAACGGATCAACTATAGTATTGAACAGTACCTCAGCTACCTGGCCATAACCAGAATATTTTCTCAAAATTGAATTTGTGGTACCGGTACAATCATGATGTAGTGCCAGTGGCCTGCTCATAATGCACCTGTCCAGAAGAAGAAGAATTGAGAAGTTTGAAGATCATGGACTACGCAGACACCATCTGGGACCCCTACCAACAAAATCACATCGACAAGCTGGAAAGAATCCAGCGTAGAGCAGCCCGTTTCATTAAAAGAGACTATAAGAGCAAAGAAGATGGATATATGACCAAGATCCTCTACGAGCTAGATTTACCAACATTGCAGAAACGGCGGAAAATAAATCGGCTGGGATTCATGAGTAAGGTGGTGGGTGGATTGGTCCCGGCTATACCACCTAATCAATACTTTACACCCGAAACAAGGCGTCTTAGATCGCAGAGCAAAGTTCTGACAGGCTACGTCACCAGCCAAATTCCTCGGCACCTAATTTAAAGGAACAACAGTCAGTGCTACGAGGCTATACCATACGTGTCAGCTCAGTTCGCTAATTCCACATTTGTTCGAACTATATGCGACTGGAATCAGCTGGAGGAATCCTTAATCCTACAACAACAGCCTGTGGATTCCTTCAAGAGTGCGCTGAAGGAAAAGATCTGAGACTCTCTCGCCCGCTGCGAAATTACCATAATTGGGATCTGCAGCGTAACCATTCAGATTCAGATTGATCCACGATAGTAAGGGGTCAGTACATGTAGTAAGTACTGATAGTGATAAGCCTGCTGTACAATAATACTACTTTTGCTGTTTTACTGGTCTTAACTGAGTACTGTGTCAATGTGACATTGTTAATTCAGTTCCACTCTAATGTACATTAACTGGCAATGATGCATCTGACGCTATTAAAGGCACCGGTAATCCCTAAATACCAGGAGGACGCGGCGTAGAAACTTGGTACAACAGTTGTTACACGACAAAGAAAATTATCAACAAGCTTAGTGAGCGTCATCATCAAAATTGCAAATTAAAACACGGCAATGGTAAATTGGTAATCCCTACATACCAGGAGGACAAGGCATTGAAACTTGGGACAACAGTTGTTACACGGCAAAGAAATTTAAAACACACTGTGCACAGATGAATGTTTATACATGTACTGTGCAGTCGAGATCACCTGGACTACAAATATTTGAGGATTATACTATTTGATGAGTAGATGCGTGACTGATAAAAGAATTAGAGACTCCATATTTACTCGGAAGATAACAGTATACGATGCCATACAGTTGTTCCATAACACCTCAACCTTTGGTGGATATTAACAGTAAAACTAATGAAAATGATGAAAGCCAGACTCAACATCAAGACAACATGTGCATGCATAAGTGACGGTTCAATGATTTTGACTCCATCAGATGATATTTAAGCGACACCAATTTTTAAGTCTGGTTTACGATGTGGGGAGAAAAAAAGTAGATGCAGGAGGGAAAAAAATAAAAATAAAAAAGATTGTCCCCCCAATTTATATCAAGTAAATCGTGGAATTTTACATAAATTTTACAAAAATTGTGAAAAAATGTTTTTGAATGAAATTCTGTTCAAACCAAACAAGACATATCTTGTCATGAAATACATGAAAATATGGATCTGTAAATGATCATAAGCAGAACCGGATGCGACCGGAGGTGTTCGTAAACCAGACTTAAAAATTGGTGTCGCCTTAGGCTCATGTTAACACAGGATCACATATTCTCAAAATAATTGTCTCCCTCAAGTTGGCCTCAACCATACTAGTATTTATATTTGATAGAACCTCGGTGAGACCATGTTGAAAATTACCATCAATGCAGTTCCAGTGTTGACGCAACGCGGTCATGTTACTTCAAACCAGTTGCAATGTTCCTTAGGCCAAAGAAAAAAGATACTATGTTTCCGTACATCGACCGACCCTAAAAATAACCCGCCGACCCTAAACTTTTTATTGATATTTTGAGAAAAAGTCAAAATTTTCGCAATTTTAATTTCCTGAGAGTGGATCTCCTGCCTGCTTTATGTCTTGTTTGGGACTTATGGAACACTATCAACAGACATGGTGGGTGTGTATCTGTATATATACATGTAAAGAGGTTATCACTGCATATATTATAGGGGTATACATGTACTAGTAGCTACTGTTTCCAAAAACCAGGCATGCTCGGTGGGTGTACTGGCTACCCCCAGACAATGGGATGTAATCGTCACAATACATGTACGGTATAATGGCGGTATTATTGGTAAAATTCTTATAAAAAGTTAGTGACATCAATTTTGTACCAAGTTTATAGCCAAATTTATGAAAATGTGGTATTAGATATAATAAAAAACATACGTAAGCATGAAGTAAGTTTGATTTTTTATCAATCTTAATGTATATTTCCACTGTGTTGATCAAGTAATACTTTCCCCATGGCACGGGTTGGCATTTTATGTCACTTTGGTCGAGGTAGTTCAATATTTCTGCAGCTGGATAAAAAATATCAAAATAAAATAAAAAAAATTCCCTACCTACCTACCCTAAATTTTTTTACCGGAAACATACAATCTTTTTTCTTTGGCCTTTAGCATGGTAATTCGTGAAAATAAATGTCAATGCAACTTACTCTCAGGCTCCAAATAAAAGTGCAGGCCCAAATAATAGTGCGGGGGGGGGGGGGGGGAAATTCCATTGAAAGTTAATAAAAGTACAGACCTAAATAATAGTGCAGGGGGAACTCTGAGCAAAACATCAACTGTGGTTAACCAAATAATTTTTATAGCAGGTTCAGGTATACGAGTCAACATGTAGTACAGGTACATGTATGTATCATGTGGTGTTTTTTTGGTTTGCCACATACTTGAATATGTACTACTCTTGAGTGCCTAATGTACGATTATTAAAATCGAGGTAAAATTCCCACCTGTACGATCGTTATTTGGTCCTGTACGTTTATTAAATTAACCAAAAGAAATAATTCACCAATCTTAAATTGTGTTATTCATATAAGAAATGAACGGCGGTTTCAATGCAGTCATGGGGTTTTGACCGCGAGAAAAAATCAGCAAACTTCGGGGTTCATGCAGAGTTTGCTGATTTTTTTAACGCGGTCAAAACCAATGACCACGTTGAATCCGCCGTTTATTATTTATATTTATATACTTAAATTCATTATGAACTAGGATTGTATGTCTTTCCCATTATTTATTCATCTATTTAAACAAACGCATGGAGTTCAGTTCAGACAGTTCGAATCCTTGTTTTTTGGAAAACCAAACATTTTGAGAATCCGTTCATGGAGAACGGAAGAAACGCAATTTCACAGTAAAGTATAAACATATGACAAAATGTCTTGTTTAGCTAGTAACTAATGTAGACGTGTTGATCATTTTTACATCTGAATCATATAGAAATCTTGAATTTGTGCTGATTTAAATTTTCATAGCTTCAAAATATTAATAAACATGCAGACCCAAATAAGCACTGTGCAGGGGGGGGGGGGGATTTCCCAAGAAAAATAATAAACGTGGATGCAGCTGGTGCATGCATATTTATTTGGAGCCCAAGAGTAAAGAGGTGGAGGTGAATGTTACATGTAAGTTGTTATTAACGAAATGGAACGATGCCTTTAATAGGTTCCACCAGCAATAAGTCGCGACTTCTTTATATTGGCCTGACAGATTGGTTTTTGTTGGCGTCATGCCTGTCGACCATTATGATGGCCACATATATTGTCATATAACAGCGATTTATGATCTGTCTTGTTGGCTCATAATATAAATTAAGAAAGTGGCCTTGTGTTCATTCCTTGCGTAAAAAAATATTTTTTAGTACAAACGTCCTCATTGATTGTGTCCCTCGACTCCTTGTGTAATTGGTCAAGTAACTTACATGTATGTACATGTACAGACCACTCACAAATTTCTTAGAAAAGCGACCACATGTTCGAATCTACTTTGCGATTTTGGAGCAACGCATTTGTAAATGCGTTCATATTTTAACACATTTACCTTGATTTATTCACAAACAAATGTCTTGATGCAGGCCTTAAAATCCATCAGATTTTTGGCAATAATCAAAATGTTAGTGTTTCACTTTGTACAGGGAATCAAGACTTTTTACTAGAATCAAAATGAGAATCATGATTCTCAGATTCTGATTATAAAACAATTAATGTCAACAGTGTTTATTTATGTTTATTCCATTTTGAATGGAAAACTACATCATGAATGTCCGATTCCGAACATATACATGTACACCAGGAGTGGGAAAATAACACAGAATTATTCAGATGTGAATTTAAATTAAACAAAATTATAACTAAAATTGCAAAATACACTATCGTATCGTTATTTGGGTGTTCATACTAATATACTTTTTCGGCGCAATGATCGGTAATTTCAATGCGACTGCGATTATTCCCAATGCAGTGCATTTAATTTAAATGCTGTCATTAAGGCATTTACAAAGTGGCGTGACACAATGCACCCTCAATGCATTTTAAATGCAACAACCGCATTTCATTGATCCACGTTGTAAAGGACATTTATTTTTAGAATACATGTATGTACGTGTATATAACCACAAATCAACTGTTTTTATTACTTTGTAAACCTCTGATGTTTCCCATACAGTATACATTTGTATATTATAAACCATGTTACAGTAATTCTAGAGCTAATTAATCGACTCCTTAACTACAGCAGAATTATGGGTAACTTTTCAGGATTTAGTCGGAAATATGGCTTGTTGCCATTCATCGGAAAGCTCTCACCGAGAGCTTTCCGATGAATGGCATCAACCCATATTTCCGACTAAATCCTGAAAAGTTACCCATAATTCTGCTGTAGTTAAGGAGTCGATTAATTAGAGCATTACTGTATATCCTCTATAACTGTTTATTCAACATCACGTGCTGCAATCCATAAATGCGGTTCAGATTTCGATGTCCGGTTCAACATTATTATCATATGGTTTGATAGCAGAAATACTCAGTTTGGAATGTTATACCATACAAGTTTTACGAGTTGCTCTTGCTCAAGAATGGATAAATTTATAAACCTGATTTTTGGCGCATTAGTTAGAATTATATTTTTGCACAAGAACACACCACAAATATCGAACTGGACATCAAAAGCAGAACCGGATTGTATCGATTGCATAAACATAAGAAGTTGGTCACTGACCGACAATTGCTATTCTCTGGTGTGGTTTATAGGACTACCGTACGCAATGCCGACTTAAAAATAAAAATTCACATAAACATCGCATGAAGCGGTCTATCCACAAACTCAGGTATTCGGTAATTCCAAATGTATGAACTATCACCATGATATCCCGGTATATCATTGTCAGGACTGTTTGTACAAAAGGTTGTTATTCTACTATGCATAATTTTGCTATATCATTGTACTCGGACTGTATTGCAATGTAATATATCAGTACATGTACCGGTATACTGGGTGCACATTATATACATGTAGGCCTACTTTCACTTTAGTACATGTATGTGTCATAAAAGACTCATGTTGTTAAATTGAAAAAAAACATGTGTGAAAACAGAGAGAATACATGTACATGTGCCGGTACTATATACCTCTTTGTGTGCTGTACTACCGGTACTATTCATGTACATGTACTACACTACAATAAGAGAAATTTTAATTGATTCTGCTGCCCTTGTGCCACAGGCCTCAAACACGCCAAACAAGTATCTGTAGCCAGGCCCGCCAGTACCAGGCTACTAGTAAATGAAGTACTGAAAGTGTCACATCATTAATCGAGCCCAATCTTAGTTATACTAGTCTCTTGTGTAGTTTGGGTTACTATTAATAAGATATTTAATGAATGTTTGGAATGTATGGTAGCATTCTTACCTGGATCAACATATGCCATCATATCATCACCGCTGTTGGCAGTAAACTGCTCATCGGGCTATAACAGTTAGAGTTTTCCATACCAGGGCTAATCTAATCAGTTAAAATTAGTCATTTTAGAGGGAATACCAACCAGTGGAAGACATACAAAAAGTCATGTATATTCAGATATCAGTTTTCGAGAAAAAACCCATCTTAGTCGAGCGGACTTAGAATATCGGGGTAAACTTAAATTTCATTCAGCAACACTTTCACAGCAGAATATAAAAATAGTACATTATAATCACTTACAGTACATGTACATGTAGCCCAAGTGCAGTGCTAGCCTATATTAAATACTACCAAAACTTTTGGTCAGTTTCTCGATGACTGACACTTGTAAACGCTTGAACGGGTACTATATACCCGGTAGTACATGTACATGTGTACCGTATGTGAATTAAAGATCTTATTAGTGACACAACAGGAGGCTAGACATACATTTGTAACTACAGTAATGCTCTAATTAATCGACTCCTTAACCACAGCAGAATTACGGGTATTAAACTCGGGGAGAGCTTTCCGATGAATGGCAACAAGCCATATATCCTGAAAGTTACACATAATTCTGCTGTGGTTAAGGGGTCGATTTCTTAGGGCACTACTGTATCTGTTTTAGTGCACATCAAATGTATTTGTTGTCTTTCCTCTTGTAATTTGTCTTTGGTTGTGTTCGCCATTTCGATGGACAACTACATGTACTGACATCAAATGACTGAAATGAGTCAAAATTTAGCAGTGCAGCCAATTATATAGATAAACAGAATTAAATAGCATCCAAATTCCAAATGAGCATAAATGATAAAACAAACTTTATTGAGCACTCTTTTAATACTAGTAATTACAGCTACAATGAAAGCACCTAATAAAAATTCTAAGTTTGGTAAAACTGTCTGTATACAAAGTTTATCTGGCCGTGATGAATAAAACCTATAAATGGGATCATATACATGTATGTTAGATATCATTACATGATTATTTGAAAACACATATCCGTATGGAAAACAAACTATTTTACCACTGGCCAAGTGGTCCTGCTAATATGCTATGATGCTGGTGGTCCTGCTGAATTGCTATGATGCGGGTAGTGCAATTCATAGCAATTAAGCAGGACCCAACCGCATCATAGCACATTAGCAGGAACACTTGAACAGGGTATATTTACAGTGTCAAATCGAATGGGCATCTTTTAACAATATTTTTGAACAATTTCCTAGAAGTGTTCGAAAATTGAGAACTGAATTTAAATTTTTTTTTATGAGGTTTCGATTGAAAAATTTCTAACTTAGCTCATCAGGATTAACATTGTCGCACAGCTATATTCTCTTTCCCAACAAAGTGTATAGAACATACATGTAAAATTACAGCTATGCTTTAATTAATCAACTCGCCTTATATTACTCGGGTATTACTGCAGTATTCAGGCGTGTTCATGCGATCAACCGCAGTCAGTTATACCGCCGCAGAATGTGGTCCACCTCACATTTGCAGTTAGGCTGTATTTTTCATACGATGTTTATATGAATTTTGTTTTAAAGTTGACATTGTAATCACACCAGAATTTTTTTTTATTGTTTCAAAATGTCTAGATAGAATTCAGAATTTTTGTGGTAAAAACAATTAACTTGGTTATCACAGTTAACACATATTACTGTGGTAAGATTACCAGCGGATACCGCATGTCAACAGGGACTGCATGCTCTAATTAATTATCAGGTTTAACATGTTTATACTGGATACAGTTCATTTTAAAGGTACTCAATCCGGTTCGATGATACCCATATAATCAGATTCCAACATCATACATTTGTATTTAGAAAGGCTGCTTCAGTTACGTTATCAGAATTGATTAATTGCCCTAAAATAATGCTAACCACTGTCAACTAAAGTATACAATTGCCTGACATATGTTATTTATCAACATGTTGTTCTACAAAATTTGGCCTTATTATCAACAGAAAGCCTCTTGATTTTAGAGTTATCCATCTTCATCTGAAATTTGGTCCGAGACCGTGGGCCACTATTAATTCTTGATCGTGAAAAATAGTATATTTCAAAAATTGATATCTAATAACTCTGAGCTTTGATAGGTGGTGGGTTCCTCGACTCGTACCAAATATCTTTTACCCCCCCCCCCCAAGTCCAAATAAAGAGTAATGTGCGAGCATTAATTCAGGGGGCCCTTAATCAGATTATGCATCTTTAAATTCAAATACAGTTTAAAGATGCATAATCCGATTAAGTGCCCCTCATTTGCTATTTACATATACATGTATATGGAATCGGGGGGGGGGGGGGTAAAAATATTTTAATCAAGTCGAGGGACCCACCTACATGTATCAAAGCTCAGAGTTATTAGATATCAATTTTTGAAATTTTAATATTTATCACCATCGATACTTAATAGTGGCCCAGAAAAAATTGACGAGCCGACGGTCTCAGACCAAATTGCCGATGAAGATGGATAACTCTAAAATGAAGAGGCTTTGTGTTGATAATAAGGTCAAACTTCGTCGAACAGCATGTTGATAAATATAACGTATCAGGCGATTTTATACTATACATGTAGTTGACAGTGGTTAGCATTATTTTTGGGCAATTAATCGATTCTGATATTACTGAAGCAGCATTTCTAAAAAAAATGTTGTTGTTGGAATCTAATTATATGGGGACCATCGAATCTGATTGAGCACCTTTAATAGTTAGCTATATGAGTTATATACACATAAGGCGACACCAATTTTTAAGTCCGGTTTACGAACACCTCCTACAACTTTTTTTCCATTTCATGAATTTCTTTTTAAATTTTTTGTCCCAAATATTTTTACACGCGTACTGATTTTCATGTGCTGTCGCATCCGGTTCTGCTTATGATCATTTGCAGATCCATATTTTCATGTATTTCATGACAAGAAATGTCTTGTTTGGTTCAGAATTTCATTCGAAAAGTTTTTTTTCACAATTATTGTAAAATTTATGTAAAATTTCAAGATTTACTTGATATAAATTGGGGGGGGACAATTTTTTTTATTTGTATTTTTTTCCCCTCCTGCATCTACTTTTTTTCTCCCCATATCAGCCCACATGTTCGTAAACCAGACTTAAAAATTGGTGTCGCCAAATGTGGTATGTAAGTTTATCATACCAAAATACAGGTCAAGTTCGAATATAGGTGTGCTCCGCTCATTTTTGCGAGAGTTATGGCCCTTTTTCGACTTAGAATCGTGTTAATTTCTGGTTTCCGCATCATAATTTTAGTTTGTGTGATCAAATCTGAATCAAATTTGGTATGATAGTTTATTATCCACCATTTCATGGGACACTGGTTGGATTGTTCTGAAATGTAGTATCGGATTTAGGGGACCTTGATATATTTTTCAGACAAGATGATGCCCCAAAGAAGCCACTTTTTCTCACATTTGCTGAAATAGTATCCAAAACATCAACATATCAAGAGCCATTAGACTGAATTAGATAAAAATATATCACTTGGGTCTGTTTAAGCTGGAAAATACTCAAATTTTTTATAATTTTCTGCTATTATATCTGCATACTAGCCTTTTTGCTGAATCGTGAATGCCGGTTATATTGCCGTGTGAAATCCTAGTACCAGATAACATTGGGTATGTACATGTATATAGCATACCACCTGAAAATGGCTTGAATATCACATACCAAAGCGGGGTGGGGGTGTGTGTGACACCCTCCTTGATCATAGTCTGTATTCTACAGGGTATGTTAACTGTTTCGAGTTGGTGCAATTAATGTGATTGTTTAATCTCTACCATCTGAAATCTATTTATAGCATATTTTGCTATCTGATCAATATTGCTACTTAGTACTGATATAAAACAGGATAAAGATGGTGTGTCTCTTACCCGAATGTTCTGTTTACATGTACATTTGGGGGTTTATGAGTCAAATAATATCAGACAACATGTCCTTCTAACACTAAGAAATAATATGTTCTTATGAACCAGGACAAAATATGACTATTTCTGGAGCATTACAGCACATTATTACAAATCTATATTTGTAAGCAGTAAGATAATGACAGGAAACATGTCCTCAGACTAAGAAATAATTTTTTGGTGTGTATTTCACACCACAGCTCATGTGTATACTCACATTAGTTTATGTCATTCAAAGGGAGAAACCCATTTAGAAAGTTTAAATGAGACAAAACTACCTCACTGTAGATGTAGTTGCAAGGTACAACATGTACATGTATTCTGGTAAATGACATTGGAACTAAAATAATGATTTTTGTGTCCACCGGTATGTCATGTACCGGTACTAGTATACATTGCAACTACATGTACATGTAACTTGCCTAACATACCATATACATGTATGAAGAGGGACTTTGCAAGTGTTTTTTAATCAAAATTTTAACCCAACTCTTGTTGTCAGTAAGTTTTAACCCATGCAGTTTAATGAGTTTATATATTTATATATTACATGTGTTTCTATACATGTATTTTATCTTTAGTTAGTTTGTTGTCCTTGAATAAACTTGTATTGCTGCACAATCAGTTTCCTTAATGTTCTATTATACTAAAACAACTCCATTGATAACAATACCCCTGCATCCCATCAAAATCTACTTCATTGCCATCCTCATCATTTCACTTTGGTATCCCCACCCAGGTGTACCTTGGTGTTATTCACCCAGGTGTTCCTTGGTGTTTCCTACCCATGTGTACCTTGGTGTTTTCTTACCCAGGTGTACCTTGGTGTTTTCTTACCCAGGTGTACCTTGGTGTTTTCTTACCCAGGTGTACCTTGGTGTTTTCCTGCCCAGGTGTACCTTGGTGTTTCCTTACCTGGGTGTACCTTGGGGTTTTCTAACCCAGGTGCATCTCAATGGGAAATCCACCTGGGTAAGAAAACACCAAGGTACACCGGCGTAAAAAAAACACCAAGGTATACCTGGGTTGGAAACATCAAGGTACACCTGGGTGGGGAACACCCAGGTAGGAAACACCAGGGTACACCTGGGTGAATAACACCAAGGTACACCTGGGTGGGAAACACCCAGGTAGGAAACACCAGGGTACACCTGGGTGAATAACACCAAGGTACACCTGGGTGGGAAACACCCAGGTAGGAAACACCAGGGTACACCTGGGTGAATAACACCAAGGTAACCTGGATGGGAAACACCCAGGTAGGAAACACCAGGGTACACCTGGGTAAATAACACCATGGTACACCTGGGTGGGGAAACACCCAGGTAGGAAATACCAGGGTAGACCTGGGTGGGAAACACCCAGGTAGGGTACACCTGGGTGTGGTCACCTGGGTAATTACACCCAGGTTTACCCATACCAGGGTTTTTATCCAGTTTCAGGTGGGTAAATCATGGTAAAACCCAGGTTTCGCGGGGTCTTGATGGTTGGTGGATGTCTTGGTAGATAGATTTTTACCTGGGTTTCGGCCCAAAAAACCTGGGTGGATTTACCCAGGTACATTTTTATATGGGTATACGTAACAAGGGAGTTTACTTTTGCAGATACCTCCTCACTTCTAACGGCCATAATTCACAAACGCCTGAACCGATTTTTAAATTTCCAAAGCCCATTGATCGAGTGAAAGCTTTTTTTCCAATTATATACACAACTCTAGGATATATCGTTTCAAAATTTGAAAACAGACGCTGAACACAAAAATCACGGAGAGCACCTGCAGATGGGGACCTCTTTAGCACAGGAGAAAATGTACCATCTATTTCAAAGTCAATAATTATCGATAAAAAAAACCCCACCTTTTGTACATAAATCTTCATAATCTCCCCAAACCAATCGCATATTTGAATCCAATTCGCCACTTAAAATGCTTCAGAAATGGTCGAAAAGGAAAAACATCTTTCAATTTTGTTGGTACAAGCATGAACCTTGGTGTGAATAAATGATCTAGGTGTGCACACTACAGTAAAGTGTGTTCGACCATGCAGGCAATACAGTTGGCCACCGGATTCAAGATGTCCGCTAATTAAGCATCTCGGTGCCATTTTCTGCTTGTATACTCACGATATAAGATATACTACGCACTTTATTATTATTTTGTTTGTCACAACATTTGAGGAAGTCGGAATAACTAGAGTATATAGTAAGTGATGCATTGTCGATCTGGATATTGTGCCAAGCTAGGGAGGGTCGATGGTTGCCATGGTAAACTCTGAAAAAAACATGGCCGCCAAAAACTTGCTTTGTATATATGAGTGTAAGATGTTGCATTGTTTGTGTTAACTATGATGACATGTTACGAGTTCTTTGGGTATAGAAATTAATGTTGGTGGTTGTGGGCAACTTTGGACAACATGACAGCCAAGGAGGACCAAATGGCCATCAACTCACATTTTTTTGGCGTTTTTAATGAATATACTCGGATTTCTATCCAAAATACTTTTGGTGAAATTCCGTTGTTGTAACTGGATGACACGTGGCCCATCGAATCGGATTATGTATCTTGCATGTATGCTGATAAAGAATAGACTATATTTTGCTAATCATAATGGCATTTATAAAACTATTAGCAACCAACCCTGATGTGGTGGCTAAAGAATGAATAAAAGTAATATAGTGCGTGCCTAATTCACCAAGCAGTTACTGCGATTGCTTTCAATTTTCGTGGTTTGTCATCAAAGGGCTTTTTCGTCGGTACATACATTCGTGGATCAGATATCATATTTATGCATATCAACATGTCCTACAATAGCAGCTGCATGACAAAAATGATGTGTGTACTATTGAGAAATTAGACCCCAAGGTATTCCTGCACTGAAAGCACATCACGCAATCATTACCATAATAGCTACCAGCTTCATTTCAAACTTTGGCCAAGTAGGTATTTATTTTATTATGTAGTCTGCACGTGGTTGCTGGTAAACATATAGGCTTTTAAAGAAAACAATGCATTGAGCATTGTTTTCAAACTGTCACAGCCGAGATCAGGTGATGCATATCCATTTTGTTTCGGTGAATGAATGGTAATATATTGAAAAAGATTACGATTCATCTCGGCTTCTTATCTGTGTTTTTCGATACATAAATTTACGGTTAGAAAACAGACCTTAATGGCCGATCTCTATTTTCCATCTCGTATATTATATGGGTTTTGTTTTCATTCAACAAAAGAGTCGATTAATTCGTTGGTTGTTGATTTCGTGGTTGAACAAAACCACCAAATCAACGAATAACAGACCCCCACGAATTAAAGGATTTTACAATATACGAACTTTGAGACGGGAATCATTCATTAAAATATACTTTTATTTCCATGAACTAGAAATGTAGGCAGTTGTTGCAATTTCGAATTTCACGCGATAGACTGGTCCTTGTCTTTGTTCACAGAAAAGTTGAAAACGTAGTACCCTGACCCGTTCTGCCTTACTGGTCTATTTAATCCTCCTCCCTAATTACGTATTGATAAATTTTGATGATCCGTTTAGCCCTTTCTATACTAAACACTCATTGGTGAGTAGTTCCTTAAGGAAACGATAAGATGATAAGTTCAACAAACGACCCAGGCCATGCGCACGGGTGTAGATATCAAACAATATGTGATCCTCCGTAGGATAGGGTATCATATAAAATGTGATCCTCGTCTCAGGGGTCACTCGTGGCTCAATGAAGGCAGAATCATATATCAAAATGAGAGGATATGGTGATCCCATGAAAAGGGGATCACCATATCCTCTCATTTTGATATGTGATCCTAATATAAGAAAATATTTTTATTAACTAATAAACGGAGATATTTGAAGAAGTGTTTTTGACGAAATAACGGAAATATTTGAAGAAGTGTTTTAAAGAGCGTACCCCAAACCATCCACCAAACCCACCAACCCTATAGAATAATTTGACTTATATTTCACCAGAGTTGATCTATTGTGGCGTTGTAATGCCAGAGGAGAGGAGGTCTGATAAGTTCCGTAACTTGTGCTCCAATCTTCTGTGGCCACACTTCTCTGTATTTTAATAATACTATTATGTAATTTATACTTTATATTGTGGGTCACAATAAAATATGTTCAACAAAAGAAAAAAAAAGAAAAAAGGCGTGGGCGAGAATGAAAGCTAAATTTTGAATACTCACTATAACAACAGCCTATGCAGCCACAAATAACCACTATTAGAGATGCACCGCTTACGAGAAGCCACCAAATACTGAAAAAAACAACAAAGATAGAATTGGTACACATTTTTGAGCTACATGTACATGTATGTATGTGGTATTGCGAGAGAGTCTTTGTATTGGTGTCGGACTTCCAATTATCTAACTGTGATATTCATTTCAGCACAAATTTGAGTTATAATTTTTCAAATAGTACGTGTATATAGACCTGTATAAATGTTTGAAACCAGGTCAACCTTTCTGGTGTCGTCCCGTAATTCCGGAGGTCCAATACTCCGAAGTTCCAATAGTCCGAAGGTCCTATATTACGAAGGTCCAATACTACGGAGGTACCATATTATGAAGTCCGAAGGGACTATATTCCGAAGAACCAATACTACGAATGTCCGATACTCCGAAGGTACGACATTCCGAAGGTACGATTCTCCGAAGTCCCAATAGTCCGAAGTTCCGATACTACGAAGGTCCGATACTACGAATGTCCGATACTCCGAAGGTAGGATACACCGAAGGTCCGATTATTGTTATAAGAGCGGTCAATTGATATGCAAATGTAAATTTAATTATTAAAATTTTTCCTACCATTATATGAAAGCGATGCAAGCATGCATTGACGTCATGCCATGCTGGGGGGACTATGTGGTAAACCACTCACAAGTCCCGCGTATTTGAAATTTATGAGAGGTTCAGTAACACATACAGATCGGACTTCAACCATCAACAGACTATGGCGTTACGGGACAATCGGGGCACTGGTAAATAATTTATAACATTTCGATGAAGTCACAACAGCAGTCGCGCTTCTTCCGCATGAGTGGCGCTCGCGGACTACTATATACGGTCCGTGTCTCGTTGTTATAGGATAAAATGCTAAAAACTGTAAATTATTTCAACGAATAGATCGATCGAGGCCGCTGGCGAATTCAGTATTCGCGGAAATAATGTACAGTTTGAAGCTATTATCCGGCTTAAAATATGGCCGAGTCCAAAGTGTAACCTCTTGATTAAATGGATTAGCCCGAATTTTGGTGAAGACACCTGAATTGTACCATGTGGTGGACCCTATCCACCCACTCATTGGCTGCACTGATGGCGGGACACCCTGACCCATTGTCAACTTATTGGACTGGTAGTACCCCATTGCTTTTCCAACTGTTGACGGAACCCGCCAAGCCGACAATGAGCTCCTTCTGCGATATATTTAACCAATATCGTTCTGAGTTTTGCCCTTATATTTTGTCAATTATATGATCTATGCTATATATTTCGGATTTGGAGGATAATTATGAATTGAATGACTGATTGGTGTGCGTGGTATGCCAACTTCAAGATTTGACATTCATGAAGTTTGAGATCGTTACTGAAGATCGAAGGACTATACATGTACCCGTAAATTGCTATAGTAGTTTAGGATTTGTCGTGATGGGTGTTACAACATGCCACCCGGGAATGGAATTAGATTCGAGAAATTCTAACGGTTGAAAATTCAATGCCCACGTGAAATAACATGCCTGGAATTTTAAGTTAGACACCCCCACCGAGTGACGAGGTTCCATATTTATACCCATTCTCGCATGTTTCTAGCGATCAATCAGTCAAGGTAGCTACTTTAGTTTCAATTCCAAACCAAAATGGTGACCTGAATTGGAAACATATACACATTTTCACCCATATCGTCTATATCAGTTTCTACTCTTTCGAACAAGTGGTAAATTGTTGTTTGTTTTCCTATTATTCGGGGCCTACGATTATTTTGGTAGTGAAATTTGCTGTTCCAATCCCTACAACAATTATTTTGAAGAGCATACTCTGTAATTTCACCAAAAACTCACTTTCGGTTTCTAGCCATATTTTAATTTATCTCAATGAGCTAAGCCAGAAGAAGTATTACCGTAAAAATTAAATCCCATTAGGGCCTGACATGTTTGCTATTTTTTATGATGGCAATCAAATTGGCGGCAAGTTTATAGAAAATCTATAGTTCATCCTTATTCGTGTACATGTGTGGTTGATGAAAGGGTGGGTTGGTCGACTCGATTAAAATTTGTTTACCCCCGAAATCAAAGAAGTGTTAATTTGGGAGTGTTCATTTGGATTATGCATCTTTAATTTGAGTCGAAAATGTCTTTTATAAACATTCAGGTTAACAGGTTATCTTAAAATCAAATTTCAAAATTCGACATAAACTTACTTTATGACTCCAGCCATAAACTAAATATACTAGTTACGAATTTCTATGTGCAAGACATAATAAATTAATTGAAGGAAACTGGATTGTAAAAATGATGTTGATACGGGGCGTGAACTCAAGCCACTCACTGTCTATACAATAAATTGAATGAGTATCTGGGACTATCGTGCATATTATAAAATATAACATTTATTTGATACATTTGCCTGAAAAATACACAAAAATATCTCGATCACGTGCGTTCTATTTTTGCATTCCGGCGTATCTGCCATCTGTAACATTACTTCGTACTAAACAGACAGTCAAATAAAGAAATCTAGTTACCTTATTCTACGAAGCAGAGAACCAGCAACACAATTTGAGTACAGTATTCCTTTAAGCCAGGTTGTTATGATAAGTGCATTGTCCATGTGTGGCCACAGCAAACTGATTTGTTGGTTGTTTGGTGGGCCCATGAATAGCTGAATATGCTGTGATTGCGTAATTTAAAAATTGAGTTTGTTCTGACAGCCCGGTCCTCCTGCCAATTCAAGCACGTTAAACGTTCGTACTCAATAGTTTAAATTAAACATTCTGGGCTCAGTGACCAAATGAGAATAAGAGAGAGTTCAGAGGGGGAAGATGAGGATGGATGGGTTACATAATTTTCTAATTACTACAGCTGACTACTAGATGATTTCGATCATAGTTGGGAGGTGTGCTGATGATGATGATGCTTTAACAGCAAATGAGAATAGCAAGCGTACACACTCACCCACAACACGTTTTAGGTCCACAACAGAAGTGGGCACCATCACATAAGTAGTATATATAACCGTCACTGGAGCACTCTTGTTTTGACCATACTAATTGTACACCTGAAATGATCAGAATCAACATCATCAGAAATCATAGGATGAAAGCGTGTGGTGAAGGGTCTGATTGAGGTTGAAATAGTAATGGATAGTCCATTGGCGAATGTGATTTTGGAAGATCAATTTGAATTGGTCGGATGTCAAAACTGACTCTTTAACAACGCCAAAACTGTTCTAGAATATGGCGACATGATGAGCGGGGTATGGTATCTCCCCCTATTTTTGTCAAAATGTCCAACAGTTCTCCACGATACCATCCAGTTATACAAAGTATACATTGGAACAGTCTATTATTCATCTGGAGGGGTGTTCAGATTATAAAATCAGACGACAGACAGAAAACAGATAAAACAAGAGAAGGATGATTCATATTCTTATTATCGGAACATTTCCTAATGTGACTCGTCAATGAATATATATAGTATCACACGTGTGAATCAATCGAAGGCCGCACCGAACAATCGGAGGCCGATCCGAGCAGCCAACGAGGCACTCCCGAGTTTTTGAGTCATTTTGGAGACAGGAAATTCGCACTCAACCAAAGATTCCGGACAAATGGAGAGTTATGTATTATCTGTTTTATGTTTACCCAGTAATATGGTTGTTATCACAACGTATAACAAGACGGGGTACATATAACGCTCAGACAATTAAAATGTTTTGATCATTTAATAACAAATAGTTCAATGGGATCTCTTCGTCGTCGTATGTCTTCTCCTAGTTCTGTTCGTCTCCCTGTCGTCTGCTCGAATTGGGGTCTTCTCGTGTCCCCATAAGCTGGGCATGTCTTCTTGTCGTCTACGTGAATCGGGGGCTGCTCGTGTCTTCATAAGTTGAGGGTGTCTTCATGTCGTCTGCGTGGTTGATGTCTAGTCGCGTTCATCGGCCTGTCGTCTGCTGCGTTTCTTCGTTGGTCCATTAGGGTTGCGTTGTTGGAAATACAAGATTGTATTGCTTACCTTGCATTTCCATCCATGATTCCGTCGAGTGTTCCTAGCTGTCTTCTTAGCGCCAGGGAGTCGTTGGTCACTGATAGCTGGTAGCTGAGAACTGAATATTGACTACCAAAACCCTTGTAACTTTATACGCTGGGGCGATGTGGCTCGCCCAAGGCGGATTTCATGGCTCATCAAGTGGGCAATACCTGGGGTAATTGGGCGAGCGTTATTCTTCTATGTCGTCTTTTGGTCTCACCTCTGGTCAGCTCGCCGCATTAGTTTCCAATGGCCATCTTTTCGGGGACACCTGATCTCTCTGATCCGTTAATTTGATCGGATAGCTGTCTTTCCTGCGTTGTATACTTCTAGTCTTTTCTTCGCCATCATGCCGCATTAGTTCTCTACTTCGGGTGCGCTAATCTGTTGTTTGTGTCACTTATTTCATTTATCGATATAGTTAACAGGGGCGACGATGTATAGTGTATATCGTGCTGCCCCTACGAACTGGATATTGTCTGCTTCCCTGTGTTGAAGGTTCTGCCATGGGTGTATTTTGGCACACATTACGTTGTGGGTGGTGGAATGACAGAAAAACAATATATAATGCCGTAGGTGTGTCATAAAATGGTCACCCATGACGAAAATACCTGCACTATTGACAAACATCCATTATTTTGCACGGAAAAATACACTACGTGCTATTTGCGGTTGAATATATTTGAAGCCAAATATTACCCGAAGTCAGCCCAGAAATTTTAGCCCAAACTTTCCAGAATAAGCATCCGACGGAGGTAAACGGGAAGGTAGTGTAGCGATGATTTGCCAACGAGGCTGAACGGTGATGGAGTTTTAGGTTTTGGTATATAAAATGCCACTGCTTTAGCCCGAGTGTCCCTGACTCGCCAATGCTATACTTCTTGGTGATGGAAGATGGCACAATTCACATAAAATAACTTGGCTGTGCTGATTCTTGCATAAGACATAAGGGTTATCCTGAATGTTATATCACTCCAAACTGCACTGTGCTGACTCAAAATATAGGCATGCATGGACCCTGCAGTAATGAATGTTTACCGATCTACAGTCTGTTCCAAAGATACCAATAGAATAGAATAGAATAGAATATTTATTGCAATACACCAATTATATAGGCAGTTGTGATTTAAAGGTACAGGCGGCGTTCGTTGCAGAAATATTCATATTTGTTCAAATCGCCATCAACAGAAGGAATATTAAATTATATATAGTTTTGTTCATATGCCAAACATAATCAGCGCTTAAATAGTATAATGTCGTTAAGACGTACGGTGGTGTACGCAAACAAGAACCGTCTCGTGTTACAGTCTATCCTAATAGGGAATGCTCCAGATCGGAGCGAACCCTCTCTTCCCTCGTTTATGTAATATAAACATCCGTTACCGAATGTAATCATACCGTTGCGTGGGTGTTCAGCGCGAGCACTACACCTGCTAGCACACTTTGCATGTGTGGCATTTTAATTCTTTTATGTGATTTTATCTATTAAATAAACATTCCCAAGTGTCACGGCAATATTTTTAATTTGAAAGGGGATTCGGGGGTAGGAGGGGTGTGGGGGCTTTTTGCTTCTGTTTACATAACACAGCGCAATTTTATTGGCTAATCACACACAAATGATATACACGCTCTTTATTATATCCATATCAGGAAAACAGTAACAAATAACGCTCTTTATGTTTACCATATCCGGATCTAAACAAAAGCCAGGTTCTGTAACGTTGTTTCTTTTGTTTACATA
This sequence comes from Siphonodentalium dalli, assembly GCA_032622095.1. Classification (NCBI taxonomy): domain Eukaryota; kingdom Metazoa; phylum Mollusca; class Scaphopoda; order Gadilida; family Siphonodentaliidae; genus Siphonodentalium; species Siphonodentalium dalli. The sequence continues at coordinate 204,067,837 of CP136061.1, forward strand.
ACAAAAGAAAAACATTTGGCAATAACATACTGTTTATGCCATATTTCTGATTGGTATAAGAACAAGGTCTGTCTATATTTTACTATTCTTTCTGTTTATGGCGATTTTTGACGGAGCTGAATATTTTAACAGCATACGTACCCACCGCCAACACCGCCCGTATCTTTAAATGATGATTAGACATGTACAACATACAGTGATATACATTGCGTTTAATAAATGTTAGATGCGAAGAATCATCATTCAATCACCGTGTCAGGCTATTCTCTGCAAATGTGCTCAGTTTTCAAAGATCCTCTTGCCTCGGCAAATCATTGCCACATCACCCTTTTCGCTTTCCTCCGTTGGATTCTTATTCTGCGGAATTCTAAAATTTCTGGGGCGGCTAAGGGTAATATTCACATATGCAGCTGGTGGCACCAGTCACCCATTTATAATGAAATTATGTAACGAGGAAATTCTTTTCATGGACTGCCTCACATTCATATGTATTTTGTGCTTAAAGGCACGGGCGGTGTTCGTTGCAGAAATATTCACATTTGTGCATATTAAAATAGATACCGTTTTGTTCATATGCCAAACATAATCAGCGCGTAAATAGTATATTGTCGTCAAGACGTACGATGGTGTACGTAAACAAGAGCCTGCTCGTGTTACAGAAGTTGTAGTGGAGTCCCTTAGGGGTTTAATTGTGACTTTAGTGACTAAAGCATGAAACTTTAAAGATATGTTGCTTATTCATAGGGAAATCTTTTTGGAGGGGGGTGCCGGAGTGGGGGGTCCTGTATTGGGATAAAATCAGGTTTCCATGGCAACGGCATGAAATATTTGGAGAAAATTTGAAAGAGGCCACTCAGTGTTGAGAACAAACGAGCCTTGTGTTTGAAGAAATGATGTTAGCTCATAGTGCCAATAATGGGTTATCAAACGGACTGACCCACTATGACATATAAGGTCAAGGTCAATTACTAAGGTCATTCCAAAATATGTGACATGTTGGTCTATTTTTTATAATTGTCTCATATTCCGCTACCGCTTAGTCATAAATCCCCACTGTAATGAATGAACGGTATGGCGCAATCACGCAGTCACGGTGCATTACCCTTAATAGACCATCAGACCAAATAAATATGATTTTGTGACTTTAGCAACTAAAGAATGACACTTCACCATATGTGTTGCATAGTCATAGTGGAAACGTTTTGGAGGGGGGGGGGGGGGGTTGCACAGGTGTGGGATCATGCATTAGGATAAAATCTGGTTTCCATGGCAACGACATCAAATATATGGAGAAAAGTTGAAAAGGCCCACTGTTGGTAACCCGATGAGCCTTGTGTTTGAAGAAATGATGTGAACTCATAGTGTCATTAATGGTCCATCAAACGGACTATGCCACAGTACATATAGGGCCAAGGTCATTTGCTAAGGTCAAGGTCATTGGAAAAAGGGGAATTAAATACATTTGTATATATATTTTAAAATTGTCTCATATTCTGCTAACCCTAACACATGTATTAGTCATAAAAGCAACCCTCTTCACAATACACACATATTTGAACACCATCACCACGTTCAATTTGATATGATATACTTGATACAAGACGATCACGGTCAACATGTCACAACTTCAGTACGAGTGTTAATTGCTTCAAATCTGCAGTGAGCGAGACCATTGGTGAAAAGATATACCAACATTATGCCGATATAATATTATCTACGCTACGATATTTAGTGACAACCAGCTGTGGTCGGCTGCAGCTTTCTGTAGCTTTCTACTCCGCATGCCGAGCCGGATGTAGCCATGGCCGACTGTCGCCTATGATGCTCAAATACGCCCAATCATTATTTCCTTTTATCTCTGTCACATCAATTTGGTCGACTAATTTCGATACGGGATATATAATTCAAAAGCGGTTATTATTATAAACGTGCCACACATATACGTTTACATATGGTCATATTAGTATTTGATGCAGTACTTAAATCACGATACATTACCCTTTAGAGACCTTTAGAGACCCTTATCAGACCAGAATAAACACGATTTTGTGACTTTAGTAACTATAGCACTATACTTATCAAATATGTTGCTTAGTTATGGTGGAAACATTTTTGATGGGAGTGGCTGCATGTATCAGGATAAAATATGGTTTCCATGGCAACGGCATAACATATTTGGAGAAACGTTGAAAAAGCCCACTGTGGAAACCCGATGAGCCATGTAATTATTCAAATACAAGTCACGATCCAACTCCGAATTAAGGGATCATCAGCCCCAAATATACATGATTATGTTTGTTTATACTAAAGCATGAAACTTCACATATGGGATGATCAGTTATAGAAGCAACTTTTGGGATGTGATGTCCGATGGGGGAGTCGTAATTCAAGATCAAACAGAGACAAAAGTCAAATACCAGAACAATGGCATAATGATCAAATAACTGCTGTTTTGTTGTGGCTAAATAATGTAATTGATACTATATGCACCACAATACTTTTCAACCATCGCAAATCTTCATACTATAGTACCATAATGTCTTCAGCCTATCAGGGTAGTTCACATAATTATGTCAATGTTACTAACGGGGGGGGGGTTCTGGAGCCAAATTAGGATATATTTTAAATATTACAGAAAGGAATTATCATGCCACTTTTACTCTATTCTCACATCTAACTGGGATCAATGCACATTCCTATTTCTTACATACAGTGGGGTTCCTTAATGAATTTATTTCCTAATCCTTATAGATAGCGGGGTCCCTTAAGAATCGCATGAATCGTGACTAGTATCTAAAGCATGAAACTTGGCATATTGGTCGAGTGACCTCAAGCTGAACATTGATGGAAGTGGTTACCCGGATGGGATGAGATTGATCAAGGTCAGGTCAACATAATCTATGTCAACATTTCCCCTTATACTTTTATCATTTGTAGGCATTTAATTGAAATATGGGATATATTGAACTTTCTCCGACAGCATAAACCATTTACAAAACCCGGCTGGCAAATGACTTAAACAACCACAATGTTTACATGTTTTTCATTGTCTCATTCAAATACCCAAGCAAACCATGGAAAGATGGGATCTGCCACTAAAAGACAGTGGGGTACGTGTGGCACAACGGCTGCGCTATCTAGTATAGTCGTTGTAGTGATTTTGAAGAGTGAACCTAGAAAAAATTGTTATAAAGCCAGTTTTTGTGTCATTTTGACCGGGAATATTTCAACACCAATATATCCAAAATCCGCTAAAATCCGCTTTGGGGAAATATTTTTACAGACATTTGAATACATGCAAGGTGTTTCGTCATTATGACACAAAATTTCCGATTGCAGATACATGCAGACAGTTTAATTGTGTGAGTTCGCAAACCACGCATCCGTGGCAAGTTGGCGTGGATAATTGTCATATGAGTATACGATAGTACGACCCAATACAGTATAGGCCATCTGTGCCTTCCACTAATAAAGAACGTTGATGTAGAACTCCAATGCATGCGTGCGTGCCACAATAAAGAGCGCGTTCTACGAGCGTTGGATGACAACGCCATTATACACGTAAGCCATGTGTGCGCTCAAGTAATAAAGTGCATGCGTTATCATAGAACGCCATAACGCACATCACTGCAGTTGTGTAAGCAATAGTTCACATAGTTCGCAGTTGTTTCTCATTTATCACTTCGATTTTATATCTCTAATTGTGAAAGTAGTAAAAGTTGTTTTTTAGGAGTCGGTCACACGTTTCCTGTTGAAAACCTAACGGTGACAACATACGCAGAGTCGTTATTTCGTGAGAGAATCCAGATTATTGATCATGTATTACACGCCATAGTTCCAAAATGAACTGACCAGATTACACTCTGTCCAACGAGTTATGTAAACGAACAGACCCTAATCGTTATTTTGTGGATTTTTGCAGAATATATACGATCCATATCAAATAATTTCGTAGCTAAATGTGTGCTGTCGAGTGTATACATGGATAATTTTACTGAAATTAGACTTTATTGATAGTAACGTTAGGGACCACTTCGATTGATGGCGAATTTGAAGCGTGTCAAGTTCAGCATGTTCATTTTATAATTAATACATAAAATGTAAGCCACACGCATGTTGATTTCAACTAAACTCGTCATAATTTACCGAATTCGAGTGATCGAACCTGAATGTATCTTCTGCTGTGTCGTAATTATATGTTCCTTCTTATTTAATATATAGTATGATTATATGATATCTATGTATTAACAACTATGTGTATGTCCTTTATATCTAGTCTTTAAAAGAAAATCCATATTTAAAATGTTTTGTTTCGTTAAATGCAGCCGTTTCGCAGTCTCTGTAGTGCCGAAACACAGGCATTTGTTTGGTCCAAATATTGTCCATTACTTGGAAAATAAAGCTTCCTCAATATTTTAATTCTGTCCGATGTCAAGCAGAGTAGCATTGCCCATTCCACTATGCATGGCGCGTGTCCACGTTTGGTTATAACACAATCACTGTTCGGACTTGGCATAGAAATGAACCATGTGTTTGTTTCCAAATAACTAGTGAACAAGTAATTTAGGTTGGGATTCTCTGTTGCCAACGAAGAAGTTGAGAGATACAATCAATCCGTCAGTTAAACAAAAACGTCCAGTCAAATATTAACTGACTGTTCACCCAGTGCCTTTACTCAGTCGGTTCGACCACAACATTGAATGGGGATGATTGCAATTTCTACACCCATGAATCCACCGCCACTGGCCATGATATGTGATCATGAGACAAAAGCGATTGAGGGTTGATGAGCTCGTGCTTGATAAAGGATGTTATTGGCAAATAAATTTCCAATATCAAACTGAAAACACCCTACACCCTCCCATCTGATCACATCACGGATCGCATGTGGCCCTCAGCATGTTTGTTCAGTAAGAGTGAAACACCTAGCTCGAACTGGTTTCATGCAAAGTGCTTGCTCGCTGGACGACACTGACCGCTGAGAAATAAGATGTCCTGTTCCGTCCCATCATTTACTCATGTATGTTGAGGAACATGTACGTAGATTGAACACCCAAACCCTATGTATCCATTTCGACCAGCGTTTGTGGTTCAAGTCGGTAAACACAATAACCTCTAAGTCGATGAACATAGTGTGTTGACTCGGAGGATTTCATACTGTAGTGATCGCTTCTTGGGGAGTATCGCCTCGATGATGAAGGGGTTGGTACAGTGACCCATGATATATTGAAAGGCAGTGTCGAGGGTCTTGCCTGATCTCTACGAAGTGGATTATGCGCTTTTCAATAAGTTGATAGCTGAAGTTGTCCCAGTCGAGGAGGACGTCAGTTTGCGGACAATGAATTGATAAGGGAACAAGATGACGCAGCAGCATCACAAGTAAAACAGGCTGATGTCCACGTTAATGTTGGCGAAAACACGAATTGGCAAAGGCTCTGACTGATTTCGTTCTAGGGAATTGAGACCATTCTTGGTAGCGAAGCTCTTCTACATAGAGTGAAGTGGATCAAAAACTCAACATACAAGGAAGTAGCCATGCATTATTTGAAGTACGTCCGAAATTGCATCGTTTTCGATGGTTCGGTCATAGCTCGTCTATTAAAGATCACGCGCACAGCCGGCGATCTGCAAAACGTGCCGACGTTCGGGTCACTAAAAAAACAGCGAGCCACAATAACCAGAAAATTTTCCTCCCAAATGAGAGAAACAAAATTCAGTTCGTCAAATTGATGGGGCGCCTATTATCGGATAATGGGCACGCAGTTCACTGCAGTGGTGACGTTGATACTCTGATAGTTTCTCGTGCCCTACAATATGAATCGCATGGAAGAACTATCATGGTTATCGCGGACGATACAGATCTGATTCTTCTTTTGAATCGTCACTGGAAATCGAACATGGCCGACACTCTGATGCTCGGAAATCTGGCAAAGGTGGTGCTGCCATATTGCGATTCGGCGACACCGTGCGCAAGGATGGACAGTTCACAACTTCCCATATTCTGATTGCACATGTATGGGGATGCTGTGATACCACCTCTGCATTATTCGAACATGTGAACACGAGTATCATCACAAAGATAAACAAGTCTGCTGAAGTTCGCAAACTATTACTCATGCAGGAGTCTAGTGCATATCAGAAACTATCAGCGAGGCCGACATGCGGCTTTACCTTGTGTGTGGTAGTTAGAAAGAAGACTATCTAAATACACTTCACCGTGCGAAGTTTATGGACATGCTATCTTCTAGCAAGACTGCGTTAGAGCCCAAAAACTCTTACCAATAGAAAGAGCGGCTTACATATATCACAGTTTCAGAATTCATATGTCGGTCATGAATCGGAGAACACTGAATAGCGACGTATTGAATCATGAGAGATGTGGTTGGGGACTTCGTGTCGCGGAACATGCCCCAGTTATGACTGACCAGAATGAAGCCCAAGACGTATTGCTCAAGTCGGTACAGTGCAAGTGTAAGATGACACAAACAAAACATGTTATATGTGTGCACATGTCGCAAACTTGGTCTCAAATGTGTTATCACTTCTAGAGAGGTCTGTATTAATTCAAAAGAAATACTGGTAGGAGATGGCGAGGATGAGGTTTGAGTATATTGATATATCTGATACACAAGTGCCGAAATTATTACTCATTTTCATATTCTGGCCATCACTGGTCGATTTCTATCAATAAAATAAAAAATACATAATTGTCATTTTGGTGGTCAACTTTGTGGCCATCTTTCTGGCTCCCTGGTACCGATATTTGATCAATGTGACTCGCGTGGAATCTTCTGTCAAACATGATGACATTTCTTCGAAAGCAATCTCATTATCTCTGCCTGACAAAGGACTAATGCTGTTTTGGAAATATTGTTCATTTTTGGCTACCATCTTGGACGCCATCTTGAATCCTGAATTTTCCCCAAGGCGGATTTTAGCGGATTTTGGATATGTTATTCCCGATACTTTTCCACTCAAAATGATACCAAAACCAGCTTTATAACAATTTTTTCTAGGTTCAACCTCCCGACGACCACACTAATCAGGTAGTGTGTAATATTATGAATATAGAGTGGCCTATGGCACAATGGATTGATGGAATATGATGCCTTGCGACTATTAGGATGTAATGGAAAGGCTACTGGCGTAACGTGAGGTCGCAGCCGTGGACTATTTATACAAGATAGTCAATTGATGACGTTTGAGTCACTCGCCTGACTGAGAATATTCGGACTCTGAAGATCACAACAGTTAGTACATGTCAAAAACACTTAAGAGCAAGTAGTTCTAAATAGTAACGTCGCTAGAGGGTCTCCGTTGCACAGTGGGGTGTCGACATAGAAACTTTACACTGCAAGCCCGACCCCCCCCCCAACATAGTCCATAGGATGTCCCCTCCCAACTGGAGCAAACATACATCTAAGTTCGTAAAATTCCCTTGCACATCCCCCTTAGATTGGAAGTGATGCATCCAACCTGACATACCCTCTTCATTTTTTAATGGCCGACCCCATTCAAACATATTTGATTCCCAACTTTCCATGGACTCTACACACCAAAACGCAATTTCTTGACTGGTCGGACCCATTTTAACAAAGTACCTTCCATATTATATATAGGCTAACTATAGGCTAAATAGGACTGATGGCTCTTGAGAAAATGTTTTAAGAATATAACTACTGAGTAAAATAGTCATGTCCCTAGCTAGCTGGCTCCGCCCATATTGGACAGTGACCCAATGTGAACAAATCTGAATCAGTCACCAAGGGTCATTACCAAATATAAGCTGAATAGGCCTGATTGTTCTTGAGACGGCGTTTTAAGAAATACTATAAAGGGAACGAGTTATAAACCTGGCTCCAACCCTATTTGACCTTGTGACCTCATTTGAACCAATCTGAATCCCAGTCACCCGATGACTCTCCATACCAGAAAAAGCTGAATAGGCATGATGGTTCTTGATAAGAAGACATCTTAAGAATTACAATGGATAGAACATGTTATGTCCCTGGCCTTGCCATTATGTGAACCGGTGATCAAATTCGAACAAATCAGTACCCATGTCACACAAGGACACTCCATACCAAATATAATCTAAATAGCCCCGATTGTTCTTGAGAAGATGTTTTAAGAATTAATATGAACGGAAAACGTTATGCCCCAAGCTTGGCCCATTTTGGACGCGGCGACATCATTGAACAAATCAGAATCCCAGTCACCTGGGGACCATCCACAATATATATATAACTCAAAATGTTCATTTGGGATCCGACTCTATGGAAACAGGAGTTATTCTTCAATTAGAAGCTAGAAACAACTAGAACAACGGATGTCTTATACGTGAATTCCGTTTTCCAATTTTAAGTAATGAATGTCATTCGGATGGCCATAAATGTTTATATCTGAGCTACGGTCATTGAGTAATGGAATATTCTTAATCATATTTTCATGATAAACGTTTGTCTAATTCACCTGGTGATAATATTTCGCTTACCATTGATCTTGTTAGCTGATCAATCAAGAATATGAAACCTTATACTATATAACATTTCGTAACAATCTTACAGAAATAAATCTTGAATAATGCGGTATGAATCATTGTCGCCAATTTCTGTGATTTTAATCACAAAACGAGCAGATGTGTGTGCATGAGGTGAATATTACCTATTCTATTCCATCCCTCTGTGAACAGAACACTCAAAAGTGACTAATTTGGTAACATTGGAACGGTTCTATGGAAACAGGAGCATTGTATCCACCACTCAGCATAGATTTTTGTATGGAAAACTATGACTAAGTTACACAGTGCAGCGGATAGTCTATTATATATTTTGGAACTTCTGTCTGTTTGTATGTCTGACTGTCTGTATGTATGTATGTATGTGTGTGTGTGTGTGTTATAGACTCGAAAACTGCTCCACCGATCCGACTCAAATTTGGTATGTATGCCTACTTTGATCCCGGGAAGAAAATGGGCGGCCCAACTTTAGGTGCGACCGTGTCCTTGAGCTCATATACGCTAATATAGGCATGTTTCTGGACCTCGACCGATTCGACACAAATTTGGTATGCAAGCCTACTTTGATCCCGGGAACAATATGAGCGGGTCCAATTTCACGTGCGACCGTGTCCTTAACCTTGACATCGTGCATACACGCTCATATAGGCGACCGTGTCCTTGAGCTCATATACGCTAATATAGGCATGTTTCTGGACCTCGACCGATCAGACTCAAACTTGGTACATGTACATGTAGGCCTACTTTGATCCCGGGAACAATATGGGCTTATTTTGATTCCTGGAACAATATGGGTGGGTCCAATTGCATGTGCGACCACGTCCTTGACCTTGACATCGCTCATATATGCTCATTTTGGCATGTGTATATTCTGCCCAGATGGTGTGTATGTGTGTATGTATGTGTGTATAGAATCCAAAACTGTTCGACCGATCCGACTCGAATTTTGCATTGTAGGCCTACTTTCATCCCTAGTATAGTCGTTGTAGTGATTTTGAAGAGTGAACCTAGAAAAAATTGTTATAAAGCCAGTTTTTGTGTCATTTTGACCGTTAATATTTCAACACCAATATATCCAAAATCCGCTTTGGGGAAATTTGTTTACAGACATTTGAATACATGCAAGGTGTTTCGTCATTATGACACAAAAATTCCGATTGCAGATACATGCAGACAGTTTAATTGTGTGAGTTCGCAAACCACGCATCCGTGGCAAGTTCGCGTGGATAATTGTCATATGAGTATACGATAGTACGACCCAATACAGTATAGGCCATCTGTGCCTTCCACTAATAAAGAGCGTTGATGTAGAACTCCAATGCATGCGTGCGTGCCACAATAAAGAGCGCGTTCTACGAGCGTTGGAGGACAACGCCATTATACACGTAAGCCATGTGTGCGCTCAAGTAATAAAGTGCATGCGTTATCATAGAACACCATAACGCACATCACTGCAGTTGTGTAAGCAATAGTTCACATTGTTCGCAGTTGTTTCTCATTGATCACTTCAATTTTATATCTCTAATTGTGAAAGTAGTAAAAGTTGTTTTTTAGGAGTCGGTCACACGTTTTCTGTTGAAAACCTAACGGTGACAACATACGCAGAGTCGTTATTTCGTGAGAGAATCCAGATTATTGATCATGGATTACACGCCATAGTTCCAAAATGAACTGACCAGATTACACTCTGTCCAACGAGTTATGTAAACGAACAGACCCTAATCGTTATTTCGTGGATTTTTGCAGAATATATACGATCCATATCAAATAATTTCGTAGCTAAATGTGTGCTGTCGAGTGTATACATGGAAAATTTTACTGAAATTAGACTTCATTGATAGTAACGTTAGGGACCACTTCGATTGATGGCGAATTTGAAGCGTGTCAAGTTCAGCATGTTCATTTCATAATTAATACATAAAATGTAAGCCACACGCATGTTGATTTCAACTAAACTCGTCATAATTTACCGAATTCGAGTGATCGAACCTGAATGTATCTTCTGCTGTGTCGTAATTATATGTTCCTTCTTATTTAATATATAGTATGATTATATGATATCTATGTATTAACAACTATGTGTATGTCCTTTATATCTAGTCTTTAAAAGAAAATCCATATTTAAAATGTTTTGTTTCGTTAAATGCAGCCGTTTCGCAGTCTCTGTAGTGCCGAAACACAGGCATTTGTTTGGTCCAAATATTGTCCATTACTTGGAAAATAAAGCTTCCTCAATATTTTAATTCTGTCCGATGTCAAGCAGAGTAGCATTGCCCATTCCACTATGCAGGGCGCGTGTCCACGTTTGGTTATAACACAATCACTGTTCGGACTTGGCATAGAAATGAACCATGTGTTTGTTTCCAAATAACTAGTGAACAAGTAATTTCGGTTGGGATTCTCTGTTGCCAACGAAGAAGTTGAGAGATACAATCAATCCGTCAGTTAAACAAAAACGTCCAGTCAAATATTAACTGACTGTTCACCCAGTGCCTTTACTCAGTCGGTTCGACCACAACATAACAACTTTGGATGACAGGGGGGCCTTCCATGGAATGGGGATGATTGCAATTTCTACACCCATGAATCCACCGCCACTGGCCATGATATGTGATCATGAGACAAAAGCGATTGAGGGTTGGTGAGCTCGTGCTTGATAAAGGATGTTATTGGCAAATAAATTTCCAATATCAAACTGAAAACACCCTACACCCTCCCATCTGATCACATCACGGATCGCATGTGGCCCTCAGCATGTTTGTTCAGTAAGAGTGAAACACCTAGCTCGAACTGGTTTCATGCAAAGTGCTTGCTCGCTGGACGACACTGACCGCTGAGAAATAAGATGTTCTGTTCCGTCCCATCATTTACTCATGTATGTTGAGGAACATGTACGTAGATTGAACACCCAAACCCTATGTATCCATTTCGACCAGCGTTTGTGGTTCAAGTCGGTAAACACAATAACCTCTAAGTCGATGAACATAGTGTGTTGACTCGGAGGATTTCATACTGTAGTGATCGTTTCTTGGGGAGTATCGCCTCGACGATGAAGGGGTTGGTACAGTGACCCATGATATATTGAAAGGCAGTGTCGAGGGTCTTGCCTGATCTCTACGAAGTGGATTATGCGCTTTTCAATAAGTTGATAGCTGAAGTTGTCCCAGTCGAGGAGGACGTCAGTTTGCGGACAATGAATTGATAAGGGAACAAGATGACGCAGCAGCATTACAAGTAAAACAGGCTGATGTCCACGTTAATGTTGGCGAAAACACGAATTGGCAAAGGCTCTGACTGACTTCGTTCTAGGGAATTGAGACCATTCTTGGTAGCGAAGCTCTTCTCCATAGAGTGAAGTGGATCACAAACTCAACATACAAGGAAGTAGCCATGCATTATCTGAAGTACGTCCGAAATTGCATCGTGTTCGATGGTTCGGTCATAGCTCGTCAATTAAAGATCACGCGCACAGCCGGCGATCTGCAAAACGTGCCGACGTTCGGGTCACTAAAAAAACAGCGAGCCACAATAACCAGAAAATTTTCCTCCCAAATGAGAGAAACAAAATTCAGTTCGTCAAATTGATGGGACGCCTCTTATCGGATAATGGGCACGCAGTTCACTGCAGTGGTGACGTTGATACTCTGATAGTTTCTCGTGCCCTACAATATGAATCGCATGGAAGAACTATCATGGTTATCGCGGACGATACAGATCTGATTCTTCTTTTGAATCGTCACTGGAAATCGAACATGGCCGACACTCTGATGCTCGGAAATCTGGCAAAGGTGGTGCTGCCATATTGCGATTCGGCGACACCGTGCGCAAGGATGGACAGTTCACAACTTCCCATATTCTGATTGCACATGTATGGGGATGCTGTGATACCACCTCTGCATTATTCGAACATGGGAACACGAGTATCCTCACAAAGATAAACAAGTCTGCTGAAGTTCGCAAACTATTACTCATGCAGGAGTCTAGTGCATATCCGAAGCTATCAGCGAGGCCGACATGCGGCTTTACCTTGTGTGTGGTGGTAAGAAAGAAGACTATCTAAATACACATCACCATGCGAAGTTTATGGACATGCTATCTTCTAGCAAGACTGCGTTAGCGCCCAAAAACTCTTACCAATAGAAAGAGCGGCATACATATATCACAGTTTCAGAATTCATATGTCGGTCGTGAATCAGAGAACACTGAATAGCGACGTATTGAATCATGAGAGATGTGGTTGGGGACTTCGTGTCGCGGAACATGCCCCAGTTATGACTGACCAGAATGAAGCCCAAGACGTATTACTCAAGTCGGTACAGTGCAAGTGTAAGATGACACAAACAAAACATGTTATATGTGTGCACATGTCGCAAACTTGGTCTCAAATGTGTTATCGCTTCTAGAGAGATCTGCATTAATTCAAAAGAAATACTGGTAGGAGATGGCGAGGATGAGGTTTGAGTATATTGATATATCTGATACACAAGTGCCGAAATTACTACTCATTTGCATATGCTGGTCATCACTGGTCGATTTCTATCAATAAAATAAAAAATACATAATTGTCATTTTGGTGGTCAACTTTGTGGTCATCTTTCTGGCTCCCTGGTACCGATATTTGATCAATGTGACTCCCGTGGAATCTTCTGTCAAACATGATGACATTTCTTCGAAAGCAATCTCATTATCTCTGCCTGACAAAGGACTAATGCTGTTTTGGAAATATTGTTAATTTTTGGCTACCCTCTTGGACGCCATCTTGAATCCTGAATTTTCACCAAGGCGGATTTTAGCGGATTTTGGATATGTTATTCCCGATACTTTTCCACTCAAAATGATACCAAAACCAGCTTTATAACAATTGTTTCTAGGTTCAACCTCCCGACGACCACACTACCCGGGAACAATATGATATAGGCAAATAGATATAGACTCAAATTTGCTATGTAGGCTACTTTGATCCCGGGAACAATATGGGCGGGTCCAATTTCATGTGCGACCATGTCCTCGACCTTGACCTCGCTAATATAGCCATGTTTCTGGACCGATCGGACAATAGTTTGTCCAGATGCTGTATATTCTGACCAGATGTAGGCGATCACACAGATATCCCTAAATAGCCAGGACGAAGTCTGGCACATCATCTAGTATTCTATATTTCTGAACAAAATTAAGATAGTAGTAATAGAGCAAAAAGTTCACTAAAATGATAATTTGGGCAGTATTTGTGACAATGGCTGCTATGAAAACTAGATTATATTCTATACATGTCCACCTTTTTGTTGCGAAGTGAATGAACGTCTCATATATGACCAATTGTTGTAGTTAATTCTGGACAAATTTGGGGGAAAGTATTTGCAAATATAAACATTTTCAATCGAAATGTCCTTTTTGCAGCAATTACGATTACAGTTGCCATGGTAATAAGATCTTTTTTATCAGAAAAGTTATTACCCAACCTATAAAATATAATAATAAAACACATTCGCTTTATATGCATGGTATATGACTATTTAAATGTTGTGTTCATAAGAACTTAATCACCTTATTTATCTTTAACGAATTATGCAGGCCGTTTTTTTCCGCATATACCATAATCAAGTCACCGATCGAACAAGTAGTACTTTAATTATATTTTGGGAAGATATAAATATTGCTTAAACCAAAAATGTAGTATTTTAAATTGAAAGCGATGATGGTACCCCAATTAGTGTGCATTATAAGCGAGATCACTGAGTCGCTACCATATTGGATCCATCCAGCCCCCATTCTGCGGTTTAAGTGCTACAGGTCAAAGTTCTGGAGTAGCATTCCAGATATGGAGTTTTGAATATTCATGAATTCCATATATGAAATTCATAAATATTCAAAAGCTCTATATATGGAATCTAATCCAGAACTTTGACATGTAGCACCGAATGCACGGAATGGGGCTGGATGGATCCAGTATGGTAGACTCAGTGATCTAGCTTATTATGGGGAATACTTTCGGGACTAACGCACTAGGTTTGGCGGAATATGATACAATTAATATAAAATAGACCAATATATTGAATTTTGTCCCAATGACCTTGACCTTAGCAATTGACTTTGATCTTATATGTCCTAGTGGCCGATACGTAACCAATGAACCGTGTGTATGAATAAAGGCAGTGAACTCGTAGTGACACCAATGGCCCATCAAACGAACTGGGCCACTAGGACATATAAGATCAATGTCAATTGCTAAGGTCAAGGTAATTGAGACAAAATTCAATATATTGGTCTATTTTATATTAATTGTCTCATATTCCGCCAAACCTAATGCGTTAGTCGGTTACGTAGCGTTTTTCCGAAGACCCATAACTCCGAAGGTCCGATTCTCCGAAGGTCAGATTCTCCGACGCCCCGATTCTCCGAAAGCCCATAACTCCGAAGTCCCGATTCTCCGAAATCCCATAACTCCGACGACCCATAACTCCGAAAGCCCATAACTCCGAAGGCCTATAACTCCGAACGCCCATAACTCCGAAGGTCTATAACTCCGAAGGGCCGATTCTCCGAAGGTCCGATTCTCCGAAGGTCCGATTCTCCGAAGATCATGTTTTATCGCTTATTAAATAGTGTACAGTCCAGTGGCGGGGTCAATGGGCCCTAGGGAAGACCGCCCCCAAAAAACATGTCAAATGTCATGTAAACGTCAGGAAATCCCTCCTAGGCATTCAAATATTCACAGTGTTCCTGCCCAGGGGAGCCCCCGGACCAACGATTGGGGGCGACCCCTCCCATGTATGCGCTCCCCAAATCAGGCCTTCGTGATATGCTTTCGGCATATCACATGCATGATATATCCCCCACATATCCCCCACATATACTAATTAATGTGCACCCCTAAATGGGAACCCTGGCTCCGCCACTGGTGTGCACCGGGTATATTATAACGAAACGCTGCAAGAATGTCAGAGTAGCCTAACATGCACAGGGGCGACTAGTTCTTCCCCGTTCACCCCTGTACATTTTACTCTGGCATCTCATGGGCCAACGTAACGTTATAGTATCTGGTGTATAGTCAGTGGCGGGCCAGAATTCCCATTTAGGTGGGGGCAGTAGGAAAAGTTTGAATATTTTGATGCCCCATGAACGATTTCCGGGCGTTTACATGACATTGGACATGTTTTGGTAGGGGCCCATATTGTCTGAAATAGCAAGTAGAGGTTTAATGGGGGCAGTGGGAATTTTGGGACCCCTTAGCTTCGCCACTGGACTGTACACTATTTAGTAAACGATAATACCCCGATAAAACAAAATCTTCGGAGAATCGGACCTTCGGAGAATCGGACCTTCGGAGTTATGGGCCGTCGGAGAATCGGCCCTTCGGAGTTATAGGTCTTCGGAGTTATAGGTCTTCGGAGAATCGGCCCTTCGGAGTTATGGGCTTTCGGAGAATCGGATCTTCGGAGTTATGGGCCGTCGGAGAATCGGGTCTTCGGAGTTGTGGGCCGTCGGAGAATCGGGTCTTCGGAGTTGTGGGCCGTCGGAGAATCGGGTCTTCGGAGTTGTGGGCCTTCGTAGTAATAGGTCTTTAGGATGCTAACAGTGGGCGTTTTCACCATTTCTCCAAATATTTGATGCCGTTGCGATGGAAACCATATTATATAATTTATATCCAGAAACATGACCCCTCATTCGAGCACCCCTATCCAAAACGTTTCCACTAAAACTAAGCTACATATATGTGAAGTATCGAGCTTTAGTTATTTAAAGCCACATGGCGGTTTGCGCTCCAAATTACACAAAATAATATTCGCTTTTGAAATTTTCCCGGTATCAAAATAGGTAGATAAATGCCCAAACTACCTGTCTACGACCAATATATGTCCCAAAAATACGCATTCAAGTCATGAAAATTACAACAAAAACGCAATGTTCTGGACCCGAACATTTGAAACAAACAACCAGCCATTTTGGATGATGCAACCACCGACAACAGCCGAGGATTTCCGGGTGTATTCGTAAATAAGCTTTCCCGGCGTCTCTATAGTTTTCGGTACGCGATAAAGGGGGTTCAATTTGATCGTAAGTGACCTTGCGAGAACAATGGTCTCAGTTGATAAGAATTTAATGATAGGAAGGTCATTCTGCATTTATCAGAGACGTGGCGATGCTGCGATTTTGGGGAGGGGGTTCAGAAAGGAACATAATATTACTTATAATAAGTAATTAATATGTTGAGATGCATTTGTATTTAAATTTCAACCCAACATCATTATCGTAGTAAATTCCATGATTTGTAGTATATGCTGAACATATTTCTTTCTTTATACTCTGGCTACCGTATAGATCATATTTAACCCGTTAAAAATATGAGAACTTTTTAATATTCTGACGGAGAACTTTATAGCATTGAGCAAACAGCACAGTGACTATATATATATTTCTTTGTTAATACTTGTTCCTTAATAATATATTTCACAATAGGGGTGGTCATAACCCCAGGTTGCATGATTTGTCTGTGACTTTTGTGAGTCGACATCGAAATAAACATTGAATTGATTACCCGTGAGAAATTTCATAATTGTAAAGGATGCCAATCAAACTCGACTCAACAAAGTGACATATTTCATGGAACATCGAGCTGGGATCTTCGTGACCTACATACACTGTGGAATACAGTATTTACCGAGGAACGATTAACTAAGAATATATTAGTTGCACTGTTTTTTTTAATTGTTTATAACTTCCCGATCTGAACATGAAAAATAAATAAATGATCTAGCTAAGTATATATCCATATAGTTTTTTTCTCACAATTTACGTAGATCCGTCCATTGCATGTGTATATGTTGAAATCAACTGGAAACAAGATAGCCAGGCGGGAAGAGTGTGGACACATGCACATGGCATTGGGACGGTGTTAATTATCTGCTTGGGTGAACGGTTTTGACTATATCTTTTTTTTTAACACAGGGAAAAATTAGATATCATATGAAAGTAGAAGAAGTGAGCTTTATGTTCCGCACTGCTGTATAATTTGAAAGTTGTGTCATGGGAACGGCGTGTAAACAATGTAGACACATTTTGAGGAAAATATTTAAAAATAAATTTAATCCTATTCTACTACTGAAACCGATGGTGAAGACGCTGTTTTTGGTGTTATTTGTCATGTCTATTTTCTAACTATTCCAATATCACATGGGGTAACAGGTGTGATATGGCCATTTTGGGACAGACATTCTACATAATTATATGGTTTACGACTAAGCATTGTTTGTGTATATCTCATTGTATTACTAACTTGGCGATAGTTGGTGCACATAATGCCACATATCACAGAAAGTCAGCATTTTTCAATACCAATTGTCATCATGGATGCCATTTTGAATAGAAAATTTTGCTCTTAGCGGATTTATCGGATTTTGGATATGTTGTAGAGGATATGATTATTATTCCTCTTCAAAATGGAATAAAAACCAACTTAGTCCAAGTATTTTCTAGGTCACAACTTTTATCGACAAGACTATTTTGTCTTTTCAACATTTACCCCTGACCTGGAGGTCTTAACATTTTGCCCTTTTCCCACATTTCGTCTTTTAACTCAGAGGCAGGTGGTTTTAATTAAACTGATGGTGAAATAAAATAAACGAATTTTGAGTACAAGCAACTTATATGTACTGGTTGTGCCTATATATATAGACTATAAACTCCACATAGACGCCAGTATGTCACCAGGGAAGGGACAGTTTTCAATATCGTTCCTTTTTATTAGAGGTAGAAACATATTTTCCAATTTTTCATTTCGGTTCTGAATTAGTGTTTCTCTGGTTTCGGGGGGTTAACACAATATTTGATTCGAGTCGAGGACCCCGCTCATCAAAGCTCAGAGTTATTAGATATCGATTTTTAAAATCTTTTATTTTTCACCACCTGGGTATGTACTCAATCGACCAGACGCTCCTAAATTACGATTTCTTTGGTTTCGGGGGTCAAAAATATTTGACTCGAGTCGAGGAACCCACCCATCAAAGTTCAGAGTGATCGATTTTTGAAGTTTGTTATTTCTCGAGAGTGTAATACTATGTGGTCAAACGGGGTGGGGGGGGGGGCTCGGAAAAATTTGCGGATGAAGATGGATGACTCTAAAATCAAGTGATACTTCAGTGATAATACGGCCATATTTTGTAGAACAATATGTTGATAAATAACAAGTTTTGGTAAATTTGATACCATAGTTGACAGTGATTAGCATTATTTTGTTGTAATAAATCGATTCTGATAACTAAAGCGTATTTTGAAGAAATGCTGTTGTTGTTGTATCTTAATGGTATGGGGACTGTCTGATCGGATTGAGTACCTTTAAAAAGAACTACGGAATTGAACTAACTGCAGTTCATCGACCAAACATATATATAGTGCCACTCTCAACTGAAAATTATTGACTATACAAAATTGCGATATGAGTATATTTGAGAAAAATGAATGTGTTCCAAGGATCAATGTAAATGACTCAAATTCATGTTGACATTGTGTAACAAACTGGAAAACCGTTCTATTATTTCGCCCAATTTGGGCGGTTCTCTAGTGGTGGTTAATTGTGCAACGTGTGTGCCAAGGAAAAACAGACGCAGCATTTGTGTAAATGTTAGCCCAAACTACATTTCGGCTACATTTGAAGTAACGACAGTTTTGTTATTTATTTCGAGGAATAATACCGCATCAGAACAATTCAGCCCAAATATGTTAACAGTTTTCGTGTAAAACATTTTCAGTAGGTTAGCGTTATTTGGCATTTGTGGATGTCCTTTAACATGGCGAAAATAGACTTGTGCGCTTGAACGAGCATGTGAATTTGTCGTTTTTAATGTATAGCAACTTAATAATCAATAACAGAGGCATTCTCTGTCAAATACAGTCGCTCTATTTACGATATTAATTGCTGAACTTTCTAAATTAAACTACGCGTAAACGGGTACCTACTGTAAATTATAGAAGGTGTCGGAATCGGCCTAATCGCCCCAGAGCCAACTCGCTCCAGTCGACGTGTGCCAATTCGGTACACACTATAAAATGTATCCGAGGCCGAGGTCGGCTCGAAATAAAAATTGTATACGGGTGTTATATAGCGTTTGGTCCGTTGTTTCTGAGTGAATATTATTGAAATTTGGTGTATATGTCCGGGCTGGGACATGGAATACAACAACGTTTGAATTGTTTTTAAATTTACAAATTTGTTGATTTTATTCATTTGTTTTCGTTCTGAAACACACTATAAAGTGTATGCGACCGGCTCCAAAATAAAAGGCGTGAGCGGACTTGATGTCGCATTATCTTCTTTGTTTATAAATGGACAAGACTGAAATGTACATATATCCGGGTTATGACATGGACAACATTAACGTTTGAATTGTTCTTAAATTCACAATTTTTTTTGAATTTATTCAACTTTTCGTTCTTTCATTCTATAAAGTGTAAACGATCGGCTCCGTTTAAAAGGTTAAGCGGCTTATGTGCTTAGTGTTATAGGTAATCGGATTAACTAATTGGCGACTCTAAACTATTGTGTTTTGGGTTATTTGAGATTTTTTGTGAAATAATAATTTAGGACGTGAATACATTTATTTTAAATGATAACTTTATTTAATGATAATACACACATGAAATATAATAACGAACATGAGACATACATGATTTATAAACTGTTAACAAAAGATATCAAATTCAATACATGACAAAGATGACTCAGTGAAGTTTATAAAGTGAACATAAAAACATTAAGGTAAGAATCTTTTTAAGGAATGTAACTTGATTTAATGATAATAAACACATAAATTAAAATAACAAACATGAGACATACATGATTTATAAACTGTTAACAAAAGATATCAAATTCAATACATGACAAAGATGACTCAGTGAAGTTTATAAAGTGAACATGAAAATATTAAGGTAAGAATCTTTTTAAGCATTACTAAACCCTTTAGCACAGACCACAGTCCACTTCACTCATCCGATCATCACCAAACTTCATATTTATATTGATATTGATCTATCAGATGAGAGCTATCAAATATTTTTTGAATTTCATAGGAAAAAATGGTCGCCAGCGGCCATATTTCATTTACGTTATATGTTATCGCGTCATGTCGATATCTAGTATTACTTAGAAATTTCACCTTTCCAGATTCATAATTGCTCCATTGACTGTAACAGATGAAATTATCCCCCTCTTCGGATAGAGTGTCACTGAAACTTTATTTTGTCAGACTGTCTGTATAGTCACTGATTATATGTGGCAATAATCTGTAATAAGATGTAGGACTATTTTATTTTATATTTACATGTAGTGCTGTTTTTATACAACAATTCTACCCCCCTAGATAATCATGTGATCGACCATACATCTCGTGTGGGGACCTGGTTGAATTAAGGGGGGTTTTACGGATCACTTCTGTCCTCAAGCTAGATTATACATATGCCATTTAATGGCATGTTTCTAACGTGGAGGGGTAGATATGCTTGAGACCCCACCACCCTTCAATTCACACCAAGCTCTCAGCTGTCATGTTCGGATATTAGAACCCATATCCATGATATATGGTTTATTTTGTGTATACTAGTAATATAGTTATTATCAGTACCTTTATATACCAGTACTGTGTATAAAAGTGCATATAAATGAATCCATGTGTACATGTATATTGATTCAACGGATTCATTGGTTTTTTCCATCAGTCTATCAAATTTGCGGGGAAAACATGTCCACCAGTAATACACCCTGCTAAATTTCAAATTTGAATCAATTGGCGCACCCTGCAGCCAGCTTTTATTGGAGAACTTTTTCTCATGTGGATATTTTGGGTCACCACTAGATGTGAGCCATATTTTGTTCTCAGACTTTCCTTATGAAAACATCACTGCCAGCGGTGATCTTGAATTTTACTATTTTTATGGCTAAATAATTTGGTTGATCCTACAGACGACATCCCTTGTCCGATCGTCATCAAATTTACAATGATCTTCTGGATAACCAGGGTGAGAGTAATCTAATTTTTCCGAATTTCGTTAAAAAAACATGACCACAGGCAGCAATTTGGTATCTTACTCTTTGCATGACTGAATTGTTCAGCAACTGTACAGACATATCCCTCATCTGATAGTAACCAAACTTCATATTGATCTTCGGGATGACAACTAGATGGGAGCTATCGAATGCTTTGAATGCTTTGAATGCTTTGATTAGAAAAATTTAACCGGAACAGAGAAACGATATCAAATTTACGCAAAAATATAACTAATAAAACGCGGGTTTTAGCGCTATATCGACGAATTATTTCGGGAATAGTTTGCATTTGTATGTTTTGAGACCCCTCTTCTTACGTATACATAAATTTTAGGGTGCAAATGAGCCATGTCCGTTTAAGTCACAAAATCGTGTTTATTTTGGTCTGATAGTCTCTAAAGGGTAATGTATCGTGACTTAAGTACTGCCTCAAATACAATAAAACAGTACTTAAAATGTGAATATGTATAAATATAATGTTGTGATATTTTGACATTGATCTTCTTATATTAAATGTGTCATATATCAACTTGAACATGGTCATGGGGCCCTCATTTTTGTGCATTATGATGGGGATTCTTTTTTATGACTAAGGAACTAGGGGTAGCGAAATATGAGACAATTTATAAAAAATGAACCCAAATATGACGTTTGTCCAATGACCTTGACCTTAGCAATTGACCTTGACCTTGTGTGTCTTAGTGGCCCAGTCCGTTTGACGCACTAGTAATGGCACAATTAGTTAACATCATTTCTTTGAATACAAGGCTCATTTATTCCCAGCAGTGGGCTTTTGCAACTTTTCTCCAAATATTTGATGCCGTTGCCATGGAAACCTGATTTTATCCCGACACAGGTCCTCCCACCCGGGCACCGCTCTCTAAAAAGTTTTCCTTATAACTAAGCAACATATATTTGAAGTTACATGCTTTAGTCACTAAAGTCACAATATGGCGATTTTTTGGGTCTAAGGGACCCCACTATTGTGCTTCTGTTTACATAACACAGCGCAATTATATTGGTTAATCACACACAAATGATAGATTTAAACGCTCTTCATTATTTCCATATCAGGAAAACAGTAACAAATAACGCTCCTTATGCATGGTTACCATATCCGGATCTAAACAAAGGCCAGGTAACGTAACGTTTTTTACGTTTGTTTACATAACAAAGGAACAAAGTTGACAATAACATACTGTTTATGTCATATTTCTGATTGGTGTAAGAACAAAGTCTGTCTATATTTTACTATTATTTCTGTTTATGGCGTTTTTGACGGAGCTGAATATTTTAACAACATACCCACCACCAACGCCGTCCGTATCTTTAATTGACACATCCATGTATGATTATTAACACACAACATTCATGTGTACTCTTTCTCTCTCTCTCTCTCTCTCTCATGTATATTTATAATATCTTGGATGAATAAACATTTTCTCTCCCAACAGTGAGGCTAATCCAAGAGACAAAAAGTCCTTCTATAGCCATGTGTATGTTACGTCCAATATATTTAAATTCTTGACTATATAGCAGCTATAGTATAGTAATCTGTTTATTTACCTGAAATCAGTTTTGGGACATGACTATAAATATGATCAGAAGCTTTTCAGCTAATTATGTATAGCCAAACTAAACGGGAATTATCGACAATTTACACATTTTAAAGCTAAATACCTGTTAGGAGTGCAAATATCAGTGCGTATATCCTGTAAACTGCCATCTCCTGACGCTAAATATTCAACGATCGTTCTGTCTTGAATAAGAATTTCTTCTTTGTCGGAAACTAAATCTGCACTAAACCAATTTGTTGGAGCAATTTTCTCACGGTAGCGTGCTTTCGGCGAAGGAATGCGGATATTTTGTGAATTGATAACATCCAAAACTCAGCACAGCGGAACGATGTATATGCAAGTCTACATTAGTAAGTAATTTACCAACACCATAGTGTTCGTTGTCAACAAGGAACATCACAATTGCATCCGTTTATGTAATGGAACATTAAAATTTCCCGGGCTATATAACCTTTGTGGAGTACATTGGCAATTAAAGGTACGGTTGGCCTTGGCGGTGGGTATCCTGTGAAAATATTTCCACCCGTCAAAAACCGCCACAAACAGAAAGAACAACAAAATGTAGACAGACTTTGTCCGTATACTAATAAGAAATATCGCATAAACAGTATGTTATTGTCATATTTTTTACCATTGTTATGTAAACAAAAGCATAAAAAGTTACTTTTCTGGTGTTTGTTTATATTATGATGGTAAACATAAAGAGCGTTCTTTGTGGGTGAATTCCTGATATGGAACGAATAAAGAGCGTTTATGCCATTTGTGTGTGATTAGCCAGCAGCATTGTGTTGTCTTCTGTAACACAATCAGGCTCTTGCTTAGGTAAAATATAGTAAATCTTTATGATAACATGCTGTTTACGCGATGGTCATGGTATATATGAACGAAACTGTATGCGTTTAATGTTTTTCTGTTTACGGTGATTGGAACAAATATGAATATTTTTCGACAACTAAGGCCTCACGTGCCTTTAACGCTGGTGAAATGGTGATGTGATGTATCCAGATAAATCATATATTTGATTAAAAATTTGCGCAAGATGTTTCGCTCTGTGAGTTTAGTAAATGCAACGAATAAATAAATTTTGCGAGTTGAGAGTAAACCATTGAATTGTGAGAGTCATTATTATTATGCAAATGGTGAGTAAGCGTTCACTACCATACCCTTGGTAAGATTATTTAGCATGTTGAAACCATTGTTATGTAAAGTTTTCAGTACAGCGCCAGGCATTTTTTATATCAATAAACATCGCCGATGACGGTTGTACATGCAATTCAAATTTTGCAGATGAAATTTGTATTTTGTGGTTTAAATTAAATTCAGTAATGCCCTAAATAATCGATTCCTTAACCTCCTTAATCTCACTGAGCGCTTTCCGATGAATGGCAACAAGCCATATTTCCGAGTAAATCCTGAAAAATTACCCATAATTATGCTGTGGTTAAGGAGTCGATTATTTAGGGCATTACTGTACCTTACCTTTTCGAATGTATACCCTCACGATTTGGTCGGATTTTGTTAAACTGTTAATGTGTTAATGTGCACATATCAATAATGTCAACATACGAAATTCCATTACTATTATATAGTATTATTATTAATCAAAGGTCGATCAAATTTCCCACGTTCACGTGGTCCGCCTGGTAACTGGATAGAATATTGCATGCTCTTCTCACCAAGCCTTGAAATAGGGTGTCTGTCGTTTGCAGAATGAGGTCCCCAGAGGGTTAATTTAGTGATGCTACCCCGCATAGCGGGCTAGCATCACCAAATTCACCCTATGGGGACCTCATTCTGCTTACACCTAAGCAGAATGAGGTTCCCAGAGGGTGAATTTGGTGATGCTAGCCCACTATGCGGGGTAGCATAACTAAATTCACACTCTGGGGACCTCATTCTGCAAATGACAGACACCCTATTTCAAGGCTTGCTTCTCACCGAATTATAGCAAGCCAACAAACGACCACAAACGCCCCGTTAGGGTGGATACACACATGCATGTAATCTCTGTAAATATCGTGTATTTGGCGTTTTACATGGATCATACAGGCCATGTAATATGTGTCTGCTGATAACCCAATCATTGCGGCTATGTTTGACCACAGTGAGTAACGCTCTGAACGTGTAGAGTGTCGTTGGCTGGACGAAGTCGTCAGGCCGCTTAAAATAATTGTTCGCGCGATAACCCAAATGTTGGACGTTCTGTTTAAATCATTGTCAGTCTTCTCTTGGTTGTATACCAGTGATGGTCCCAGGATTTCCACAATGCAGGGGCTATATTATACCGGAAGCTACCGGACTGACCATTACATATTTCATCGACCGGAGGGGGGGGGGGGGCATGCAGCAACATGAGGCCTACCCCCATGAAGCCACGAAGCCACTCCTGATTTGTAAATATTGTAGTTGACAGTCATATCTGCCGTGCCTGTTTGCTACGAGTGATTAATCTCATATGCAGCAATTGATGCTATTCATATAATTATGAACATATTATTACAGCTTTAAATTTGAAGGTATACAGGGTGGTGTTGCTGCATGTGTGGCTTCATTCGGGAAAAGGGTTGTCCAGATACGAGTCCACAACTACGTCACCTTTCCTCTCTTGTGTTATATACACACAATTTACAACTATGGAATATTTAAGTAAAACATTATGTTGTACATTCTTGCCCAGATAATCCCGGCCGATACATTCAACTAAATCCCTTAGTTATTCGAAACTTTCGAGAACCAGCCCCCTCCCCCAATTATGGATTATAGTCCAAAATGTGATAATTCAAGCCTGTACAGGCTAAAATGGTGACAGTTAGGAACTTGTTCATCCTTTGGCCTGAGAAACATATACTGCTCTGTAAATTCTGGATTAAAATGGGGGGGGGGGGGTGACTCTTTTTTCTTTCAACGTTGTACCTGCATTAATGTTCTTGGCGCTGTAATGGATATATGCAAATAAATCCCAATTGAAAGTTATCACATGAGCTCGCCCTCAAATTATCCGAGCAATCTCAACAAACTGGTATTGTCTGTCTTAATGTTCCAATGCCTGTATTCAAGGCATGAGAGCACCATTTCGGATTATTAAAATTTGAACTGAGGCCATGCATAGTCGAGGAACAAATATCCTTATCCTGACTCGATTCGGCGTTGTCCGATTAGGCTAAATCACTTTATAACATGGAATTCACCATGTATGAGTTAGTTGATTGCCATGTGTATTAATATAGCACTTCCAAAATGTGGAGCCAGAAAGCCGCTCGGGTTCTGCTGGACGAGATCAAATTGGGAGTCAGTGTGTGGGGCATTAAACACTCATGTATCACAATCGTCCTAAAATAGCTTCAAAAGTCTACACATTTATTTTTATTTTGGATGACCCTGTTTCCAAGAAATGACGAGAAACAAATCAAGTATAAAATCGACAGACTCAAATCCACTTTTCGAAATGAACTAAAACTCGTGAAAAACAGCAACATGTATCAGACAGGATTTATTCATTTCGGCACCCATGAAAAAAGACATGTTTATGACTGGCCTGAAATCTCTTGATAACAGTTAGTTTGATTTTGGCTTATAACCACTCACCGGTCTCGCCTGTTGAAATGGAACGATCGCGCGCAGGCGATTAATGCTATCAATGATTGGTATGTAATCTCTGTAAATATCGTGTATTTGGGGCGTTTTACGTGGATCATACACACCGTGTAATATGTGTCCGCTGACAACCCAATCATTGCGACTGTGTTTGACCACAGTGAGTTAAACTCTGAATCGCTGAAGAGCCGTTGACTGGGACGAAGTCGTCAGGCCGCTTAAAATAATTATTCGCTCGATAACTCAAATGGTCGACGTTCTGTTTAAATCATTGTCAGTCTTCTATTGATGTTAATACCAGTGATGGCCTCTTCCCCAACGCAGGGGGCTATGACCCCCAACATGCACGGGGAGCTATATTATCCCAGAAGCTACCGAATTCACCATTGCATATTTCTTCGCCGGGGGTGTGCATGCAGCACCCTGAGTCCTGACACCCTGCTTTATAAATATCGTATAGTCATGTCTGTCGTGGCTGTTTTCTACGAGTGATTAATCTAATATGCAGCAATTTATGCTATTCATATAATTATGAACATATTATACAGCTTTAAATTTGAATGCATGGTGTTGCTGTTTGTCTTCATTCGGCGAAAGGGTTGCCTAGCTACGAGTTCCCAACTACGTCACCTTTCCTCTCTTGTGTTATACAGTTATACATGTATACGCAAAATTTACAATTATGGAATATTTAAGTAAAACATTATATTGTAATTCTTGCCCAGATAATCCCGGCTGATACGCTTAGTTATTAGAAGCTTTCGAGAACTAGCCCCTCCCCCAATCATGGATTATGGTCGAAAATGTTATAATTCAAGCTTGTGACAGTTAGGAGCTTCTTCAACCTTTGGCTTGAGAAACATATATATAAATGGGGGGGGGGGGGTGTCACTCTTTTTAATTTCAACGCTGTACCTGCAATATTTTTTGGCGCTATAATGAATATTTGCAATCCCAATTGAATTAATGTTATCACATGAGCTCGCTCTCAAATTATCAGAGAAATCTCAACAAGCCGGTATCATCCTATACAAGAATTCTGCATATTTTATTTTTGTTTTGGATGACCCTGTTTCCAAGAAATGACAGAAACAAATCAAGTATAAAATCGACCGGCTCTAATCCACTTTTCGAAATGAATTATAACTCGTGAAAAACAGCAACATATATCAGACAAGAATTACTCATTTCGGCATCCATGAAAGAAGACATGTTTATGACTGGCCTGAAATTTCTTGATGGCAGTTTGTTTGATAATGGCTTATAACTACTCACTGGTGAAATTGACCTCTCGCGCGCAGGTGATTAATTTTGTCAATTATTGATGTGGCCATGTAAAATACATGTATTTTACATACAGACATTACATGCATGTGTGTATCCACCCTTAGACCCGGTTTGGCGGGACCTTCAATGTATAGCTTTAAGCAGGTTTAGACTCGGAGGTCTAACCTGGAGATGACGAATCAGGCCTAGCATTTATAAATGTGCAGTACCCGATTTAAGGAATGTATTCAACCCACAAAACAAATACATATCTTACAAGCAACAACTAAATATTAACCGGCATACTCTACTGTTGGCGTAACTAATGGAATATTACTCTAAATAGGTCTAAAATAAAAGCTATTATCTGAACAACATATGCTTTTGGGGATTGACAATTTTTTTTTGGTTAAAATAGTCCTTTTTTCACTAGGTGATTGGGTTCAATACTTTTTACGGAGTTGTTACATATACTGAAAATCTCGTTGACTAAAATTTTACTCAACAATTACACCAGTGTAAGTATACCACCGTGCGACGTTGACTAAAGTGTTGAGTCAACTATTTCTTCTCAACTATAGTTGAGTAAAATTATAACCTAACACTGAAAGTGAAATAGTTCAACAACCGATTGATTTTGCACAGCAGTTATTTGATTATTCAATGAACTTTGACTGAAAAATGTAGCTAACGTTGATCAAAAATATGTCTAAAATGAGTTGCCTACATGTAGGAATATCGTTTGCGAGTATTCTCGAACTGAACTGGATGATACAACCAGAATCAGCGACCGATATTCAGAATTGGAATTATCGGAAAATTAATGAAATTCCTGATAAAGTCATTTTTATCAATAAACATCGCCGATGACGGTTGTATTTCAAGTTTCTTGGAGGATATTAAATTACTGAGTGATACAATTTGATTCATATGTTTGGGTTGTCTGTGGTGCCCATGAAATTAGAACACATCTTTTTCGAAATGTTTACTCTTAAATGAGATGATGAACTTATGAAGTTCTGATATACCTATATCGGCCATCTCCTCCCATCTCAATATTCTATTTACAGATCCAAAATTAATGTGGTAACATTAATGAAACATCTCGAAATGACTACAATTATTGATGCGCACTGTTTTAAATTGTGTTATTGTTCCAATAAGTTTTAATCAACGTGTTGTTTAAATCCGAAACCAAAAAATCCTGATTTGTCACTGTTGTGTACTCTTTATTGAACCGCTGAAAACAACCCCGAGGAAAACATAATTGACCCACTTTCAATATGATGATTACGTATTGTTGTATTTATGGGATTTCATAGTTAGGCCTGGTAGAGTAAGATCGGTACCAAATAGATACGTCTCGGCAAATGGCTCCAATATAGCGATATTGGAGCGAAGATACGGGGAAATCCGGAAGCCACCGAGGATGCCCGAAGATAGCCGGAAGCTCACGAGATGACCAAGCTGACGGAACCCCATCACTCTGAATCTGATCTTCTTATTGTCAACATGTATTGATGTATTGCTGTATTATTAAAAGGTATTATTTCACACTTGCACTTCAATTACTATTCAATCAAAAATTGATTGAATGTTGTGAGGTGTTACATATATTCCTACCGCACAAGTCAAATGATCTTTGACAGTGGGAGCACTTGCATCGGGATTATTGATCAGCGTGCGTCGATAAACATGTTGTCTCCAAATTTCAAGTATTGTTTACTCCAATTCCTCATTGCGACAATAAACTGTTACGGATGTTAATGTTATTTTCATCTTGGTTCCATAATGGATTTATCGTTCAGATCCCAGGCGGCAATGTCCCGATAGTGTTCGAACATTCCGACTCCGAAGAGAAACTGTACTACGTTACATGAAGATTGTGAGTTGAAATATCACAGACATTCATGCAAAAAGACGAAAACAAATCTGTGCTTTGTAGAATATTTAGAATATTCTCAATGTTATTGTTAAACAGTGATTATTGTGGATTATACAGTATACAAATGTTGAAAGGACCAATATATATTTCAGAAACCGAAGTTTCTAGTAGAGCTTCACGATGTTGACTCAAGTTATACCGACTACGGTATTGAAAAATATATCGCGATATGACTAAATACCGTGACTAAATTTGTCAAAATCTTTCTACTCGCTTATAAGTTGGTACAGATATGTCCATACAATCTCGTATACACCGTCGCTAACATCTCTCGGTTAGTGAGGCTGTATAGATACAAGAATTTACGAGATTCTTGTAAATTTGAGAAAATACGAGTTTAATTATAACAACACAGACTCATCCTTACTAACAGAATCGTGTTCAAATATGTCCATAAATGATGAGTGTCCCAAATAAATGCCGTATTTGCTGGGGACTATTTTATCTAACTATATCACAGTATTATCTCTCATATTTCTGTGGCATGCGAATGGCACATTTCATGGAGACAACAGTTATACTGCACTGCTGCACCGTATTAATGCTATGAGTTTAATGTTACATTCGATAACTTGGTGCTATTTGAATAATTTGATAGCAGATAATAATTTAAAGGCCCACATAATTTTTGAGTCGCCGATTATTGTTTTTATAGTGACTTGATATACTGTTTTAATAACAATCTATGCCATAAAATATGATTAAAATACTATAATTCATCATTATTTGAAACATCTGTGTCTCAGAAGATGCCCACAGAGAAATAGAAAACTGCAGAAATCATAGAATGACTTCCCCCCTTTGGCACCCAGAATGCAACATAATTCAAACTTTTTCAGTGGAAGGGGAAGAACTTCAATCTTGATGACAAAACGCGTTGGCAACTCAACAAAAACAACATGTCCACAATTTATTACACCGGATAAGTTGATAATACAATGTTTTGGAACTTCCTCTTTCAAATGGTATATAATATGGCATATATTTTATATAATGTAATCTGGGGGTTCGAAAATTAAGTGGGCCTTTAATCGATAATGGAACAGAGGTGTTTGTCGGTAAGACAGACACCACTGGTAGAGATTGATGTCCATATACCGTGTTAAACGATGGGTATAGATCGCGTTATCTACGTTAGTAAATTAATTTCATGACTCGTTTGTTTTGAAATTGCTGCACAGTACGTATGCACATGTGAACGGTTCGGTTGCACATATAACAGATAGTACTGTTCGTCTGGACAGACAAGTTTATAATTTATATCCTATTTGAAAGTCACGTATATATGACATGATGAGCTTATATAAGGTCGGAAAACATTTGTGGTCTACGCATGTGCGGTGACTGAGATTAAACTATGTCGACTTCAGATTCCACAGGTGCGTACTCATCAAAGATACTCTCTTTTCTGGCCTCAACATTTGCATAATAATTCTTATCATTGTGGGTATTATCTGTTTATGAATCTACGAAATACTAATGTAATAATAATACTGTAATATACACGTACAAATCACAGGGGCGTGTCGTTAAAACTAGTAAAAAAAAATCTAAATAACCAAATCTAAATTAAAAACAAGCACGTCACTTTAACAATCGCTCTTGAATAGTTGCGTATTATATCAATAGCGATACGTTTTTAAAGTGACTTGCTCATTTTTAATTTAGATTTTTTAATTTAGATTTTTACTCGTTTTTAACGACATTCCCTTGTGGTACCAACTAGATGTTTTCCCAACAACTACTGCAGTCATATGATTTTTTCACTGTTTTCAACATTGTGCGCATAAGTCATACCCGCAATATTTAATTTAAGACATGAGGAAAAGATCAGCAAGGCACACTAATAAACGTTCATGCATTGGCTGCTCAGTATAATATAAATGGGACTCTAATATAGAGTAGTCATTTAACCCTTTCTTTGCCAATGGATTCTCAAATCAGTTATAAAAGTGTACTGTGGAATGGTCCAGTATTCATTTGGATGGGTGTTCAGGAAATACGAACAGATAATATATAAGCAGAAGAATTCATATTAATTGGTGGAGAATGTTCAGTTAATAACTTCACCATCGTTTGTTGAACTTTATTATGTGACCATTACCCAAGGGAACTACTCACCAATGAGTATTTAACCCTTTACCCAACAGAACGGCCCTGTGCCAATGCATTCTCTTATATATGCGAGTCGACCATAGGTCGCCTCGCATATATAAGAGAATGCATTGGCTTAACACATTAAAAATTATAAAATTGTTAAAGAATGTAAGAAAAAATGGTAAAAAGTGTTAAAAAAAGATTGTTTTTAGGCCAATGCATTCTCTTATATATGCGAGGCGACCTATGGTCGACTCGCATATATAAGAGAATGCATTGACACAGGGCATAACTGTAACTATCACAATTTGGTCAAGGAGCCGATTCCAATGATATCCATATGTGTATGGTTCTATTGAGACAGATCGAAGATATTTTAGGCTGTTGAAGCTTTATTTGGCCGGTTTTGGCCGGTTTGTTGGGTAAAGGGTTAAAAGAGAAAGGGTCGTTAAGGTGACATTAAGATTGGCCTGCAATGGGCTGTTTGTTAATTTCGAGATAATGGGAGCTATTTATCCAACATATCCAACTAAATGTTGTATGTTTACATGCTCTGCAAGCTACGACAATGGATCCCATTTACCGAACAGCGACACCACAAGACAAACAGAACATTCTCGATCTCGGAGACATGTATCATGGCTACGACTACCTGCCAGACTATATTGATCACTTCTTCGATGAATCCAGTGGACACTTAAACTATGTAGCCACAGCCAACGGAAATATCGTAAGTTGGTGAATTCGAGCAGTTGTATATATAGAGGATTTCCAACTCGTCCCCAGTTTATAGCGAAATTTGAAAAACGTAGTTATACCAAAATAAAATAAGCAAACAAAAACATAAAAAGCAAGTGCACTCCCTCACCAATAGCAGTCTTAACTTAATCATAGTTTCTCTAATGAACTTAATGTCAACAGAAGTTAATAAAAGTTCTATTAGAATTTTAGATATTACAAGAAATTATGGCATGAAATCCATGTAAAAAGGACGACCGTGCAGTCACGACCTGCACTACTCAGACTAATATGTGTTGACTTATATGAACGTCAAGATTTAATTAACTATAAATATTTCTTATAACCAATTACGTACCGTACACGAAGTTGGTTGCTTGTGGTAGGGGGTTGGGTCTGTACCTCATAATTATCATATTGTACTCATACATGTATCTTCCAGCCTTTCGATCGTGGCCCCCCGGGGCCATTTTTTTGACTGGCACATATGCCCATTCTCAATTTGGATGAAATATTAGTTGTACTCGCCTCCACAACCCTTGGCCTTGGTTGGAATTGGGGTTATTATGAGTGAGAACTCGGGTTTACCTCCTCACAATTTGGGTTGTTTGTTTGTTTCAAAGCGCAACCCAAATCATTAGAATATAAGTAAGGAAGAACATTCAATTTCCAAGAACAGGTTTTGTTTGTACTTAGTAGGCCTACCTGTACAAATTATATAGTGATTTTATACCAGCGCGGACTCAGAGCCATGCACTATGAAACAACGTCAACCCAACCAAACCTAATGCGAACCATGCCAACATTATGCCTGCTTTGTGTGCTATGTCGCGTCGCTGTCAAAACGTCAATAACTTTCGCGGGAAAATGCGCGTGCCAATATGACGTCGCTTTGGGTACAACATATGACGTAACCTAACAGTTTACAGAACATGCTTCTACTAATTTACTAAACTAAAGAAAAGTTTATTTAGTTATATGATCAAGATATTTACGATATGAATTATGTTGTTTTCGTGACGTGGCTAAGGACAATTTGCAGTTTTACGTAAATTTCCGACATTTCCCGAATGGCATAGCAACCCGAGTCCGGTCGACAATGTTTATGATTTAAGTAATGTTTATTGTTCAAAGAATAAAACATGTAATGCCTTAACGCAATGAATAATGTTATGTTGGCTGTATGAAAAGTAACATGTTGTAGTTTTAATTTAATTGCAATGACGTTTCAAGATGGCGGCCCCTCAAATCCAAGATGGCGGCGCCCCTAATTCAAGGTGGCGGCGCCCATGTTCGAAAGCGAACTTAGTATAAGGACGACCTGCGCATATGTTGCTGCGCAATATATGCGCGGCTGGGCTGCGCCCAGCTGGTCGTCCATAAAAAAATCACTAACCATTGATAAAATAAGCCCAAGAAGAAATTTCTATAAAAACAAGAAATTCAATTAATTAAGGAAAAACACCCACTATCCCGAGTGGTTACTAGTTCGCATGCAAAATAGCATAATAACATTGAATGTCTCAATGACATCAACAGCTTGAAGATGGGAATAACCCACCATATATGGTAGATATTCAACCAGGCTCTGCTTAAGTTTGTTAATTGATGACTGATGTACATGTACAATACATACAAATAGTAATAACTATTAACGTTATGATTTTGAAACTAACCATGATAGAATATTGACAGTAAGGTGGTATTAACTACTACGAGTACTATTAGCAATAATAGTACTACTTTTCTAGCATAATATATGTGTAGGGCCTACATGATGTATGGGAAATATTAAAGGACAAAACAATAGTTACAATACAATTATAACAATTTTTTTAATTAAGTGCAAGAAGAGTTAACTGCGCTTAAGTGCAATATGGGAATCTCTATTGTGCTTAAGCGCAATATGGAAGTATTTAACTGTGTTTAAGTGCAATAATGGAATTTTCATATTGCGCTTAGCCTTAGATAATAAAACTCAATAAGGTATCTCTTAATAAGGAATGTATTATATAGTGTACATAAACTCCCTGTAATTCAGGTGGTGTAATCCATTCCCATGGTACAATGGGTGGAACAAATATATGATTATTCTACTATTTGCACAAGGGCAATCTAATGAGATATATTTTAATTGCGCTTAAGTGCAATATGGATGTAATTTCGCTTATGTGTAACAATGAATGTCTTATTACACTTAAGCGCAATAAGAATGTTCCTTATTGCACAGGAATATCATATTGTGCTTAAGCGCAATAAGGTATATCTAACTTCGCGTAAGCACTATAACTTAAGGAATTGTCTTATTGGGCTTGAGCGCAATTAGTTATTCGGTTAGTTAAATAATAAGTTATTCGAAATGTTTTTTTTTATTACCGCGCAGCATTAATTAGAGATTCCTTAAGTTATTGCAGTTAATCAAAATTATCTATTAAATCTCAATGTGGTTTCCCATATAGATCATCAACGATGTCTATGCGCAAGGGGCCCCCGCCAATCTTTTCTGTTGGGATTCCATTTGTTGGCTTATTAAATATGCACATATGCTTAAGATACAGTCGCGTGCGAAGCACGCTGCTGTAGGTCGGGTTTTGTATCACAATTGATGAAAATATCATTGAAATAATCTGTTTACCCCAATAAACATCCATCTATTCAATATACATGTCTTTGGAGCAGAATTAGGCAGTCCATATTGGACGCCATCATCGAATTTATTTTTTTGGTTTAATTTTCACACATATTTATTAGTTATGTGGATGGAGTTCTCATTAAACCTCACATCCTTTTATTGGTTACAGTAATTCCCAAAGTAATTGACCACTTAACCACATCAGAATAATTGGTAAATTTTCAGGATTTAAAATCCTGAAAAATGACCAATAATTCTGCTGTGGTTAAGTGGTCAATTACTTTGGACATTACTGTATGAGGATTGAGTTATCATTACACCTCACATCCTTATATTGGTTACAGTAATGCCCAAAGTAATTGACCACTTGACCACAGCAGTATTATGGGTAATTTTTCAGCATTTAAAATCCTGACAAATTACCCATTATTCTGCTGTGGTTAAGTGGTCAATTACTTTGAACATTACTGTATGAGGATTGAGTTATCATTAAACCTCAAATCCTTATACTGGTTACAGTAATGCCCAAAGTAATTCACCACTTAACCACAGCATAATTATGGGTAATTTTTCAGGATTTAAAATCCTGAAAAAATACCCATAATTCTGCTGTGGTTAAGTCATCAATTACTTTGGACATTACTGTATGTAGATGGAGTTAAACCTCACATCAGTGTGTTGGGGATATGGACCTTGACTTGGGACCTTTGGCTTTTAACGCAACAAACGCGCGTACACCTTATACACAAATTTCTTATGTACTAGTTGCACAGAGTTTTTCTTGGATAAGATGAGTTTGAAGCCTGCTTACATTTCAAAATGTTGTCAGTTTTGTATTGTCTGCAGCGGAACTCGGCGTGTTGAAGCAAAAGTTACAAGAGATACAATGTGTACGTAACGAGACTATAATACAAATGAAAAAATAAATTGAGGGAGGGTGGGCGATACAGGAAACTAAGGGTTGAACCGATATAAATTTGTAGAGCGATAACGACCAATGTTGACATATTATGCATCTCAACTCTACTGTTGCAACAAGGCTATAAAAATAGAGGGGGTGGTCATCTATATATAGTGTCAGAATAGCCATTTATGGACTTCTATAGTGGTACGGGATAAGATGTTAGGTTGTTTATATGGACTCAGAGAAAAAGGGGTTCGTACCGATGAACTGACATAAATTAGTGGAGCGATGTTGCCATGTAATGCATCGCGACTGTACTAAAGCAGCAATGATATAAAATTGGGAAGGTGGGGGGTCTGAAATTATCTCTATAGATGGCACCAGGATTATATAGAAAGGAATAGCAATTGATATATGGTATACAATAGTAATACCATAAACATATAAGTACAAATATCACGCGATATTACGTAACGTGACTATAGCGATGAAAAAAATTAATAAATTGGACCGGGATTAGAGGTTGGGTTGGTTTTATGTGGATAATTGGATATGGAATTAATACCGATGAAACGATACGAATCAGTGGAGCGATAAAGACCAATGTTGACACCTAGTCAGGCTACGCATGGGAAAATAGGGGTTGATACGATAGACCGAAATAAATTTGTCAGGTGATAATGACCAATGTTGACGTATAAAGTAACGTGACTGTACTGTCGCACAATTATCAGGTAGAACTGGTCAAATATGGACTCTGATGCCCAATATGGAACAGCTCAGAAAACACCCTAAAATTTATTTAAAATTTAAATTAAAATGGGATCTCCCATACAATTACAAATCGATTTATGACTATGAAATTATGTCGATAAATCTTATTTTTCAAAATTTTAAGCTGAGACTTGGTGTGTCTGTGTGGGATAGTTATATATTCCTAAAATGACAGGGTATAGTACGTAATTATGTTTTAGATGGAAGAAATGAATTTTTTTCGATGATAACATTTTTAACATGGGATTTGCCATTATAATCGATTTATGTCGATAAAACTGTCATTTTTCAAAATTTGGAGCTGAGTCTTCGAGCTAAGGTGTATTTAGATAGAATTATCAAAAGAATTTGACCGATTAGGGTGCATTTTAAGAGAATCGAGTGGAGATATCTTTGTGACATTTTCACAAAAACACGCCGATTCGGCAATGACTGTACAGTACACTACAGTGTACTTCACTACTTGCACTAAGTTGCAGACGAGCGCTCGTTAATATTCATGCCAAGAAATGCAGGCGTCAAACTCATCTTTTTGGAAGATTAATCCAACATTTATATATCAGAACAATCCTTCCAAAACACCTTCCAAGATATCCAAGAAAGCTTTATTAGCTTAGAAGACTGAACAGCCGAAATGAATTAATTAATAATCGTCAATGGAGGCTTCGCTTCGCAGTGACGGTTGGCAATTATCGCAATACGATAGGGGAACACTTTGACGTTCGTACTCATATTACACCAATTTTTGTACCTGGCTTGCCTATCCTAAGTTTCACGGGAAAATGGCTAATTTTACTCTATTTGTCGTTATATACATATTATACATATTTATCACCCCATTTATTATTCATTTTCATAAAAATAAAACAAAAAAGCCGAAGATGACATGTTTAAACTGTTTGAAGCATGAATTTGGCGATAAGTTGTTATCAGAGTACGTTATACTTGTGATAGTTAGGTTACGCACACGGTGTTCCCATATCCTATTGCGATAATCGCATAACCCTTCGGTTTTCAACGGATTTTCAATTGGTTGAAATTGAAATTTCTCTAGTACCAGCTCAACACGAATCCAGTTACCCAATTGGTAGAAATACTTTAGCAGTAATTCTTAGTTTTATAAGTTTAACTCTAATTTTATTGACGATACGAGCTCAACATCATAATATGGCACTGTTTATGGCGGTGTTATCCAAACGTGTGCTTTGATAATGATTATAATTTTATTTTGCGATCAAACGTCAGTGCAGCTCAGCAGAAATGCATAGGCACTAGTTCAATTCAGCAGAAACGCATAAGTCCTACGATTATAGACACCCACTGGACGCGCTTCGCGCGTCGGTCAGTGGGTGAACAAGAACAATTAGTAAAAGTGGAAGATTCTGTAATAATCAGTGCCAGTGGAGCATTCATAAGATATCTATATAAATATATGGTTCAATTTATTTGTTAAACAAAGTATTTAATTATGTTAAATCCTTGATTGACAATCAATTATCACAACCCAAAGGTTGTTTTACGGTTCGTAAGCGACGCAAGTATAGTTGTGACGTCACTAATTTCTATACTCCACCAACATCAAATTTTGTTTTTTTTTATATCCGGGCGATTCGGACCTATGGGCCCCTATGGTGCCGCCATGTTGGAATAACCTCAAACCAGCCTGTAAAATTAATTGACAAACTAACAAAACGACTTAATTTTCTTCTTTGATCAGGCTCCCAATAGCAACACTATTAAATTTGAAAAACACAAGCACCCTTATTCAAATTTAAATGATTAATGTGGATTTAGTTGACATAGGCCCATAGCATTCGGCAAACCTCATCAGATTCAGAACCGTTTCAGTTTGAAATTACGTCCCCTAGCGCATAGCAACGTTACAAATGGAGACGTAATTTTCGTTACAAAATGGCTGCGCCCTGATAAGTTATTGGCGAATGCTATTCAAACTCTTCAAACAACAACAACTCCGTTGTGGTTCTCGTGATGAATTTTATTCTGCTACAAGCCAATCGATTGGGCATGCATTGTGTGTGGATCCTCCAGATTTTTGAAGTTTAACAGTGAAAGTGAAACTCAGTCAGTCGAAAAGAAAATGATTCAGTAGACAGTACACTGAATGACGAAACTGTGACTGAAAAAATATGAAAATGAAGGTCACTGGAGTAGACTGTGGACGTTGGACTGGTCTGTGGTCACCACTGTTATTTGACTTGTTCTGTTAAATTTTAAGTCTGTTTTCACCTGGACTCAGACTCAGTGGTTAGAGTTGCAAGCGGCAAACTTGTTCCGTCTACTGCTCTAAATTTAATTGTTAATAGCTGACACTGTCACTCACTTGTGTCATGTAAAGGAAATAAGAAAATGGACATTTTAGAGCTGACTGATTTACTCATTTACTACTGGTACTACTAGTCTATTACTATTAGGATTGTATCGGTGATTACATATTAGTAAATTTAGTTTTCAACGACTTCAGCCTGTTTAGGCTCAGCCTCACCCACTCACTGTGAGTGTGACTCGGGTCAAAATACAATTCTAGCCATCTACAGAGCAGTCGACACACAGATGGGACAAACATGTGAAGCCCAGTGAATTGGTGACAGAGTGAGTCAATTAACTTGGCGAGTGAAGGAAAATAAGAACATATCCAATTTGGTCTCGGCACACTGCAGAGTGTAGTGACTGGTGAGAGGATATGCTTCCATCTATGAATTCTGTTTCCTGTGATGGACAGATCAAGTTAAATATAATAATTATAATGCACCGTTAATAACGCCATTAACAGTGATTTGTTTTAGCATTCTCACATATTAAATATTTAATGATTTTAACACTGTGTTCTCGATTTAAACCTTAAGCATTAAGCGGGAGCTCGGTCAACATGGCTAGCATATATATAGTGGCTATTTGTGGAAAAATTATTCAATATTATAGCCCGCGTACTTGATATTGTCGACTTGACACATTGGGATTGGAATAATCTGTATGCTAAACATAACAAGCAGTCGCAGACGGCGGTATTCCCCGCCGAATTGTGCAGTTGGTGAAGTGCATTCTCAATAATGTTTGCGTTCTCAGTATGTGCCAAACAAGAGGTGGGATTTTGTCAAAAAGCCTGACTTGCGAACTCATTTTAGGTATTGACATTTGTGGAAATTAGCCATGTGACGTCGTACATTTGCACCAAAAATAATAAACAAAGTCCAATAACTCTGCTGAAAATATCCGGCCGGACCTGGTTTGCGAATTCGTTCTAGATACTGGTCAATTGAACTCATATACCAAATATCTTTGAAATCCGTTGAGATTTGTGGAAATGAGTCCTGTGACGTCGTCTATTTGCTATTTGGTAAATTCGACAAAAATAATAAACAAAGTCCAATAACTCCGGTAAAATATCCGACCGGACCTGGCTTGCGAACTCATTCTAGGTAATGGTCAGGTAAACTCATATAACAAAAATCTTTGAAATCCGTTGACATTTGTTAAAGCTATGACTCTTACAAATTCGGGACGGACGGACGGACGGAATCCATTCCTTATCTCCCGCAAATTTTGAATTTGGCGGGGGATAATAATCCAGGCCAAGCTGGTCGAACTGTCATGACCTTCTACATGTCGTTCTACATGACTCATAAGGCAATCGCAGATGGTCATATTAATGTTTAATCTGGTAGCATTTTCTTAGACAATGTCATGAATCTCTATGTATCTATGCCCGTCGAGAATGATATATTCCACCAGTACAAAGTTTTTGCTGTCGTGATAGGGAAGTTTGTAACAATGAAAAAACAGTACAGGTAATAAATTATGAAATACCTGTTCCTTAATAATGCCTAACAATAGTGCCAGCATGTGCCACATGATTAGTAATTTTGGATAAAATTCTCAACGATCATTAAATTATTTGGCATAGAGACATATATAGAATTAGATTAAAATAGAATTAAATTTCCATCACCATTATTAATTTCACAAGAATTAACAATAAAGGGAAATATATTCCCTGCTTGTTTATTGATTGTTATAAATTTCGCTGTCAGAACATAAAAAAGTTCCCAGGTTTGTGTATAGTGCAATTGGTGTAATATGGTCTATAGTAGGGTCATATCTAATGTAGGGATTCATGACATGATCTTTTAAATTTGGTGGTTCGATAGTCTTTTAAGGTGAACTCCGTAAACGTGCATATATGCGCGTCTGATTAATGAGTAGTAACCGTATAGGAAACGACCCGAACATACCACCAATGCACAATGACAGCAGTTTGTTTGATCTAAATTATTTATCCACTCCAGCCCCAAAACAATAATCATTTGGCAAATTATGTCATTCCTTTTCGAAGTGCCTATCATCTACTGAAGGTGGATCCTACCATAGGCCAGAAATTGTGTCTCATTGAGTCATTGTGACCCACCCATGTAACTCGCTGAATGTCAAGCATACATAAACGTCTATAAATAAATGAGATGTGGCTATGTGAAATATGCAATAAAGCCCCGTTTTCCACATCACAAAAATGTATTCTGTATTATATGTAAATTTATCCAATAAAGATATTTTTCCCTTAAAATTGCAAAAATTAAATTAATTAATTTTGCCTTGAAAATTGGTCGCTGGGCCAGATTCAACCTTCACCTGATGATAGCATTTTGAACAAACATAGTAACATGTGTTATATGGCTTAGTCTAATATCTCTGGACTGGCGCCATGGATATTGGTCTGGAAATTAGAGAAATGTTAGAGGCTATTGTCACTCTGACCCATGTCTAACTGTGGCTCACATTCCCCTATATATAGCTGGTGCTGCAACATATTCTCTTGCAAGTAGGTTTATATTGTACCTAAATATATATTCACATAGGTTCCTATTTGTTTTTCATTTAAATTTGTTTAAATCAAAATTTAGACAAACTAACGCCATTATACACTCTGCCAGGGCACCCTGAGTCACCACACCAAATTTTGTTGAAATCCGGGCTCCAAAATTAACAAAGACACGTTGGTCTCAACTTTACTCCAGTCTTTATATGTATATATAAACAGCTCCATGAAACATGTATACATTTATTGATGGACATGTCGTGGTCTGTTCATACAGGATCGGGTTCATTATTCCGAAGGTTCCATATTCCGAAGGTTCATTATTCCAAAGGTTCGTTATTCCGAAGGTTCGCTATTCTGAAGGTTTTCTATTCTGGGTGTATTTAACCAAAAATGAATTAAAATTTGCACCCCCCCCCCACAAAAACCACTCGAGGAATGAAAAATACTATTAAGCTAGTATTCACATATAGTACATTTATACACCCCATTCTAATTCCCAAATTGTCCCAGATGTCGGTTATTAATAGCAAGAAGACAGTATAAGTTTATCGTTTATTATGGAAAGTTGAAAACACGATGACTGCATGACTGAAATAAGCTACATGTAAGAGTCTAAGTGATACAGTCTGTCCGAACTGGCAATCTGTATTTGAAAGAAACATCAACATTAAAGGCCCATTTAAATTTCGAACCCCCAGATCACATATATAAAATATATGCCATATTATATACAATGCATTTGAAATAGGAAACTCTCTAACATTGTATTATCAACTTATCCGTGTGTAATAAACTATGAACATGTTTTTGTACAGTTGCCGACGTGTTTTTGTGCTAAAGTTTCATCTGGTTTTGTTGTGCAAAGTGTATTATTTTCAATGGAGGGGGAATAACTCTACATTTTAAAGATAGAGTTATTTCCCTTCCATTGAAAATTCCTTTTTCTAGCTTGAATTCTGTTGCATTCTGGGAGCAATATAACGGGGGGGGGGGGGGGGTTATGATTTCAGCTGTTTTCTATTTCTCTATGTGCATCCTCTGAGACACAGACGTTTAAAATGGTGATGTATTATAGTATTTTAATCATATTTTATGGCATAGATTGTTATTAAAACAGTATATCAAGGTACTATAAAAAGAAAATCAGTGATGCGAAAATGAATTGGGCCTTTAAGGTCAATACAAATCACAATTGCATTTAAGTTCATCTCTTACCCGTCTATTCTGCGATATTCTGCTACGCAGTATGTTATGGCGCTCCAGTATTCATTAAGCGTTATAGCCCCACTGTTATAAACCGCCTTTAGCTGGCGTATTATTGGCTCTAAGATTATTGAGATATGACGTCGTGGAAACATAGCAATTGTGTGGGCTGCGTGACGTGACATTAAATTTGAAGGAAAGCCGCGAGAAAAAAAAATCACATTTATTGTTTCAATGTTTTAAATTATTTCCTTCATAAAAAAGAGTCTTATGATAAAGAACCCCTCTCAATACTATAGAATATAGAATTCAACTTCAAAATAACAAAAACCTTCGGAATAGTGAACCTTCAGAATAGCGAACCTTCGGAATAGAGACCTGTCGCCGTCCATACTGTAGTACTGACGTTATCATATATCCCAATTAGGCCGGAAATACAGGCACTCCCATGAAACATACATATATCATTTTATAGATGGACGTACGTGTTTTAGGTTGTCCTTACGTACTGACGTAATCATATTAAAAAACAATCTACAAAGCGATTCCAGTAATTATGTCTGGACAGAGCCTATGGCGAAGTCCAGACGTAATTTACTGGGACTCGTTTCGTAAATTTCGCAAACTGGAGACGAGTTGAAGATTATATTTATTACCTGATTCAAAACTTCCATAAAATTCATAACTGTACTTAAATGGGACGATAAACTAAATGCGGATTCTATAATGCAAGCCGGAAGTTAAGCCAGAAGTTTGTCTTCGGTCACCGCGTCAGGAAATAGTGCAAGATAAATAACACGCTTTGGGGTATTTAATGACTTAAATTTAATGAAATATCTGTTCAAATTACGGAATGTAAACAGACGACAAACCGGAATTCAAATGCCACGTTCTACACGAAATTTATTAACCGAGTGCACTGAATTTGATTCGATCCGAGTTTTGGCGAGGTTCGAACTTCGAATCGAATTTAGTGGAAGTAAATAAATTTCGTCTAGAATCCATTTATCACAAAATCACCTTTTAGCAAGCAAAAAACGATCTCGAAACGGATGGTATTTAAAAATTATTATTGATTATTTCATTATCACAACCAAATAGGAAGTAAAGTCATCTTCAAGAAAAGAAAAATTCCATTTTAAATGTGATTTTCATGTTGACAAAATTGTTCAATCACCCTTATCACCCATGTTTATCTCACAGTCAACACTAAAGAACACAACACAAATTGAATGTCATAATTATATTCTAATTAACATAATGCAGTTCTGGCATTGACATCGGCATGATTTCGCTAAGCTCTTACGTCACCGCGCGTGCCGATAATACACATGTGCATTATAAACAATATGAGGCCAGGTTTCGGATGGGGCTATGTATGTGATATAATGGGTTTATACATCAAAATAAGGATGGAATTATGTAATAAATACTCGTGTAACATACACAGTAACGTTTCACTCATAATGTTACATCGCATATGTGATGCGTGCGACACCGGCCAATTTGCACTAAGCGCTATGTATATATTTATATGCCAGATTGGATACACAGCTGCGTTATTGGTAGACGATGGCAAAGCTGTTTTGACCAGAGCGACCCGGGTTTCACAGGACTGG
The DNA here is from genome assembly GCA_032622095.1 of Siphonodentalium dalli. Classification (NCBI taxonomy): domain Eukaryota; kingdom Metazoa; phylum Mollusca; class Scaphopoda; order Gadilida; family Siphonodentaliidae; genus Siphonodentalium; species Siphonodentalium dalli. The sequence continues at coordinate 204,112,574 of CP136061.1, forward strand.
AGAGGTCGTGGTGTAGCGAAACATCTTAAAGAAACGGCACTGAATCTCACGAAAACAGAAACAACAATGTTCGAAGTGATTAGTGTGGACAACATCATTGTCCATGCTTTCTCAAAGCCCGACAAAGAGAATTATGTCAAGATACTGGAAATGGTGTGTTATTTTTAACAACATTTAGGGTAGTATTATATAGTGTGGGGGCAAACGTATAATTCTATTCTTTTTGATAGAAAAAAAGCTATTGTGTTTTGACGGATTTTCAAGCCTTTATCCCAAGTTTTATCCTGTCGAAACTATAGTGTATGGAGGTAATCGTATCCTTGTATACTTATTGTTAGAAACAAAGTAACAAACCGTTATGGTTTCCTTCAGATATTGAGTTTGTGGGAATTGTTAAACCTATGTTCCATGTTTGCCATCAGTCGAAACTAGAAAAGATGACAGGATGCCAATATGGTGAAAAAAATGCGTGTATGTAAATCACCTCCGTACATTCAAATCTAAAATCGCTATCAACTGTTCGCGTCACATGAACTGCTATAACCAAATTTAAGGTGAATCGGATTATTTAAGACATACCACGATAGTGGAGCAGCAGGGACCAGAAAATGGTCTTATATTTGTCGAGTTGAATCATGTCGCCGACCACCAAATACGTATTATATGTCCGAATGTTCGCACGGATATGGGGAATATGAAAACTGAGTTAGCCATAAATTAAAATCTATACGAGCTGAGATTTGGGGGGGGGGGGGGGACCACATTTTTTGTAAATAAAATAAGTGAAAACTGGAATACATCTCTCTGAATAACGTTTCAACATATTTGTGGTTGGAAACTCGCATGAGCGACCTAAACTGTCATGTTCAAATTCTGAAAGAGTTGTTGGGGAACGATCTTCTGTAGTTCATTATGCGATAAAAATCTAAGTTTTTATTAAATATGATAGATTTCTGGAATCTATCAGAACATAATATACATCGTCAATGCAAGTCATTTAATAGAAATACCTGGTTTTATCTAGCTGTAATTTAAGTTGTATGTATAATTAATCCGAATGGTGTGTGATTCGAATTAACTGCATTATTGGAATTTCAGGTGAAAAATAAGAATTTGATATAAAATTATTATTTTTGCACATAAAACCAATGAAAACAGGAATTTAATCGAGTCCCCGAAAGACAGTTTACATTTTTTATTGCCAAGAATTATATCATGATCGTCTAGTACCAAGATATTTTATACACCAAAATGGTCGACAAGTATTGGGGAATAAAAAAAGCATAGGACAACCTGAGCAAAAATAACTGTGCTAGTCTAGATTTTGGGGGAAAACCACACTTTTTATCAATGAAATCAGTGAAAACTCCCTGAACAACATCTGATCTAATTTGAGGTTGGAAAAATAACCCGGTATGGTATATGTTATGTTCATATGATATAAGATATGTTGGTGTCTAACACGTCTTGGTGTTGGGCGATATAACGATGATAATGGTCAGTTAACATGGCAAACTGTTTTTCGGGGACTCAAATTCCTGTCATTGGTTTTATGTGCGTGAACATTGTTTTTCATCTGAAATTCTCTTAACCCATTCAACACTATAGTCCATTGCTCATTAATTACGCACGATATTTAAATTGTTGCTATTGAATAAATAAGGCATTGCTATAGAGTGACTTGCATTAATGATGCACATGTATCTTATGTTCTGATGGATACCATTTTTCAACAAGAAATGTGATTTTATGCCAAACAGAATCCTAGAGCACTGACTTACCCTACACAAATCTTATAATAAGTAAAAACAACCATACTCTACCATTCATGCGAGTTTCCAACCACAAAAGGGTGAATCTTATTCAGAGAGCTGAATTCCAGTTTTCACTGATTTTATTCACTGAAAGTATTGTTTTCCCCAGAATCTCAGCGCACAGCTTTTTGCGCTGATTGTGTTAAGTTTCTTTGTTACGTATTGCCCCCAGAATTATTATCGGATCCACTATTCCTCACATAGGGTAAAAAATACATAGAATCGATCAAAGGTACAGTCATAAACTCATTTTGGCGTGACGTCATAATGGCTTGGACAAATATACTCAAGAAGCTACCCAGTGAAAACTCAAATCTAAACTCAATTACTATATGGAATAACGATAATAATAATAGCGGCGTTGGCCGTGGGTATGCTGTTAAAATATTCACCTCCGTCAAAAACCGCCATAAGGGTGGATACACACATGCATGTAATGTCTGTATGTAAAATACATGTATTTTACATGTTCACACCAATCATTGATAGCATTAATCGCCTGTCCGCGATCGTTCCATTTCAACAGGCGAGACCAGTGAGTAGTTATAAGCCAAAATCAAACTAACTGTTATCAAGAGATTTCAGGCCAGTCATAAACATGTCTTTTTTCATGGGTGCCGAAATGAATAAATCCTGTCTGATATCTGTTGCTGTTTTTCACGAGTTTTAGTTCATTTCGAAAAGTGGATTTGAGTCTGTCGATTTTATACTTGATTTGTTTCTCGTCATTTCTTGGAAACAGGGTCATCCAAAATAAAAATAAATGTGTAGACTTTTGAAGCTCTTTTAGGACGATTATGATACATGAGTGTTTAATGCCCCACACACTGACTCCCAATTTAATCTCGTCCAGCAAAACCCGAACGGCTCTCTGGCTCCACATTTTGGAAGTGCTATATTAATGCACATGGCAATCAACTAACTCATACATGGTGAATTCCTTGTTAAGTGATTTAGCCTAATCGGACAACGCCGAATCGAGTCAGGATAAGGATATTTGTTTCTCGACTATGCATGGCCTCAGCTCAAATTTTAACAATCCGATGGTGCTCTCATGCCTTGAAAAATTAAGGCATTGGAAAATTAAGACAGACAATACCAGTTTGTTGAGATTGCTCGGATAATTTGAGGGCGAGCTCATGTGATAACTTTCAATTGGGATTTCCTTGCATATATCCATTACAGCGCCAAAAACATTAATGCAGGTACAGCGTTGAAAGAAAAAAGAGTCACCCCCCCCCCCCCATTTTAACCCAGAATTTACAGAGCAGTACAATTTGTACACATGTATATGTTTCTCAGGCCAAAGGATGAACAAGTTCCTAACTGTCACCATTTTAGCCTGTAAAGGCTTGAATTATCACATTTTGGACTATAACCCATGATTGGGGGAGGGGGTTGGTTCTCGAAAGTTTCGAATAACTAAGGGATTTAGTTGAATGTATCGGCCGGGATTATCTGGGCAAGAATGTACAACATAATGTTTTACTTAAATATTCCATAGTTGTAAATTGTGCGTATATATAACACAAGATAGGAAAGGTGACGTAGTTGTGGACTCGTAGCTAGACAACCCTGTTCCCGAATGAAGACACACATGCAGCAACACCACCTTCTGTATACCTTCAAATTTAAAGCTGTACTAATATGTTCATAATTATATGAATAGCATAAATTGCTGCATATGAGATTAATCACTCGTAGCAAACAGGCACGACAGATATGACTGTCAACTATACAATATTTACAAATCAGGAGTGGCTTCGTGACTCCAGTGGGGTAGGACTCATGTTGCTGCATGCCCCCCTCCGGTCGATGAAATATGTAATGGTCAGTCCGGTAGCTTCTGGTATAATATAGCACCCATGTTTGGGATCATAGCCCCTGCATTGTGGAAATCCTGGGACCATCACTGGTATACAATCAACAGAAGACTGACAATGATTTAAACAGAACGTCCAACATTTGGGTTATCGCGCGAACAATTATTTTAAGCGGCCTGACGACTTCGTCCAGTCAACGACTCTCTACACGTTCAGAGCTTTACTCACTGTGGTCAAACATATCCGCAATGATTGGGTTGTCAGCAGACACATATTACATGGTCTGTATGATCCATGTAAAACGCCAAATACACGATATTTACAGAGATTACATGCATGTGTGTATCCACCCTAAACAGAAAAAATTGTAAATTATAGACAGACTTTGTTCTTAATGCAATCAGAAATATGGCATAAGCAGTATGTTATTGTCAATTTGTTTTCCTTTGTTATGTAAACAAAACCAAAAAACGTTACGTTTCCTGACTTTTGTTTAGATTCAGATATGGTAAACATAAAGAGCGTTATTTGTTACTGTTTTCCTGATATGGAAATTATAAATAGCGTTTATATCATTTTCGTATGATTAGCCAACAGAATTGCGCTGCGTTATGTAAACAGAAGCACAACTTCTGTAACACGAACAGGCTCTTGTTAACGTACACCATCGTACATCTTGACGACAATATACTATTTACGCGCTGATTATGTTTGGCATATGAACAAAACAATATATATTTTAATATTCCTTCTGTTGGTGGCGATTTGAACAAATATGAAGATTTCTGCAACGAACTCCGCCCATGCCTTTAAAGTAAACCAGCATTCAATTGATATTCAAGAATAGAAGCGAAAAGGCGTGATATTTGTGAATGATCTTATTTCATACAACAACGAACTCCCAACTGTAGCTGAAAGATGAAAGAAATTTATGATAAATCTACAAACTTCATTACAAACCATAGTGTCAACAAATAGTTGATCAAGCTGTCACAAATGCTCGACCAAACACTGTAAAAAAACAACACCCCCCTGCTTCCCTGGCAGTAACGGTTGTCATTGTTTCTAAAAAGTATTCGGGGTTGCAAGGATTTTTACGACATTCCCATATCGGATAAAACGACAAAACATTCCTCAATACAGAAATGGGTATTATAACTTGGATATACCAATAATGAGTTACCATGGACACATACATTCGATGTGCCGTTTAAATCACTTTCTGACACCAGGTTGCGATGGTTCCAGTTATTTTGCACAAATACTATAATTCTAGCGACAAAACAATTACTCCAGAAGATGAAAATTACTAATGATAGAATGCTGATGTAAAATTGAATCAATATCCCATATCTTCTTTAACTGTTCTATAGTATCACGCTTCTTACAAACAGTCCAACACTGGGTGGACAGCAACATACTAGATATCCAACTTACACAATGTAACATATTATTCGGCGTTTCATCGGAAAAGAGCGCCATAATAAAAAACACGATTAAGGTTATATTAAAGTACTATATTTATATAAAAAAATTCGACCCCATTGAATTATCTTTGAAAGCCGATCTCATTTCGCCCAATTTGGGCGTTTATCTGATGGCTGTTTTTCATCTGACGTGTGTGTGTCGGATAAATGATGTGGATGATTTATGTAAATGTTAGCCCAAACTACATTTCCAAGTAACGATGGTTTTGTTGTTTATTTTGAGGAATAATACCGCATCAGATGAATTCAGCCCAAATATGTTAACAGTTGTCGTGTAGAACATTTGCAGTAGGTTAGTGTTATTTAGTATTTGTGGATGTCCTTTAACATGGGGAAAATAGACTACTGCGCTTGAACGAGCATGTGAATTTGTCGTTTTTAATGTATAGCAACTTGATAATCAATAACAGAGGCATTCCCTGTCAAATACAGTCGCTCTATGTACGGTATTAATTGCGGAACTTTCTAAAGTAAACTACGCGTAAACGGGTACATACTGTAAATTATAGAAGGTGTCGGGTCGGCCTAATCTCCCCAGGGCCAACTCGCCCCAGTCGACGTGTGCCAATTCGGTACACACTATAAGATGTATCCGAGGCCGAGCCCGACTCGGAATAAAAGGTGTAACCGGGGTGTTATATAGCGTTTGGTCCGTTGTTTCTCAATGAATATTATTGAAATTTGATGTATATGTCCGGGCTTGGACATGGAATACAACGACGTTTGAGTTGTTTTTAAATTTACAAATTTGTTGATTTTATTCATTTGTTTTCGGTCTGAAACACACTATAAAGGTGTATAAAAGGTGTGAGCGGACTTGATGTCGCATTATCTTCTTTGTTTATAAATGGACAAGACTGAAATATAGTGCATATGTCCGGGTTATGACATGGACAACATTAACGTTTGAATTGTTCTTAAACTCACAAATTTGTTGATTTTATTCAACTTTTCGTTCTTTCATTCTATAAAGTGTAAACGGTCGGCCCCATTTAAAAGGTTTAAAAGGGTATTTGAGCTTTTTTTGTGAAATAGTAATTGAGGACGTGAATACATTTATTTTAAATGATAATAAACACATACAATATAATAACGAACACGAGACATACATGATTTATAAACTGTTAACAAAAGATATCAAATTCAATACATGACAAAGATGACTCAGTGAAGTTTATAAAGTGAACATAAAAATATTAAGGTAAGAATCTTTTAAAGCATTACTAAACCGTTTAGCACAGACCACAGTCCACTTCACTCATCCGATCATCACCAAACTTCATATTTATCTTGATATTGATCTATCAGATAAGAGCTATCAAATATTTTTTGAATTTCATAGGAAAAAATGGTCGCCAGCGGCCATATTGCATTTACGTTATATGTTATCGCGTCATGTCGATATCTAGTATTACTTAGAAATTTCACCTTTCCAGATTCACAATTGCTCCATTGACTGTAACAGATGAAATTATTCCCCTATTCGGATAGAGGTCACTGAAACTTTATTTTGTCAGACTGTCTGTATAGTCACTGATTATATGTGGCAATAATCTGTAATAAGATGTAGCACTATTTTATTTTATATTTACACGTAGTGCTGTTTTTATACAACAATTATAATTCCCCCTAGATCATCATGTGATCGTCCATACATCGCGCGCGAGGACCTGGTTGAATTAAGGGGGGTTTTATGGATCACTCCTGTCCCCAAGATAGATTATACTTATGCCATTTAATGGCATGTTGCTAACGTGGAGGTTTAGATATGCTTGAAACACCACCACTCTTCAATTCACACCAAGTTCTCAGCTGTCATGTTCGGATATTGGAACCCATAGCCATGATATATGGTTTATTGTGTGTATACTAGTAATATAGTTATTTTCAGTATCTTTATATACCAGTACTGTGTATAACAATGCATATAAATGAATCAATGTATACATGTATATTGATTCAACGGATTCAGTGGTTTTGTCCATCAGTCTATCAAATTTGCGGGGAAAACATACACTCTTAGAACAAATGTGTATAAATACTGCACAATATGTGTTACATTTGATCTTAAACAAAATTGTGTAGAAATACAACATGACATAAATGTGTCGATGGAATTTTCTCAACATTGAATATGAGTGAATATGTGAGTATATTATATTTAATATATGAGATATTTTCTATTTGAGACATAAACCTCGTAACAGCTGCCATAATAAAAAATTGGCAGCTGCTTTAAAATTTTGTGCTACACAATTATGTGTTGTTCAGTTTTTACAAAAACATAGTGTATAAAAAAAATTTAAGCTGCCAATAAATTATTGTTTGTTCTGTGGTAGCCATTACGAGTTTTGTGTCTCCAATATAACACATTTCATCTAATAACTATGATACACTCACACATTCAATCATATTCAACGTTGATGATATTCCACCGACATATTTAATAATTATATGTCATGTGTCATTTCTACACAATTTTGTTTAAGATCAATTGTTACACATTTTGTGTAGTATTTATACACATTTGTTCTAAGAGTGTGGCCACCAGCAGTACAGTGAGTACACCCTGCTAAATTTCAAATTTGAATCAATTGGCGCACCCTGCAGTCAGCTTTTATTGGAGAACTTTTTCTCATGTGGATATTTTGGGTCACCGCTAGATGTGAGCCATATTTTGTTCTCATACTTTCCTTGTGAAAACATCACTGCCAGCCGTGATCTTGAATTTTACTATTTTTATGGCTAAATAATTTGGTTGATCCTACAGACGACACCCCTTGTCCGATCGTCACCAGATTCAACAATGATCTTCTGGATAACCAGGGTGAGAGTAATCTAATTTTTCCGAATTTCGTTAAAAAACATGACCACAGGCAGTAATTTGGTATCTTACTCTTTTGCATGACTGAATTGTTTAGCAACTGTACAGACATATCCCTCATCTGATAGTCACCAAACTTCATATTGATCTTCGGGCTGACAACTAGATGGGAGCTATCGAATGCTTTGAATTTTTTTGGAAAACATTGTCGCCAGCAGTCATCTTCTATTTTGGTTTTTATATACATGTATATCTCTTCATGCGGATAGCCAGTATTACGTAGGTACTTCAACTTTCCGCATTCCTGTCATCATTTGAAATATAAAAATTTACCTGATACATGCACCATTCAAAATTTGTTTCGTCGTATCTATTTTAATGACCCGTATGGTAATATTGATATAAATATATTTGTCAAAACATTTCTTTGTACAATATACAGGTATTTAGTTTGTAACTAAATCTAGAAATATATAATAGTAGCTGGTGGACCCGACTTCGTCCGGGATGTTCCCCTCTTTCGGAGAATTGCGCGATTTAACCTTGAATTGACCATTTTAAAGGTGAAGGTCATGTCGGGGTCACGATTTGACCCGTCCAAAACACTCCCCGGACAAAAGTGTCCGACAAAAGTACCCGTCGAAATCCGCCCGGCTTTACCCGATTTGACCTTGAATTGACAATTTTGAATGTCAAGATCTGGTCGGGGTCATGATTTGACCCATCCGAAACACTCATGGGACAAAAGTAACGGTAGGTATCAAATTTCGTTGAAATCCTTCCGTTTTACCAGATTTGACCTTGAATTGATCTTTTTGAATGTCAAAGTCAGGTCGGGATCAAGATTTGTCCGTCCCGTCCAAAATACTCCCTGGAAATAATTTCCCCTAGGTATCAAATTTCGTCAAATCTGTCCGGCAGTTTTCCCGGCCATAGCTAACAGACAAACAGACAGACAAATGTCCAAATATATATTAGACTAGCTGATGTACTCGACTTCATTCGGGCTATTTAGGGATTTTTTTGTGATCGCCTCCATCTGGACAGTACCCAGTATATACAGCGTCTGGCCAAACTATTGTTCAATTGGTCCAGAAACATGCCTATATCAGCACGTTCGAGGACATGGTCCCACGTGAAATTGGACGTGTCCATATTGCTCCCGGGATCGAAGTAGTCCTACACACAATGTTTTACTCGGATCGGTCAAGGTCCAGAAACATGCCTATGAGCGAGGTGAAGTTGACACGTTAAATACCAAATCCGAGTCAGATCGGTCGAGCAGTGTTAGAGTCTATAACACATACACACATGCATTCATACATACACACATACATACAGACAGGTGTTCCAAAATGTATAATCGATAGCTACAACAATTCTATGGTAAATAGTTCACGGGCGACCTGATGCATGCATCTTAGTTTTCTTGTATAGAAAAGATCAATGCTTTGAGAGGCGATAGGCTGTTGAAATTTCAAGAGGAATGGGCAATTTTGACAAAAGTGTTAAACCCACAGCTCAATAAGGCAACCAAAACAATTATACAAAACCCGGATACCCCCAATACAAGGAACTGGAACCAGCTACCAATCCAACACATGTTTATTTTTATTATATTGACAGTCAAAGGTATTTTTGTTTGTATATTATGTTATTTATAAATACTGATCGATATACTCTATGGTGTGCAAGGAGAGTGAATGGTGAGTGCACAAGGACCCCCCGGGGGCCCACCCGTGGTGTCACTATAATTATTAATATTATTTGGTTGATACATAAATATTTGTATGACATCATTGTATATAGTGTAAATCTATATCTATATTTGCGAATGTCTGTCTGTCTGTCTGTCTGTGTTCTATAGAAATTCACAGGGGAACATCTAGATGATGCCAAAGGGGTTTACTAGGAGTAGCTTTTTACAAGAAAGATAATGGTCGGGGTTAGAATTTTCTAAAGTGACGCCGTTGTTGTCAGGGGCAGAAAAGGGGGAGGCGCAGAAGAAAAAACATTGTCGCCGATTGCCACCAAACTTATATATAATCATCCCCATAATATGAGGAATCTAATGGTGTGGTTTAAATAAGGCAAAAGTCACGCAGTTCGCGTCAGGGGTGCCCGGAAGGGGAGGGGCAGATTTTTTTTCTGTCGCCGATTGCCACGAAACTTAACATATAATCATCCGCATGATATGAAGAATCCAACGGTGTGGTTTAAATATGTCAAAAGTGGCGTTGTTCGAGTCAGGGATGCACGGAATGGGAGAGGGGCACCAAAATTGATAAAACTAATTTTAGCGCCGATTTCCACCAAATTGATATATATTCTTCTTCATAATACAAGGAGTCTAATTGTGCGATTTAACAACGCCAAATTGTTGTCTTTTGGATGAGAGATTGGGAGGGGGTGGGCACTAATAATTGGTTTAGTCGCCGATTGCCACCACACTTATACAACATCATCCCCATGGTATGAGGAGTCTAATGGTGTGGCTTATATCTGTCAAATGTGGCCTCATTCGAGTCAGAGTTGCATGCATTGAAAGGGACAGGGGCACCAAAATTGATGCACAATTTTTTGAGAGCCAATTTCCACCAAATTGATACACGTTCTTATCCATGATACGAGGAATCTAATTGTGTGATTTAAAGATGCCATAGTGGTGCTGTTTGTGTGATAGATGGGGAGGGGGGGATTGGCACCAAATTTGATAAAAAAAAATGTTTAGTCGCATGATTATCACCAAACTTATAAACAATAATCTCCATGATATCAGGTGTGTAATCATGTGGTTTAAGGATGTCACAAGTGGGGCCATTCGAGTCAGTGGTGTATAAAGATGAGAGGCACACACAAATTATATCTATATGTTTAGTGCCGATTTCCAGCAGATTGATACATATTCTTCTCCGTGATACGAGGAATCTTATCGTATGGTTTAGATACACCAAATTTGTGCCCTATGGGTGAGAGATATGGGGACCTTAAATTTGATACGAATTTGTATACTCGCCAATTTTCACCAATTTCATATATATGCATCTCTAATCTCTAATGAGACTTATGTGTGCAGCTTGAGTCCGAAATAGGGACGGGGGGTCACCAAAACTGATACAAAATATTTTTAGTACCAATTACCATCAAATTCAGACACGTTCTTCTCAAATGATACAAGAAATCGTACCGTCTGTCTGTCTTTCTGTCTGTTTGTGTGCGTTCTATATATAACTTCACGCGATACAATCGAGATGGCACTAAGGCGTTCTAAGAGGGTTACTTTTTACAAGGAAGATAATGGTGCGGATTAAAATTTTCTGAAATGACGCTGTTGGTGTCAGGGTAAGAAAAGGGGGAGGTCGGCAAAATTCAAAAAATATGGTGAAATAGTTTTGTCGCCAATTTCCACCAAACGAATACATAATCACCTTCGCACTATGGCGTTGTTCGAGTCAGCGTTGCATCAACAATTGATTTAATAAACTATTTTTAGCCCAGATTTCCACCAAATTGATATATTATTCTTCTCTATGATACGAGGAATATCATCGTGTGATTTAAAGACGCCAAATTACTGTCGTTTGGGTGAGAGATGTGGGGTCATAACTATTCTTAGAATTTGCTTAGTTGCTGATTACCACCAAACATATATATAATCATCGCCAGTATAGCATGCATCCACGAGTCTAATGGGCGTGGTTTAAATATGTCAAAAGAGACAAAAGCTGATACAAATATATTTGGCACCAATTTCCACCAAATTCATACACGTTTTTCTCTGATAATATACCATGAATTAAATCACATTTGGTGTCGTTTGCGTCACGGATGGTGAGCGGATATGCACTATCATTGATAAGATTGCTATTCGCCGATATCCACATATAAGTTATATACAGTCACCCAGGCCATCTCCATATCATTTTAAGTAGTTTTGGGCGTTCACATTTCACAATCCCGACATATGGTGACCCACTTAAGTCACTTGAACAATTATATCTTCTTAACTGTCATATTTATATGGGGATGGCAATCAGGGCATTCACACAATGAGCTAGCAAAAATAGATACATAGAAGAAGAATTAAACGTATATTTATCATTCTATTGAAGAGATATATATATTCGTGCAAACTGAGAGACGTCGAACCGTCAGAGGATTGCATATATATTATAACAAAATTGAGTCTGTTCAATTCAATACAGTTTCCACAAAAAGTTACAATTTGTCAAGAGATATGGGAGGCCTGTTCAAAAATAGTGGTCACATTGTGCAGTCAAATATAGTTTCTTCTGATATACAAGAAAATGCAGTTAGTAGCACAAGACTTTTCCGGATCCTCCCAATACTGACATCTGACAAGGGTTTTAGAACAGACTCATCGACTGACATAAACAACTCAAAATCTCGCTCTGTGCCTGGCAAATGTAGCTGATATAGAGGCGCGGCAACATTTCGTTTAAACTGAGAATATTTAGCCAATATATAGCACCATGAACAGAGGAGCACCTGAAAATTTCTTTGAAACATCTGTATCTTCATGGAGATATGATAGCCAGGTGTCCTCGAGATCTTAGTCCAACCCACTGGATTGATTGATACATCTCAATATGTAAAACCCGATTATCATCTTTTATCGAACTAATGTGTTTATGATGTTCATGTATCATATTTATAACGTCTAATGTATATGCAGTTGTAAATAAATAAATACTTCATTATTGGTGGAACGGATTAATCGCGATAAACAGATTGACAATTGACAAGGTGATCCACTACTTATATTCCATGACTGTAATAATCATGTTTTGTGATGCTATTTGAATATACAATTTATGAGAAAATGTACAACACTTTAAGCAAGAGCATTCCATATTCCCAACAAATATCCACAGCATACAGAGGGTTTCACATCGCATTAACCTGGGCAACGCCGGGTAACCCTGCTAGTAACTTATATAAATAAAAATATAAAACAAAAAGTTTCTTTATTCCTCGTTACTAGCTGAACATTTTGATGTATAATATTACTTGGTGGTTGGCGACGTGATAGAGTGAATGGCAATAAATAATGTAAACTGTCTTTCGAGGAATTCAATGGGAAGTTTAAGAAGTCTGACTGACTATATCTAGGCCTCAGGAAATAATAACTTGCACTATGTACATTCTGTTAAATGTGTGTCATATGCATTGTGGCAGAGTGCCATAAACCTTGGAATTATTCAATTCCAAAAACAGAGTAGCAATGCAGAGTGTGTGAAGTGCAACTACCAATTATGTTCGGTGCTGAGGTGTGGTGTGTGGTATGTTCACGTGCTTCACTCATTGGATCTAGGATGATTTCTTTAATCGTGGAATATACGTGTTATTTGCCAAATCTCTATTACAGGGTGTAAATAAAATGAATGTGACAACAGCCGAGGTTACGGGATTCTGTCCAGAAAACATCAAACCATTGGATGAACCTATCTTGCGAAGAATTTTCAACAGCGAGGCAGCAAAATCGGAACTCTTTCCTCGTGATTTGGTTGTTATCGACTGTGTACCCCTGAAACTGATTCTTGATAACACAAAGTTTATTCTATGTGATATGGTAGAAGGGTTCTACTCTGAAGGAAGTCCGTCTCCCGTGGTAACGTTCGCGTCTCGACGATTTTGTGAGATATGTTATGAGTATCAAGTGGATGTTTATGGTAGTAACCAGGACGCTATAGAGAATCATCTTCGCTTTCATGTTACGAAAGCAAAAGCAGAGGCGTCGCGTAAATTCGGCCCAGACCAGAGTAAGAAGATTTTAGTGACGGTACTGGCAGATACCGATCACAATAAATATGTTGTCATCAACGCCATTAAAAACTTAGGGTGTGACTTGGAGATAACTAGGTGGGAGAGTATAACTGTCTTTCGTTGTGATATTCGGTAATATTTTGCATTAGCAATGCGTTTACTGGAAAATCTAATATCCATGATTTAGTCGTAATATGACTGTGTCCTAACTAATTTATCTAATATATATTTTGGGACTTCTGTTTGTTTGTTTGTTTGTTAGCTATGGCCGGGAAAACTGTCGGACGGATTGAGCCCAAACTTCCTATCTAAGGGTAAAATCCCAGATGGAATGTCATCGCACCGCTTCTGAGAACTCATTCTCCAATCCTCCGCCACCGCAATGGTTAGGTCATGGGTTAATCGCGTGATAGTTAAAGAGCGTTCTTATCCGCAGATTCGTTGATAAAGAGCGTGTATGTGTCCCGACATGAGCGTGTTGTGTCTGTGTACAGACATGAGCGTGTTGTGTGATTCTGTGTTCGTACTTAGGGGTTCCTGGGAATGGGGGAGATTTTCATCGGGTCAGTTTTTCCGCCCGAGGTGACCTTCACCTTGAAACGGGTACCCACAAATGACCTAATATATATTTTGGGAATTCTGTCTGTTTGTTTGTGGCCGGGAAAACTGCTGGACGGATTTCGACGAAATTTGATACCTACGGATAATTTTGTCCGGGGAGTGTTTTGGACGGGTCAAATCGTGACTCCGACCTGACCTTGACCTTCAAAATGATCAATTCAAGGTCAAAGCCCGGACGAAGTCGGGTCACCTGCTAGTTTGATATAATTACGAATGTGCTCATCTTCGATCGACTGCTTCGCATCAAAACAGAAGGATACGTATAAATATTGACCATATAACTAACTAACTAACTAATAGCGCCCGCTCTCCCGCGGCGAAGCCGCGGAAGCGAAGCGACCTAGGGTATACGTATGCGAATATGAGATATACTAATCGACCTTTCCAGCCCACTCTAAAAATAGATTACATTACCTAAAGTAGAATAATTTATTCATAATTCAAGGTCAGCAGAGTCCAAAAATGATTTTGTTGGCGACGGCCGCCATTTTGTATTGATTAATGCCACCTCGAAATGTGTAATTGGGCAAAATGCTCCAGGGCAAAAATAAAAAAACTTTGATCTAGCAACTGTTAGTTATACTTCATCATATGTAGGAACATCATGCTCCTAAAGCCAAAGATATTTTTAAAAAGTGAATGTAAATTGAACAAAAGCTCTGGTTAACAAAAAAGTTAAATGGCATGAAAAAGTTTTGTTTACATATTTCATAAAATTATTAAAAATATTTAGCCCGAAAGAGGAATCTAGCGACCTTGCTGGCCGTTTACATATTATCTTCAATTTTCTAACGGTATTTCCGTCTAAAAGATTGATGAAATATTCTCAAAGTTCAAGGCCGACAAACGGAAACTTTAAGTTCCGATTGAAAGATCGCAGAGTCATTTTAAGATTGCTTCTTGGGAAACCAGTAAAGGCGTCATGACATCAAGACGTACATCATGACGTCACTACCTCAACCGGCGCGCAAATTCCAGACAGGACTGCCGATGGCCAGACAGCTGAGACTCGTATTAAATTGCAGGCTAAATATCCACATTTACGTTTTATGTGATTATTTACATACATTGTATATATCATTATCTTGTGTCCCATTAGAAGGGTGGATACACACATGCATGTAATTTCTGTATGTAAAATACTTGTATTTTACATGTCCACACCAATAATTGACAGCATTAATCACCTGCGCGCGAGCGGTTCATTGTTAACATGCTAGACAAGTGAGTAGTGCTAATCGAAGTCAAATTGTCTTATATCAGTACATTTAAGGCCAGTCCAAAACATGTCTTCTCTTACGGATGCTGAAATTAGTCAAGTCTGTGTGATATCTGGCATTTTAGTAATGCACGAACACCAGAAGCCATACGTCTGGCATATACAGGCTTGATGTAGAACATTTTCAACCATAATGCTCGTTTGGGTGGGGTCTCGAAAGCTTCAAATCGCTAAGGGACTTAGTTGAATGTATCGGTCGGAATAATCTGGGCAAGAAGGTACAATATGATATGTTTTACTTAAATAGCTCAGAGTTAGCCACCCCCGCCTGGTAGCTTTCGGTGTCATATATAGCCCCTGCATGCGTCGGGGAAATCCTGATCCACCACTGCTATAAATAAGAGAGGACTAGTAATTATTTAAATAGAAAGTCTATCATATGGGTTATCACACGAACAATTATTTTAAGTGGCCTGGCGACTCGGTCCAAGATAACGGCTTATCTACATTCCGACTTAATTGGAACTAGAACTCAGTGCGTTCAAGACGTAGGCAATGATTGGGTTGTCAGTGGACACATATTACATCGTCTGTATGATCCATGTAAAACGCCAAATACACGATAATTACAGAGATTACATGCATGTGTGTATCCACCCTTAGGGTTTATCATCAAATCCTTCTACATGGATAACAATTCATCCGATAATCCCATGAACAGTAACAAGCGGGCGCAAATTACGTTTACGTACATGATCATATTAGTTTATTATATAACATATGAAGTATATCGACATTCAAATATATATGTGTAAACATAAAAATGTTATCCTGGCTGACCCGGGCGTTGCCATGGCCTCCCGGGTAGCCTTCCGATGCCAATAATAATCCAGTCCGAGTCCCTGCAGATATAGCCATACTGTCCTCTGAATTTATGTTAATACCAAGTAGCAAATTGTCTTGATGAATATCTGAGTGGATGTGCAATGTTTCAAGGATACGTGTAGATCAAGAATAACTGATGCTGGGTTTATTGATCGATTAACATATAATGTACATAATAATATAATGTACATGTACATGCATCTTATTCTATAGGAGATATCGTCGTTATTCAAGGGCGTAATTAGGTGTCTATATTCTTTTGACAGCCGGAATAAAAATGGTAGTCACATTTAGGGTTCAAACAATACAAGACTTTCATAATTGATGTGTTGTTTAAAGCTCAGCATAGTGTCCATTATATAATATTCCCCTCCCCAAAATGGATTCGTTATAACGAACCAAAGCCGGACGCTTTGGATCGTATATAGACTATATCTGATTTTGTGACGTCACCAATTATTATCTAATACGACGCTGTTGTTTTGAATTTCGGGAGCGCGAATGTCGCACAATAGATCGGTGGGCTTAAAGCATTAATGGCAAGAGGCTAACCCAAATCAGTCGACGTGCAACATTCTCCTATTTATATAAACGTCATAAAATCATTTATTTGTTTTTATTTATAAGGGAAAGTAGGTCCATAATGAATTTCTAACGGGTCTACTCCGGCACTCTACTGGATCAAATAATCGGACCCTAGGAAGTTTTAATATTTTAAAAAATAAACTAAAATCACCACAACTCAACACGGTCTACGTGTATCTCAAAGCTTTATTTTCCAACTAATGCACAGCAGTTGATCAATACTGCATGGTTCTGTAGAGACTATGCCGTGCGAAAGGAAATGAGATAATATTTAATATGGATTTGATTGTTATCATAAGTCTGCATACTTACATGCATCTGATAATCCATATATATCCTATTTTCTTGAATATAATGAAAACACATACTTATGAACAAAGCAGAAGATATATTCAGTTCCACGCGAATTCGGTCAATGGTGAAAGTTACACGATGACGTTGTTTGTCGACTATCGTTGAAATCGACATGGTGACATATGAATGAAATGAACATCCTGAGTATCTGAAGCGGGGAACTCCCCAGCACGCCAAGTAATAGGGCCTGTAATGGTTAGTTTCAGTTCCATGCACTCTCGACAACATATATAACTATTTATAATTACCCCACCAAACATAAGCCTTATGCATGTGAATCTTATTTGGTGGGAATCTAATATGATAAGAACGTACTACGTTATTCGAAAACTTACTCCATCCAAGGCCATGATATGTAAATATACAATTAGATTAGATGAATAATAATTGTACCCGCACAGGTTGATACTTTGAAGTATATTCTCAAGTCGCATGTGCCGGTTTAAATCCGGTTTCAATGGTACCGTGTATTTATATTTCACGGACATGTACCGGTATATAACAAATTAACAATTGAATGTACCGGTATGTTCCACGCACTGTTACTGAAAGCATACATATCATTTGGACATTATTGGTTAAGACATGGATGGCCTTCGTTATAGGTTATAATTTAGGAATACCAGTTACTAAATTATAATACCCTGACCCTGTATGTTGTAAAGAATATACTAATATTATACTATAATAGTATAATAATACTACATGTATGATAGTATGAATGCCATATTATCCTCAAAACACACATTGTGTGAGTCAAGCGTTTGTTTGTATACAGCACATAGAGAGTGAGCACTAAGAACAACATCGAGGAAATGTGTTCAAGAGACTTAGTCGCAGTGACTCATTCAACACCGATATCTTGGAAGGTGAGGGTTAGGTAGCGCTATACTGATACGTTATAAACAATTTGGTGGAATTTCTAACCAAAGTTCACTTAATGCATGCGGTATATCTGGCGATTAGTGTTTTGGTTATCTCATACATACTGTTTGTTTACATAACATGGGGTTCATATACATGATTTAGAAATAGCATTTAATACAACTATTAGTTATTTAAGTGAGGCATTTAGGTTCATTGTACTTGTGTACATCTGGTGGGCTAAGTCCTCATTTTGGAAGATTCGTCAGGACTCTATATATCAACCATTTATTAACTCTGAAATATGTTTGTAAAAGTAAAACATAAAGTGATCCAGACAGACTGATGGCAAAACAAACCAAAGCACTGCCACTGATGGTTATTTAAACCAAATATCCGGCTACCACCTTTGACCAAAAAATCTTAACAAAATATGTACCATGCAAATTTCCACTGCGAGCTATTTCTGAATACTGAATAGAACCTGGTATAAAATTGTCTACTGTGAGGGTTTACGAGCAGATAATTTAACTCATTCACAATACAAACCGTTCATAACACCATGCATACATGGCCTCAATAGGCCGAAGACGAGTGTGACTCGCCACACAGTAGTATTTCAACCAGGCTATACTCATGATTCATTCGATGAACTGGATATTGCATGTACACTTCTGCTACAGTGATTGGTACTTGATAGCACTATTTGTGCTTATGATATGATATTATATGCATATCGCGATTCAATTTAGTCTTTTAGACTTGGAAAAATTATTGAAATTTCAGCACGCAGTGACGAATGGTGACCTCGTATAATGATAATTTTGTTTCTCATTTATAATACCATCCTATTCCATGCCTAAGCTAAAATAAACACTCTGTAACAAATGAATTTGGTACCCGGAGAAGTTCCAAAAAAAAGGACACACTATCAGCTCAGAATATGCATTGCATGTACGCAGCAAAACACATTTCAAATAACTTGAATTATAGGTATAAACTGACTGAAATGTAGAAATTACAGTAAGTTTGCATAACCTTCCCCGAAGCAGCATGCAATTTGCCCAAAAGTTCCACAAATAGAGAGCGCCACTGTGTGGTAGGATTTACATGTCATCATGACATAAACTAGATCATGCCATGAATCTCTACTAATGCTGACGTCCGTAGAGATCATATTCCACCTGTACAAAACCCCGGAACTTTTTTAAGTTTTGACAGGGAACCGTATAAAGTCAAAAAAAGTAACATGGGGAATGTACTTCTTTGTTCATACATGTACATGTACGTACCGGTGGCTTAATGATTTATTCATCGGTACGTGAAGTTCCCAGCTCGATATTACAGAATTGCTTTCGCATTATGTCGCTTAGGCCAAAGAAAAAAGAGTGTATGTTTCCGGTAACAGAGCGAAAAAATGATGGTAGGTAGGTAGGGAAATTTTTGTTTTTAATTTTATTTCGATATTTTATATCCAGCTGCAGAAATATTGAACTACAACGACCGAAGTGACATAAAATGCCAACCCGTGTTGTGGGGAAAGTATTACTTGATCAACACAGTGGAAACTGGAAATATACATTAAGGTTGATAAAAAAAATCATGCTTAGGTGTGTTTTTTATTATTCACATATGTACATGACATGTACATGTAGCACATTTTCATAAATTTGGCTATAAACTTGTTAGGAAATTGATGTCACTAACTTTTTATAAGAATTTTACAAAAATACCACCATTATATATGCTGTACTGTACTTGTATTGTGACGACTACATCCCATTGTCTGGGGGTAGCCAGTACATCCACCGAGCATGCCTGGTTTTTGGAGACAGTAGCTATACCCCTAACATATGTGGTGATAACCTCTATATATTATTTTTAGGGTCAGTCGATGTGCGGAAACATAGTATCTTTTTACTTTGGCCTTACGACAATAATTTTCATGACAGGGAATAAAATAAATATTTATCGCGGAATCGGGTCTCAAAAGTCACGTAAATGATATAATCTCGAGCTGGGAACTTCACTTACCGATGAATAGATCATTAAGCAACAGGTATGAACAAAGAAGTACATTCCCCGCGTTACTTTATGAGGTTCCCTGTCAAAACTTAAAAAAAAACTCCTGGGAATTGTAAAGGTGGAATATGATCTCTACGGCGTTCTAGCTTCAGTAGAGATTCATGAATCATGGCATGATCTAGACATAAACAATCAGCATCCATCTTACTTCTTACTTGTGTTGATACATGTACCGGTGCGAAAATTTCAAAATCAACTATATACATTGTTTTATATATCATTTGAAAGGGCATTGCAATCTGAATACAAAAGTGAAAGAATTTTGAAGATTGCCCTTGTTAAACAAAAGTTATGGCCCTTTGTATTTTTGGAAAGTCAGAATTTTTCCGCCGGTCCAAGCCGGTCCTTGGTTTGAATCTTGGCAGTGAGGGTCCAATCATGTATATTACCTTCAATAAATGTTTCAACATACATTTATGTTCATGTCATATATTATTGTGAAGGGAATTTTATTCTGAATAATATTATAAATGAATTTAGGGAAAATGCCTTCTATATCTTGAGTTATACCCCTTGGAAGTTATGGAAATTCTATATATATATTCTTGTTCGGTCAAAAACTCATAAAGTTCTAAACCCGTTGAATGCCGATGGATTGTAATCATCTGTATCAACTATGGCAAATGATCTGAAGCAAATACAAATGCATGTTATATATCATTTGAAAGGGCATTGCAATCTGAATACAAAATTGAAAGAATTTTGAATATTGCACTTGTTAAACAAAAGTTATGTCCCTTTGAATTTATGGGAAATCAAAACTTTTCCGCCGGTCCTTGGTTTGAACCTTGGCAGTGAGGGTCCAATCACGTATATTACCTTCAATAATTGTTTCAACATACATTTATGTTCATGTCATATATCATTTTGAAGGGAATTTTATTTTAAATAATATTATAAATTAATTTAGGCCAATGGCCTTCTATATCTTGAGTTAAACCCATTGGAGTTTATGGAAATTCTATATATATATTCCTTTTGGGTAAAAAACTGCTAGAGTTTGAAACCCGTTGAGTGCCGATGGATTGTAATCATCTGTATCAACTATGGCAAATGATCTGAATCAAATACAAATGCATGTTATATAACATTTGAAAGGGCATTGCAATCTGAATACAAAATTGAACGAATTTCGAATATTGCCCTTGTTAAACAAAAGTTATGTCCCTTTGAATTAATGGGAAATCAAAAAAATTCCGCCGGTCCTTGGTTTGAACCTTGGCAGTGAGGGTCCAATCACGTATATTACCTTCAATAATTGTTTCAACATACATTTATGTTCATGTCATATATCATTTTGAAGGGAATTTTATTCTAAATAATATTATAAATTAATTTAGGCCAATGGCCTTCTATATCTTGAGTTATACCCATTGGATTTTATGGAAATTCTATATATATATTCTTTTTGGGTAACAAACTGCTAAAGTTCGAAACCCGTTGAGTGCCGATGTCATCTGTATCAACTATGGCGAATGATCTGAAGCAAATACAAATGCATGTTATATATCATTTGAAAGGGCATTTCATTCTGAATACAAAACATGAAGCATTTAGAAGATTCCCATTGTTATTCAAAAGTTTTGGGAAATCAGATTTTTCTGCCGGTCCTAGGTTCAAATATTGCCAGTGAGGGTCCAATCATATGTCTTACATGTACATGTAACTGCATCAAATATTTCAACATATACATTTATAATCATGTCATGTATCATTTTGAAGGGAATTTAATCTCAATTATTACTATAAATTAATTTAGGCCATTGGCCTTCTATATCTTGAGTTATATCCCTGGTATATTATGGAAATTCTATATACATACATAATTATGCTTATTGGTTCAAAAACTGCTGAAGTTCGAAAACTGACTGAGTGCCGATGGCTTATCATGGCTAGTAATCATCTGTACCAACTATGGCAAATGGTCTGAAGCAATTACAAATGCATGTTATAAATCATTTGAAAGGGCATTCTGAATACCACAATGAAAGCATATTGAAGTTTCCCCTTGTTATTCAAAAGTTATGGCCCTTTTTCCTACGGTCCTAGATTCAAATCTCTCCAGCGATGGTCCAATCGCATGTACTAGTACTATACCTTTCAACATTTCAACAGCCATTTAGATTTATGTCATATATGTACTTTTTAAGGGAATTTTATTCCGAATAATATTATAAATGAATTGACGCCCTTAGCCTTCTATATCATAAGTTATACCCCTAGGATATTTGGAAATTCTATATATACTAGTACTACATGTAGTAACGTTGTTGACCCGACACAGATATATACTACTGTAGTATATATCTGTGTCGGGTCAACAACTGAGCTAAAGTTTGTCTCATGTCGAGTGCCAATGGATTGTAATGATCTGTATCAGAGTACTGACTATGGCAAATGGTCTGAAGCAATTACAAATACATGTCGTATATCTTTTTGAAAGGATTGTTTTATTTATCATATATCCGACCCAGGGTCTGACACAGATGCGATATAAGATTCCCCAATCCGCATCCTGTTTAAGAGTTAATTCAGAATACAAATCGGTTTTTCTTGGACAAGACACCTGATCATATCTATACATGTATATGGCATAATTGCCTGGTAGTAACCTGCAATGCAACTTGTACATGTAAATTCACAGTACCCTTGGTACCGGTATATGTACTGGCCACAAAAGATTACGCCATATACAATGTAATGGGGGGGGGGGGTAATAATCCACCCGTCTGACATCACCGGACTATATGCTATTGAGTGCTTCATTTCAATCTATCGGGGACTGTGGGACATGTATGTCTTTTTATAATTTCATGTGGGAGACATATTTTCCATACATGTACCTCCTCATTGACGTCATTGTGTGTACATTTGGTAAACAGAACCCTGTCCCACCTCTTTGCATTGTTCATTCATTTATTTAGGTGTGAACTGCATATATAAAGACAATGAAAATTTCACATCTTCCATAATGATTATATAATCCATTTTCTCCTAAGTATTAGGGGCTACACTAATTAATGTATTTCTATCTGAATTTTAAAACTGATATGTTGTGTCAAACATGAAATTTCAAACTCTTTAAATTGTGTTGATCCAAAGTTGGAGGTTGAGTCCCCGACAATGTTCACGGTATAACATTACACCCCCTCCCCACCGATCGTTACACCCCTGCCTACAATTATCAGATACATGTAGTATACCGGTATAAAACAATGGATTTGATGAAAGAATATTAATTGAAAGATTAATTTATATTGAAAAGAGAATATAAAATCTAAGACTAAACAGTTTTAATATCACAAATAAACTTGGCCAAACACTTCATGATGACATGAACTTGGCAGTAGCATTGCCACATTGTCAAAACTTCCTTTCCAGTAAATTCCACACCAGTGGGTTAGTGGGTTTCATCAATCAACCAACAACAACAACAACAAAAATAAACAAATCAAAATATTAAATCAAGATTGGGTACTTGAAATAAAATCTCAATTTATTATTATTGTAATCTAGAGTAAATTTTTTTAATGTGAGATATGGAACACATGGAAAACGCTATGTATTTGGACGACGTCAACAGCGCAACACGTGGATTTGTTGATAAAACGCGAATGCACGATCATACATTGAGGCCAAAAATACAAAAAGGGCTCCAGAGGGCGCGCTAAATACCGATATATTCTTGAAGATAAGGATCTGAGGATTATGTTTATGAAAGAAATGATGTCCGTTTGTGTCCGTTAAGGTGTTTTATGCCCTTTTAATCAGCGCGCAAAGTAAAATTTGCACGAAAATAGGCAACGTTCTCGCTACATTACAGCGATCAAACGAGAACAATTTGCATCAAAAAATATTTTTTCGAGCGTGACACGATAGGTCATGTATTCAAGATTATGCCAATGTTTTATTTCCACATGATTCCATTGGTTAGTCACTCACAGCAACCAGTCAATAAGCCGCAGCGAGAGCCTTCGAGATCTTAATATTCAAAATGGCGGCGGTCATGTGTAAACAATAAGGTCACCGGGACCGCTGTATTCCATGCGTTCTCATATTTAACACTTGTATTAAAAACAAACCTTTGCAACAGAAAATGATAATCCTAGAACCCATGAACATAATAAGCTGAAAAACAATGACATTAAGCATATTTAACTTGATATACTGGTGAGGTAAAGTTTGATAATTTAGCATTGTGCAGAATGGGGAAACGTGATTACGTCGTTCGATTCCCATCGCTACCGGTATGTCGTTTGGGACAAGTGTGTCTCCGTGTATTTATGTATCCTATTTATGTTACTTTCACAAAACTAGCACTAGAAGTATTCACATGATTCAAATTAAACAAAGCGGGATGTATATACAAATCAGCAAATAGTACAATCCTTGAATTCACGTTGTGACTAGTGTAAACTGGTAAATGTGATCACAATTGACGGTATTGACCGGAAATCTGGCCATTAATTAGAATCAGATAATTTTGAACTAACGCCCGCTAAATCCACATTGAAAAGACGAAATCAGAATAATTCCTCACGTCCAAGATGAAGTCTAATTTCATTTCAATTTCAAGGATTTTAATTTTTGTTTTGAGAATTGTCCCAATCGACCTTGTCCTTCACCTTGTTGGAATAACCGGAAATGTGTTTAGATTTGTTTTCCGGTCTTCGCTAATGACAACTGTTGTTAAGCGTTGGAGTTGGAACAGAGACTGTTGAGAATTGATAAATTAGACGCATTTTTGCGATTAAATTCATTCAGTTGATAGCACCTATGATCTAGTTATCTTGCCAAGTTAACTTTCAGTTAATCATTCATTGAAACATGAACGGCAATAACAAAGACTCAGAGTTTTAAACTGTCAGTTTCAAACACAAACTTGACCAAGTCAGACTCAAACAACGGAAGTCTCAAATCACAGTAAAAGAAGTGTTTTTGTGACATTTTTCGGTCCGAAACAATATATGAAGTACAATTTTTTATTTAGATCACTCACCTTCTATGTATATAGTTTTCATCTCATCCTTTTGTTGTGTGATAGTAGGTAATTTGTGGAAATACTAACGCCGAGGTGGTGAGTTCTGTATTTGAACTACAAGGCTTAGCAACAACCATAGCTATGCAACGTCAAATCTGATTGGTTAAGATATATAATCTGACCAATAGGAAAAT
The DNA here is from genome assembly GCA_032622095.1 of Siphonodentalium dalli. Lineage (NCBI taxonomy): Eukaryota > Metazoa > Mollusca > Scaphopoda > Gadilida > Siphonodentaliidae > Siphonodentalium > Siphonodentalium dalli. The sequence goes on from CP136061.1 coordinate 204,138,097, forward strand.
CGTTTTTATTGCGCCTTTCATTTAAGAGAGCGCCACTTTACGTTACGTTAAGCGCGTGCTATGATACTATTATCAGGTAACGTGAACTATATATAGAACACAATAATACAGCTTCATGGGTATACGGATCTCATGCGCGTTACCGTCATGAAAACTTTCAGATTTCGCTTCGCGAAATCTGATTAAGTTTTCTATAAAGTGATTTTGACAAGAATTGTTTTAAATTAAACGCTACATGCAGAAACCCCTATGTGATTGTTTTAGTTTTGGTTCGTTAATTACGCTTGCGTATGATCATATTAGTTACAAGTTCGAGGTATATACTTTTGGCACAATCGTTGTTCTTGGTTTTCTGCGTTGTGCATTTGGCAGTATTTGTTTAGTCAAATTATTGGCTCTGTACCGTACCGATTTGTTATAATGTTGCGTTATATTTTTGTCTGAGATATCGACAGTAGTATCATCAGCAAATGCTAGCATATTCTCTGGTATATTGTTGGCATATATACGTAAAGTAGAAATAAACTAGTTCCAAGTGTGGAACCCTTGGTCATTGTTTTTTATTCTTGGTAGCGTTGCAATTTGCCTGTAATTATGTTCATATTGTTTTCTAATCTCAATGTAGCTATTCAGAAATATGTTGGTGACTTCTCAAATTCCATAATGTTGACTTGGGGTGGATACCATATATACCCTGAATATAGCTACATATTGATTCATTGGTGTGCAGGGATAATTCGTTAGAGATGCATGTTAAATAAATAGATAGAACGGCACAATTATTTGAATTTATTGACATGATTGCACGAGTTTGTTGTGACGCGATCGTAGAACGAGAACCAAAGAGTCGAGTTGTGTCCCACGAAACGACAAACAGTGCAATGGCGTTCATAAGCCTGCGTTTGCTGTCTTTCTACCACCAAAGAATAGATAATTCCTCAATGGCATATTCAAGTAAACACATATATGTCGCGAATTCATCATATGTTTTGCAAGAATATAATTAATTTTCCTCTCATATCTGGCTCGGGAATTTCAATTCAATTTTAATCACACTTCATCTACTTGCAGTTACTCAATAACCTTGACTCGTTAGTTCTGTCGTTATTGGTTACAATACACCAAACGATTTGCATAGGCCTCAGTGTTAACAAATCCCACTGGCCTGTATTCGCAGGAAAGATTTGACCCTGCACGAGTATCAAAAATTGAAGAACGTCTTTTTAGACACACGAAAATGTGCCCAAAAGTACTTGTCAACGCTCTGCGTCACCAACCCCTCCCATAAATTATTCGCCAATTTGACAGCCGTGACGTTTGTGCATTTTTTCGTGCACTTTTCATCCATGTGTCATTGACTATTCAGCTGCCATGATTTTTTTATGCTGATCCTAGCTTGGGGGTCCCAGGGGAAATCACTCAACCAATTTGTAGTTGGTGTATTATAACCTTTTGGATACAATTCATGAATAGAATCAACGTCACGTGATGTTCCGAGACCGATTATTCAAGTTTGTTCCGTGCAGAAACTCGCAACATTGTGCAGCGTTATTTCCACAAATTGTCCATTACTGTTGGCATTGGCAAGATGATAGCCAACTACATCAAAACTGCACGTGTACCTTGTTTGTAAAAAAAAAACCCCACTAAATAAAGTTCCAATTAAGTTCCGTTCTTTGACTAAGTCTTTGCTATCGTCATTTATTGTCGGCCACAATTATGACATTGTAATGTATACGAACTAACTAACTAACTATCAGAGATAATCGGAGTATTTATAGCAACAACAAGAAGATACGAATGACTAATCAGTAATACATATCGTTGACTGATAAACACTCGAAGATGATGCGGTGATACGCAATGAATCTCTAATTCGAGAAAATATAATCGCAAAATGCATGAGAGCCTATTCAAAGCATGACAATTGTCGTCACTTGAGAAAACCGAAATAAAATTTAAAGGCTGTACTTCCGCGGACATATTTGGTTTGTTACATGTATATTGAAATTGCGAGATCTGACGTCAGTGACATTTCTACAATTTTCCCCGCGCATAGAGAAACACAGAAAATGTTATGAGACAGAATACAGGCGACAAATTCATAATTCATTGAACTCATCGCAATCTTGTAGACACCATCTTCGAGTGTTTATCAGTCAACGATATTTATTACTCATTATTCATTCATATCTGGTTGTTGTTACTACTAAATACTATGATTCTCACAAACGTTGACTATGGCTGGCATACACTCGCCATGTATGGAATGATTTATTTCGTTCTATTGCGATGGGAAAGCCGCTTCGTCCCATAAAAGGAATCTATATCACAGGCCGAGAGATGTAAATCTGATAGGATTTTCGTCGGCTTTTCAAAGAGACTGGCAATTTCAATTGTTTATTTCTCTCGTTCCTTGAGAACATTGAGATACAGAAGAAATATTTACAAAAAGTAGTTGGTGGTAATGATAATGATAGTATATATACAGCATGTACAAGTCTCCCGGTAACACATAACTAGTTTGACATATCGCATGATAGGCATATATATTTGTCGCGGTACGATGTACGTACAGTACGAAACACGCACGTCTGCATGGTAATTGTCGCCTAATTTCGTCGCTGTCTGGCAAAGGTTTGCAAATCTTCAAATAAATCAATTTATTTTTCAACATTGACTTTCAACTTCCAGTCTAAAGTAATCAGAAAAGATATCAAGTTGTGTTTGCAGTTTCTTAGGGGTTTCAGCCACGAGGACTGTATCATCTGCGTATAAAATAAGGTATATTTTCATATATGTGTTTAGGTTTTCTTCCATTTGGGCGGATAATTTGGTCAGGCCGATATACTCTTTTGACAAATAATCTTCACAATCATTCATAAATAATGAGAATAGTAGGGGCGAAAGATAACTCCTTGTCTATATGTATTGAAAAATATACAGATTTCCTGTATCATTGTATGATGCTCATCATTGGATAGATGGGACCATGGATTTCTGAGAGATACCCGGCGATATAATGAAAAACCTCGTAATTGAACATAACTTACTAATTATTACAAATAAAAAACAAGTATTCATATTTGTGATGAGAAGATATTATTTCGGGATTATCGTTTATGACACATGGGCTTGTAATGCGCTCTACTGCCACCCTCCAAATCTGCCACGCCCTGATGAGCCGTACTTATATACGTGCCTGCTTTACATCAAGTTACTATACATGGGTCTTATATATACCAGTAGGTACGACTGCATAACGGCAGTGCAGGTTGATACATAAAACATAGAACACGATAATAAGTAACACACCATTATACATGTTCAAAAATATATCCTATATATGTGCGAGAACTGGAAGCTGAAGACCGATCGGCTGGGCACACGGTCAACGGAAAGATGGCACCCGATACATAGGAACGCTATGGGAGAAGACAGAATGGAGTAAATCCAGACGAAGTCGGAAGGTGAGAGAAGCAGAGATGATATTAGAGTCGGTTAAATTGAACAAAGACCGATTTTGCATGGTAGAGTCTGACTCGCTGAGATACAAATAATTACGCATATCCGGTCCGACATGTCAATAAATGGACGGATAACCCACAACTCCATGTCACGAGGCCCATGCCACCAGCGGCGCAGAACCCATATCACGATTATTGAAAATCACAACGGAAGACAGTCAAACTCTCCCATATACCTCTCTCCGACTCACACCCTAAGTTGTTAATGGCGTTGTTGACTACAGCTTTATTGTGGTCAATATCTGAGCACACCGGCACTATAATCTTCTTACTCTGGTCTGGGCCGTATTTGTGCGACACCTCTCTTTTTGCTTTCGTTACATGAAAGCGAAGATGGTTCTCTATAGCGTCCTGGTTACTGCCATAAACATCAACTTGATACTGATAACCTTTCTCACAAAATTGCCGAGATGCGAACGTTACCACGGGAGACGGACTTCCTTCAGAGTAGAACCCTTCTACAATATCACATAGAATCAACTTTGTGTTGGCTAGAATCAGTTTCAGAGGTACACTGTCGATAACAACCAAGTCTCGAGGAAAGAGTTCCGATTTTGCTGCCTCGCTGTTGATAATTCTTAGCAAGATAGGTTCGTCCAATGGTTTGATGTTTTCTGGACAGAATTTCGTAATCTCGGCTGTTGTCACATTCAATACATTCACATCCTGCAACAGACATTTAGCTAATAACAATGATGTTCCAAGTATATCTAAAAGGAACGCCTTCCTAAAAGCAGTCTTTTTCAATGAATGCATTGTTCCAGAAATATTTATACATTAGCGATTTAACATTCAAATTTCTTACTTTTAAATTGAAATTTTGTATATAAATGAGCTAAAACATCTACCATTTGAAACAATAAGCCCGCGATCTCGAATCCGAAATGACTATTTTCTCATTGCTTGACAAGTACGTGGACCATTTGAATCTAGAGTATATGTGCGTCATGACTGTGGTAATATTGACAACATAATTATGTAAAGGTCGAGAAGTTGGTATTCGGATGTTTAGCATGGCATGGGTTAACAACTTGCACCTGGTGAAGATCTTATTGGCTTTGTCTCTGTTTCTTCTCTTGTGATTTCATTTATAAATTACTAGCAGATTAGCCCGCCACTGGCGGGATTGGTCCCATGGCTTTGGTCGATCCATTAATTTTTGTTTTTCAAGGTAACCCCGGACAATTTGAGTGGAAAAACTAATTACCCAATTACAGATAATTAAAGGAAGAATATATCTTTGAACCACATATCACCTATATTAAATGAGAAGAAGCTCGAGCATTTTTACTAGACTTCGCGTGAGTAATCGTGATCTAGAGATAGAAGAAGGTAGACACAGACAACCTGTATATGTATGCACACAAGCCAATTATAACTCAAACTTAGATACATTTGTCGTGGAATGCGATGCCTATAATGATCTCAGACAACGTTTATTGGAAACGATTGAAAGAAACGAACCACATTTGTGCAATATGAATGTAAAATTGTAATTATCATGAAAAAACAATCATGGAAAACTAACTACTGTTGTGTGCAACATGATCCGGTTGTTCTTCATTCAGAGAAAACAGTTGATAATTAATTGCCAAGGTGTAATTATGAATATTAAGTTAACTATGTCATTTTAGTTATTTGTTGTTTATGATATCTATTTTATGTATGTTATTTTCAATTGTGCAACAACCACATATTGGTGTATTGCAATAGATATATCTATCTATTTTCTTTCCAGAGCTTACTAAACCCTACGAAATTCATTTTCTCGCCATTATGGACGTGCATATCATTTGCACACCAGTCCGTAACACAGAACCCAACTCGGTATACGAGTGAGTACAGGTGATGAATGAGTTGTTAGAGTAAAAAATTATATAATTATAAATATATACTCATAGACAGCGAACTAACTAATAGTTTATGATATGTCTACGCAAGTCGGCGGCGTTTGGTTTTGAACAGAGTTGTATCGACCTATATACGTTTGCTTTCACGACATGCTCGACAATGTCCACAGATTCCATCGCCATCAACGGTTCAAAGGGGCGTGTTTGTTTAACAGTCAAGGACTATGTTTTATACTGAACACGTGTGCATACTTTACCTCTTCACTGCTATTATGACTTTATGGCGTCGAGAGCTCGGCCGTTGGTGTCATAGCCATTTTCAAGTGAAAACATATAACGGGCATATCACGAAAAACCATAAAACTGACTCAATTGAAAGGCTATTATCATTCACAATCGTGGACGTCATACATTGTATGAAACTTCGAGATATGTTTATTGTTTGAAACTTCGAGATACGTTTATTCCGATGCTTGCTCAGTACTGACGTATAGCATTCAAGAGGTTAACATTTACAATGTATCTCGATTTATCTGAATGTATCATCTCTATAAAAAAATGCTTTGCCTCCATTTTGAAACTGTGCTTTAAAGTCAGTTAATGGACTCGCGAATGACATTATGAATTTATAACTCACCAGTTCCATTATCTTGACATAATGCTCTTTGCCTGATTTCGTGTACGCGTGAACATTGTTGTGGTCCATACTGATCACTTCGAACTTGGTTTCTTCTGTTTTCGTAAGATTTAGTGCTGTTTCTTTAAGATGTTTCGCGACACCACGACCTCTCCAGTCCTGTGAAACCCGGGTCGCTCTGGTCAGAACAGCTTTGCCATCGTCTACCAATAACGCAGCTGTGTATCCAATCTTGTAAATAAATAGATACAGTCCTTAGGACAGATTGACCTGTGTCACAAGTACCACATATGCGATGTCCAATTAGGTCTGCAACGTTACAGTGGTGACAGTGGTTGTGATAATGACTCAAGTGATGTCGCGTTACTCGCCCAGTGAGTACGCCTGGATCTATTAACATGTTATGTTCCAACATATCCTCGCAAAAATACGCACATAATCTACCTATAATGTGAAATAGGTACATAATGTGATTATTTGATTCTGAAATAAGCAGATAATGGACTCATAGCCGTTATTTCGTTTTATGGCGTGGGCCACAGTGAAAACATATGTTAAAGAGCTACACCTGAAATCGTGAGTTGGCTTATTTGTGTCATTTTCCGCACATAATCTGCTCATTGTGAGTCAATAATGTGACTAAAATGCTCTCATTTTCAGCACATTATGGACTCAAAATGAGGAGATTCTATGCAGATCATCTACCTAGAACAGGGTCTGTTACAAACAGATAATGCGCGGGTTTTCGGGGGAACGGACTGCATGTCCCGTCCCATATATAGGCGGTTGAGTTTATTATGAGAGTATACAACGTACATACCGACATATATCATATGATATATCAAAAGTGAGCATAATTTGTTGCTTCAAACATTTACGTTTGAAACCGCGCGGCCGCATGAAGAATGAAATTATACTCGCCTTTGTTGCATGTAAGTCCTGATACATGTATCATTCCAGTGATAGAAATGGTCCATGAATTAATTATATGTATTTTACGAGGAAATTATATGCCATATCGGGTCCAAACGTTTCTTCAGCATAGGACATATAGAATGGTCCTTGTTGGTCTATTCCCGAAGCGGTATATATAAAGAGCCTTTATCTCACAAACAAGTCATGTCCTTTTACACTTAAATTAAAGACATCGGCTCTAATTTAGCGCACATACCAAAACAACAGAATTCGGAGGATTGCTACCGATTGTTTTAAACATGAACCGCATCGCGCAAAGTCAAGAGAAGCGTTCTTTATGGTTACCATGGCAGGGATATTTATACATTATATTAGTTCGTATATAAATAGACGTAATTTCCTCATGAGGTTAACTACTTAAGTACGATGCCTGATACTTCAATTGGAAGTAGCATTTGCGTATTGCTTTTGTCCCCCCCTCCCCTCCCAGGGGGTGGGGCATGAGCGGTGCCCATGCGTCCGTCTGGCCGTTTGACCGTCAGACGAAACGCCTGTTATCGGGCTGATAACTGACTATTATTTGATCGAAAGGTATGAAACTTTGTTTAAGGCTTTCACATGAGCAAGTCCCTATCAAGTTCGAATTAGTTATGTCCCTATATATTGGCCTAGAGTTTGGTGATTATTTTTTTTATCCTGACGATAACTTGAATAATATTTAAAATAAATTGATTAAACTTGGTTAATGGACTTCAAGTGATAAAGTCCAGATAAAGTTCAAATCTGGGTCTGCTCCGACCATTTCTGAGGGAGTTTATGCCCAATTGAATTTTCGCCATCCAGGTTTTTTTTTTTTTAGACTTTAGATTTTACGGATTATTCTGATGTAGAGCAACGTAGACAGATGGAAGCTATGTTTGATTCAATCAAGATAGTTTTACCGAAAATATTTCTTTCTAAAAAAAAAATATCGGCCAAACAAGGCCACCTTTTCGGGGAGGGTGACCAAGCGGATTTTTATCGATATTCAGTAGAAGACACGTCCACAGAACACCAACCGCACAAAGCGGATTTCAAGTGAACAATACATTCCATGTTCCTGCTAAGCGAACAAAATGTGTTCTAACTTCACCAACTTACGATATTCCCGTCTACTGTGGCTACATAGTTTACATGTCCGCTGGATTCATCGAAGAAATGGTCGATTTTGTCTTGCAGGTAGTCGTAGCCATTGTATACATTGTACGTCTCCGAGGTTGAGGATGTACTGTTTGTCTTGTGTTGTCGCAGCTCGGTAAACAACCTCGATTTTCGGAACTTGTGTGTGAGCATGTGAACATGAAAATAGTTATCAATGTATCGTCATACAACCCCCTATCTTTATATAACTTTGAAGGTATACTTTATATTAGAGACCCAAATTATATTATTCTGAGACACTAGTTATATTCATGAAATGTGTCATTAAACATGAGGAAATACAGGAATATATTATCCATGACACAAAGCGCAAGGTGACATCGACCTGTCCACTATTAATACTTTATAGTTTTCTATAGCGCTGAATCACATGATTCTCTAAGCGCTTTTAACAAATTATAACCCAAGTTAAAACGTTGTTGGGCAATGGCCATTTTACAGGCGCTTCTCTAGAGCGGCGAGGCATGCACACACGCAAACACACACATCCACACGAACTTACGCTTGCCCAACACGCCAGCTGCCTATTTCGCGTTTATGGAGGAGGTCAAGTGACCAATTTTGAATGGGCATTTCCATGCAATTCTCCGCAGCAAAAGTTACAGAGTTGCAAATATTTCTGGGCGTGACTTTGTGCGGTATTGAAAACAATACATATTTATCTGGCGGGTCGGCATGAAATATATTCCATTAGAAAGTTGGTGTGTTTAAACAAATAAATTTATATTGATTTTTTAAAAACAAGGTCAAGTGTTGTAATTCCAGTAAAAAATTATCAAAATTAATTTATAGCAAAAATTGGCAATTTACCGAGCGCAGCCGCCTGCTAAATGTAATATCTGTTTAATGATATGGCTGCTTTAGTGCCCAGACAGCTGCTTCATATATAACTTTTGCTGCGGAGATTTGCATGGAAATACCCAAACAAAATTGGTCACTTGACCTCCCCCTTAATTTGCGCAAAACACAATCATTAGCGGCATTGTCTTGTCCCGACACATGGTGTGTGTGTGTGTGTTTAGTTAGGGTTCAACGTCGTTTTATGCATACACTAGGCAATATCACGACTTAGAGAAACTGAACCAAGAAATGTGAAGCAACAAGGATTAATAGTGCATTAGATTACTTCAGAAGGGTTCGGACAAGAAAAGCCTAGAACGTTAACTGGTGTGCCATGTAGATATTCCCTCTCGTGTAATAATAAATATCGCGTGTACGACTGAAGTGCGGGATGTTGAAAAAAGTTGGACAAAAATTCTATGACTACATCATTGTTTTTGGGAGAACATGTACAGAGAACATGTACTTTGTACATGTATATTCGTTTTTCGTGTATTTATATAAATTAGCCATAAGAACGTCACAGATTTGAGAAATATTATGCCCAATTCGGGGACCGAAAATTATGAATAGCTTTGATGTAATTATAATACGCACCTGTGGAATTTGAATTCGACATAGTAACTTTATCTCAATTTCTGCGTGAGGCACATCTAGTATGCGGTCTCTAGCTCTTCGTGTCATATGTGGTGCTCAATGGCGAAATGTTAAAATATAGGACAGTGCATGTGTAACAAGCTTGTTTACTCACGTATAAGATCAATACTCTCGTATCTGCACATACCGTTTGTACACTGTGGCTATGCATATACACAATGTACCAATTTCAAAGTAAACAGATCGTGAATTGTCGTTTCGTATTGTATTTAGAGACTAGCAACCCTCTTTTTTCGGCAATTACATGCATATGGAAAATTGGACGATGAAGGGAGGCTTTTTATTTTAAAAATCGATGGGAATTAGGTATCAACCTCACCAAATGTTATGAAGATGCTAGGTCATATATACATAGATGCGTTTGATTATAAAATAATTCTGGCCTTTTAGTTTTTGTCTGTGCTTCGTGTTCATATTACTCGATAATCTATTTTTTACTTCCCAATCGATGTTTCAATTTATAATGTCATCTTTGGATTGAATCCCAATTGTGCGTTCGATAACCTTAGCTAATATTATTCTAGATGTCACATCCCTCTTATTGGGTTTTCCGGATGGGTAGGTGTGTTTTAACCTGTATGTCGGATTCCAGGCGAAAAGGTCGCTATTCTCTATATACAAATGGACATGCGTGTACGACTGGTGATATATAAACGACAGACAACTCCCAAATGTGGATCGCATGCACCTCGGAGAATTGGAAAACAAATTAGAAGTTTGAGCTTTGGTTTCTGAAATTGCTTTTTGAGCTAATATTTCAACGCCTTCAGCATATGGCGAAACTGGCATCATAGTGGCATGTTCCCAATTATTACTAAATTTAAACTTCTCTCGTATTAACTCTAAATATTAAAATTTCACCGAGTGCTTTGCTATTTGTGTTATGTTTATATCTCATGTATTCAATAACACGTGGGTCAAAAACGTTCAAAACGATGTCAACAATACGTCTTATGGGACATTACATATATCCGGAAAGATCAGTCTCTGAACTCTTTAAATCGGGTGACTTAATATTAAGGGACTACTAGAAGAATCTTTTTATTCAAAATTGGAGAAGTACCAGTTAGACACCTCCGTACTCGTTACGGTTCAGAAGAAGACATCATCACTTACCAGTTGGATCGTATGGAGGCCCGGAGGTGACATCCGAATTTTTTTTTTAAGTCGTGGCCACGAGAATAAAGTCGTGGCCACGAGAATATGAAGTCATGGCCACGAGCATATGAAGTCGTGGCCACGAGAATATGAGGTCGTGGCCACGAGACTACGAAGTCGTGGGCACGAGAATAAAGTCGTGGCCACGAGAATAAAGTCGTGGGCACGAGAATAATGTCGTGGCCACGAGAATAAAGTCGTGGCCACGAGCATAAAGTCGTGGCCACGAGAATAATGTCGTGGCCACGAGAATATAGTCGTGGCCACGAGAATATGAAGTCGTGCCCACGAGAATATGAAGTCGTGCCCACGAGACTATGAAGTCGTGGCCACGAGAATATGGTCGTGGCCACGAGAATAAAGTCGTGGCCACGAGAATGTGAAGTCGTGGCCACGAGACTATGAAGTCGTGGCCACGAGAATATGAAGTCGTGGCCACGAGAATAAAGTCGTGGCCACGAGAATAAAGTCGTGGGCACGAGAATAATGTCGTGGCCACGAGAATAAAGTCGTGGCCAAGAGCATAAAATCGTGGCCACGAGAATATCGTCGTGGCCACGAGAATATAGTCGTGGCCATGACTCCATATTCTCGTGGCCACGACTTTATTCTCGTGGCCACGACTTCATAGTCTCGTGGCCACGACTTCACATTCTCGTGCCCACGACTTCGTAGTCTCGTGGCCACGACCTCATATTCTCGTGGCCACGACTTCATATGCTCGTGGCCACGACTTCATATTCTCGTGGCCACGACTTTATTCTCGTGGCCACGACTTAAAAACAAAATTCGGATCTCACCTCCGGGGCTCCATAGGATCGGCTACTTGGGTATAATTCAGACTACTCAGCAAGAAAATGCGTCTATCTAATTTATAACTATGTGATGAATTCCATGTAATTTTAAAATGCACTGTACTACATGTGAGAAATATATATAAAGCTCTACTAACACCGAAAACCGAATTTTATTAAATAGAATAAACTGTTCTACCCAGGAAAGGGGAGAACATAAAACAGGTTTAATAATCATTATCTATTTCATGACTGGAGCTTCCTGAAATTTTGCGAAAATACTGTGCCAATGTATTCTCTTATATGGAGCCTCACATATATAAGATAATACATTGGCCTAACAATATGTACCTTAACCTTGTACGCCAGTGCATTCTCTTATATGCGAGGCTCTTAATTGGAGACTCGCATATATAAGAGAATGCACTGGCACATGTTCTTTAATGCTGAATCACCGCAGCTCCCGTCATGAAACGATTAAATTGTTGTTATTCTCCAGGCTCTACTGATGCTACATGTATATGTGTACTAGTTCTGCTCTAATTATCCATTTACTTGGCATGTGTAACTACATGTAGTTGAAGTTTTATTAAAATTGAATTAAAATTCCCGAGCCAGATTTGAGAGGAAAATGTAACTATATTCTTGCAAAACATATGATGAATTCGCGACATATATTTGTTTACTTGAATATGCATATAAGTCATTGAGGGATGATATATTTATTGGTGAAAGGAAGGCAGCAAACACAGGCTTCGTAACGCCATTGCACTCGTTTGTCGTTTCGTGAGATACATCTCTACGTTCTACGATAGCGTCACAACAAACTCGTACAATATTGTTAATCAATTCAAATAATTGTATCCTTCTATATATTTATTTTGGAAATGAAACATAGAACATCTAAAGAATTATCTCTGCACACCAATGCATCACTAAGCAGTTATAAGTAGGGTATATATGGTATCCACCCCAAGTGAACATTATGAAATTCAATGAGTCACCAACAGATTTCGGAATAGCTACATTGAGATTAGAAAACAATATGAACATTATTGTAGGCAAATTTCAACGCCACCAAGAATAAAAACATTGCCCAAGGGTTCCATACTTGGACCTATTTTATTTTTACTCTAAGTAAACAATATGCCAACACTACACATGAGAATATGATAGCTTTTGCTGATGATACTACGGCCGATATCTCATCTATTGTCAAGAATCAGTTTTAAGGGTACACAGTCGACAACAACCAAATCACGAGGAAAGAGTTCCGATTTTGCTGCCTCGCTGTTGCGAGATATGTTCATCCAATAGGTTCATGGTTTAATGTTTTCTGGACAGAATCCCGTAACCTCGGCTGTTGTCACATTATTATATTTACACCTGACCTCGGCTGTTGTCACATTCATTATATTTACATCATGTAAACCTCTGCTGTTGTCACATTCATTATATTTACATCCTGTAAACCTCTGCTGTTGTCTTATTCATTATATATACATCCTGTAATAGAGATTTGGCCAATAACACGTATAACAAGTCAATGAATAATACACACGAACATACCAGACACCACACCTCAGCACCGAACATGATTCGTAGTTGCACTGCACAAACTATGCATTATTACTCTATTTAGGGAATTGAATAATTACAGGGTTTAAGATACTCTGCCACAATGCACATTCTTAATCTTCCTATTGAATTCCCCGAAAGACTGTTTACATTATTTATTGCCATTCACCCTGTCATGTCGCCAACCACCAAGACATATTATGCATAACAAATTTCAGCTAGTAACGAGGAATAAAGAAACATTTTTTTATATATTTGTAATTATATAAGTTATTTACAATATATACAATGATATCATACATATATTGATGTAATCAAACAAATAATATATCATACACTCATCATTCACTCTCCTTGCACACCAAACAGCATATCGATCTGTATTTATACACTCCTATAAAATACTAGCGGTTTGACGGTGTCAGACCGTCACAATCAGAAGGTCCCATACCGTTTCATAGGTTGTACGGTTAATTACTGTTGTTTTATGCGCACTTAAAATGGCCAAAGTAAAACATGTGCGTGCATCCAAGTTCATGTCGTCAAAATTCAACAATATGTTTATCGGCGACTAAACCATAAACGGCAGTGACTATATAGAGTATGCCTGAATCTGACTTTACTGATATTTAATATTTATTATTAATTGTTTGTATTCAGTGCAATGTAGTGCGGTGTATTCATGTGCAATGCACAGATCCGTCATGTCTTGCTTCCTGTAATTAAATTACGTTATTTTCATGAGCCGAATTTATCACTCACGAATTTCTGTCTATGTCATTGCCGCGCTGACTTCGGTTCCTACATGTATGTGAACGGACAAGTTCTAAATCTGCTAAAACTGGCTTAATTATTGATATTTTCCACTAAATTGTGACAACTGTGTTGTCTTCGAGGTGCCACTTCGAGCTGTCGGCTATGCCTTGTCTTCATTCGTCTCAGTGTTCATGTTGAAATTGACAGTGCTGTGACTATCAAAACACAGATACATTTACTGACACAACAGGATACAGGTACATGTGCTAGAGTAATGCACAGCAGCTTCTATGTCAACCACAAGTGATAATAATAACGACAACAACGTAACAGCTATTACTATCATAATGTTGACAGTGTTGCCAGTTTATTTTAACTTGACCATTCAATCCAGTTGACAGTGTTCTGATAGTTTTGAAGCACATACATGTACATCTACACGAGATGATATACTGTACGCACCAGAGTAATTCACAAGATATTCGATGTCAACAACAACAACAACAATAACAACAACAACACGATAAACAATGAACTGATGCCGCGCAGTGACGGACGATCATATATCTATACAATTCCAACTTACGAGTACAACTACATGTATAACAATGGACCGTTTGCGATAAGCAGAGTTATCGTCGATGATTGGTATTACCTCCCCTGAATAGTAGGTATAATCTCAGCTCAGCGTTAATGAGATGGCCGCTTCTATACACCAAGCCAGTCGACCGGGCGTCGGGAAAGCTTTGTCGCGACATGCTTTTAACGTTACAAAAGTAAATCAATGAAATATTTATTGTCATATTATGAATATCCTAGTCTAATAAAAATCCGAGACGGGATTACTGAATATTTGTCTCACCAAATAGAAGATAGAAAGGCAAACATTGGCAATGGAATGCATATCGAAAATACGTGCTTCCTACCTATGCATTCCATTGAATGGGAAAATATTATTGTTCTGTTCCCGGTTTGTTCATATCGAAAAGGAACTGAAAGCGTGAAAATGCAAACTTTACATGCCACCGATGAAATACATGTACGATGAACAGTCGAGAAAAATAATGTTTTCTACACACGACGAGTGGAATGTGCAACAATTGACGTAGAACGGAAAATGGGACAGATAAAAACATTTCGAATTCTGCAGTGTGTGGTGCCCATAAGCTTGAGTAAGATGTCTGATAAACAACAAATTTGTGTGTTGTGCTCTCACAAATTTGATGCCGCCCCTTGTCACGGTGGAGTAAATGACAATAATTAAAGAAGAAGCATATAATCTCCAAGTATAACATTTAATATTGTTGTTATTATTTTCATTATGTTTTGGCATTTGCCTATATCAGCATATCGTCAGACTATTGAACTTGCTGTACACATATCAAGCAATTCAACGCAATTGATATTATACCAATGGAACTGTTATAACGAACGCTCTCCCTTGTGAA
This sequence comes from Siphonodentalium dalli, assembly GCA_032622095.1. NCBI lineage: Eukaryota > Metazoa > Mollusca > Scaphopoda > Gadilida > Siphonodentaliidae > Siphonodentalium > Siphonodentalium dalli. The sequence goes on from CP136061.1 coordinate 204,153,457, forward strand.
ATAGTCATGCATATGTGATGGCATCGATAAATATAGATATTTCCAGACCCTCTCTCTCGTTTAGATCAGTTAGACTTATCAATCTGGTAGCCTGGATGGTTTCTTCATAAATATATGATGTTGAAACCTCCTCGACATGACCAACGTTGAGATCGGATTGAACAGGTTCTCCACTTGGAATCATAGGAATAAGATGGAAAATCACGGCCTCTCTGTCTGGGCAACCTGTTGCATAAGGTTTGTAGGAAGCGTTCGGAATCTACATCAAAACTGCGGCTTTTTTGTCAGCAGAGTTTTCTCCATACCTGGAATAATAGGTGGCTAACATTAACTTATTGAATATATCCCGCCTGGGAAAATATGCCACATGTTCATGGCCGAATTATTACAATACCACACTGATAACTTAAACCAATACTGGTACAATCATTGTTGGCAATCAAACGCCCTATTGATATAGCATGTTGTCACGCGAATAAGGGGTGTGATATTGTTCATACACCCCCCCCCCCAATATTTGCACCTCCTGTAAGGTAATATCTATTACACATGTGGAGGCTAATATAATGGTCATGTGGTTATGACAGTAAGCCCTGGTGGACATTGAGGTTGATGTATTATCACACCCTCTTGAATGACCCACTGTGCATGTGGTAATGTGTACTCTTGCACCAACTGACATACATTTTGACTCACCTTATTTCTTTTAATTGAATTTCTTCAACAGGCCTCCGTGGGTTTTTCCGTTTACTCGGTTTTTTCCATTCACATGGTTTTGATGTACATATGCAATGTCTTCAGAACTGTCACCCATCATCTCCAATGCAAACAGCAGCCCAGCGACGTGTGTGCATCCATTCACCCAATCTACGGACAAAAATAAACATGATACAAATGGGGAATAGAGTTCATATTTTAGGATATAAAGGCTATAAATAACAATAAAAGCTTCATTTTTCTAAGTATTGAAGGCAGAAGTATAGGCCTATTTCAATATTTTGTTGTGTGACGTTCGGTCATATAAATTCACGGCATCATGAATGTATATATGTAAGCTATACATGTTTTCAATGAACAAAAACCTTTCTTCAAGGTCTTCATGAAAGTCAATGTGGTGTTAAATACAATTGTTTATTGTAACAACTATCTGACAAAATTAAAAAGATAGAAGGACTCACCCTGCTGGACAAGAACAGTAAGCACCGCTATGTGGAATATGGCTCATCTTTTTCATCAAAATCCAGTGGATGTGTATTCCCTGCTTCATCGATGGGTGGTATTTTGATCTAACACAACACAGTCTTGAGTGATCACTGATCGGATTGACCATAACTTTGTGCACATATCCTTCCTTGTTGCATTTATATCCTCGTTGGAATTGTCTGTAACAATCCATTTCACGAGAATCGTCAGATGTGTCTCGGCTATAGATGAGATAGTTCTCAAAATCCTTGTGTGAAAAGTTTGGAAACTGTTTTCAATCACTCGTCCATCCAAATATAACTTTCTCGAATTCGAATTCCTGCAAGTTTTCTGTGTGAAAGTCACCACCTCCATCGTTCCATTCTCTTTATCATCACCACGGTCTTTTGTTTTAGAAGCACTGCATATCACTGGTCGTTACAGAAAAATAATCTGTCACACGGGACGCCAAATTTCGCTTTGATCCACCAGTTTTTAATCCTCTGTTTTTTTTTATAAATAACACAATGTCACATTTTTTATAAGTTATTATATCCTCTAGTGTTGAAATATTTGTAAATCACGGTTCAGATATGATGAAACATCGCTTTGTTGAAGTTACACCGAGAAGAATTCACGAGCAAATACGATATTGTTTACATCGCGTTAGATACAATATACCTACTAGTCAGGGGAGGTAATACCGATCATCGACGATAACTCTGCTTATCGCAAATCGTCCATTACACGGACCGATTCATCCCATGTCCGTCAATTTTCATTGAAACGTGTGGATATGAGACATTGTCGCCATTCGCCATGTTATCGCCCAGTTACTACGACAATTTACGGACCGGGAGTCCACTATTGGTTGGATGTTCTTATCAAACTATATTTGGCTGACTCACTGAGATGGATTCTAACGGCTGAATTCTGGTCTCTGGTCTAGACCACCCTAATAGCGAGCCCGAAACGAGACCCCGCAGGGGTCTCGTTCGCGAGCGATAAGCGATAAGCATATACGTGTACGCGAAATCAACGCTATACTATTCGATGTTTTGGCGGGAAATCTATAAATATCGATTTGTTACTAAATATACTGACCTATTTAAATTAACGTTACTTATCAATTGCCAATCAAAATTAACGTTACTTATTAGTTACGACGTTGACCTAGTGACCTAGAGACTACAGACTCCAGTATCCGGTTCCACCTCAAAGTTCATAATAATTAACATAACTGATTAAAGTGGTCAGGAGCAAAGGTGAGTTAGACTCCATTATAAATATCGAAATATTGTAAATTTGTGGATGATATTTTTCCATAAAAATGTCAACAACTTACATTTGTTACAACTTACAAGAGACGAAAAGTGCTGAAATTCGAAACGGCAATTGTAATTTGTAGTAAGTTGTAATTGTTCTGTAAAGGTTTTGTGTTCATATTTCATTCAATTATTACAAATATTTGACTCGAAACACAATTCTAGTTTGCCTATTGTACATTTGGAGCTTGTCTTTAATTTTCTATAGACGTTTTCACATAAAAGATTGATGGAATAGTGTCAAAGCTCGAAGCCAACAAACCGGAATTATATTTATAACTTAATCAACCAATATTCAGCGGTTCCCCTTTAAATCGACGGTTACCAAGGAAATCCAAAGTACTGCTCATTCTAACATCGGCGAGATAAAAAATAGTTCACAACATTTTTATCATTTGAGTCATTATATTCACACAGGAAAGAAGGAATATAATTATGTACTTGTATTAAATTGTAGGCCAAATTTGCGTTTTTGTGCAAAAGCGAATGAAATACAAGCTTGTGCAATTTGTGGTGAATTATTACGCAAAACAATTATGTCAATAGTCCGCAGACATGACATTGAAATGTCTATTTTGTGTAATCTGGTCGACAGAACACGAATATTTGTCAAGACGGAGAAATGCACATCACTGTCACTGTGGTAAGCATTTTGTGCCAATTTACGAACACCATTTGAACATGATATTTGATAGAAAAGTTTAGCCAGACAAGCCACAACTTGGCACAAGAATGTTCAAAGGTTGCCGACGATTTTCAATTTTTGCGATTTCGCACAAAAAATAACAATGGCAATGCCTTTGACAAATGCAGACCGCTAAATTGCTAATCATGATATAAATTGAGAAATGATGTTTCGCAAGATGAACTACATGTAGATGTACTATTTTAATGTATGCAAAATAGCATGACAATACGAATAATCAGTAAATAGAAGTTTATGCATGTTTAAAATTAATTTTCCTAAATTCGCTGCATCTGGACTGTAGCCTAGCCCTAGTACTGTAGCCTGTAGGTCACTATCTCAGTACTGACAGTAGCTGTTGTCAGTGTTGATATTTCAGTGCAGCAACCAATTCTGGTTAGAGGCACACTGGTCCAGGTGCTACCACGGCTGAGTAACTTTAAATTAACCCCTGTGGTACTGGTACACCGTACAGTCAGTGCCACAGTGGTAGGGCCTGACGAAGATTCAATTCAATTTCGAATCTTAGTTCTTGCATTCTGATTTGAAAGCGGTCGTATGATTAGGGATATTTCGAATCTTTGTATACCACTTACAAGTCTTTTATCACCGGGAATAGACTGCATAATAAATTTATATCAAAAACATCATTATATCCCCTTGAGTCTCCTTCCACGACCATCGGGGACCTCCGTATAGTCCAATGTGTATCTACATGTGTATAGTATAGGCTAAGTTGCCCAATAGCCCACTGCTCATATGTATTGGCCTCCCAGTCCCGGCGCTGGTTACTCGTGGAAGGTCTGTGTGTTACTCGTGCAACCTGCAGGTACCGGTAGGTCTGTGATGGTTCACGTGTTCATCACGGTTGTACCATAATCGTGGCGCAGTCTAGTGTTGAAACGATTAGTGAATTTCAAAGTCAACTAGTCGAGGCCTAAAAGTCACGTTGCGTCGACTAGTCGGTACCCGATATCAAAACTTTCAAACATAACATGGTACGGAAAATTCATTGTACATGGCGTACACTGATGACTGATGCAATGACGGTCTATTGCATAGCGCATTTCCCTGCATAGACACCAATTTATTTGGGAAATAATACAGTAAACATCTTAATATTTATCCAACACACTGAATGTAATTATATATAATTAGACATGTGGTGGATAATGATTAAAAACCCGATCATTTATACAGGTTTTAAATTTATTATCGGCGTTTGAGATTTCGTTTAGGGATCACCAATAAACTGGTGCCGAGCGGTGTCACTATAAAATGTTAATGTTCCGACTAAATACGCCCTATAGTATAGGCTACGACGTTGTAGAATACCGGTACGATAACCAGTTCTTAAATCCAGTATCATTTATATACGGTAGCACCAATGACGTCACCTTAACTTCATCCTTAAGCGACCTTCACACAGATCGCATCATAACCCGACGGTGCGAGATCAATTGAAATATACACAGTGTCTAGATCAAAGCGGTCTCCGACAAACGATAAAGCCGCATCAATTATTGCCATCATGTCGCAGTGATGTCTTTGACCTCAAACGACGAGTGAGACATTGTCTTGTCAATTTCATTCTTTCAATTAATAGTCGGGTCACCATCTATATTAGTACTAGTAACACTGTCAATTCCGGGTGCCACCAAACGTTATACTTACCGTAACTTACACGCAGTTTACACCGTTTATGCCGGAATCGATCTTGAAAATGTTATACATGTAACTAATACACTTTGTCCCCACATCCGGTTGTAACTAGCTGATTGGCTACAACGCCACGTTTAAATCGCCATGTCCCCCGTCACCCTTGACGGCGGGGTATAAGAGAATGTGCGCCAAACATCGGGGGTATATGAGCACGTGAAACATCGGGGGTATATGAATGACCCTTGAACTCGCAGTTTCCACCAATCGTGATGTTGCTCTCGCACTCCGAATTTGACGTCACCTGACCCTGGGTCCTTAGGTCAGCTACTGAATTATTAGCTCAACTTACTTTGTAAGTTTGAGCTATTGCCATGGGTTGGCGTCTGTGTGTCTGTGTGTTTGTCAACAATTTCCTTTGGCGCGGGCTACAGGTCGTACCTTTGGTTTGATCTTTATGAAATTTGTCAAGAATGTTGACATTGACATGTAGATGGGAACGAGTCATTTTGGGGTAATTCGGCCAAAAAATCATGGCCGCTGGCGGCCATCTTGGATTTCAAAATTAAATCCATTGGCGCGGTCTACAGGTAGTACTGTTCGTCTGATCATCATGAAATTTGTCATGGATGTTAATATTGACATGTAGATGGGAACGAGTCATTTTGGGGTCGTTCTGTCAAAAAACATGGCCGCCAACAGCCATTTTGGATTTTACTCTTCGCATGACTAAATCCTTTGGCGTGGGCTACAGGTCGTAGCTTTAGTCCGATCTTCATTTCAAAATTAAATCCATTGTGCGGGCTACAGGTCGTACTATTCGACTGATAATCATGAAATTTGTCATGGATGTTAATATTGAAATGTAGATGAGAACGAGTCATTTTGGGGTCGTTCGGCCAAAAAACATGGCTGACAGCTGCCATCTTGGATTTTACTCTTTACACAGGGATTCCGCTATACCGGCAGGGGGTCCCTTTGACGGGCCCCGTTCCCCTAGCCAATTTTCCCCCTAGCCAACTTTTCCTGACGCATTCACCTCCCAGGGCCCTTGAACCCCTTGTTTTAATGCAAACTCCTTGAAAACCCTGGAATTTCGTGTAACCGTAAAACCCTCAGTATATCGATTCGTAATGTATAGCCGGAAACCATATATTTTGTGTACGATGCGAATGCGATATTTGTGACGTAACTCTACCAATGAAGCGTCATAGCTTCGTTGGTTACCAAGTATATATCTTTCCCGCCGATAGCAATACTCTCGAGTCAATTTCAATAGTGTGACCCCCCACCCCCGCCCAATGAAGCATCATAGCTAACACTTTCCTGCCGATAGCACTTTTTAGCAGCAATTCTCTCGAAGTAATTTCAATTGTGCGACCCCCAAATGATTGAATGCGACAACAAAATAGTTCAAAGCTTTTTAAACCAGTGTTCGTAGATCGAATTAATTTTTAAAAGATGAGTGAATGTTACTGTTGGTCATGAACTTCCCTTGATGACTTGGCGAGGCACCTCCTCATGCGAAGAGTATAGTTGAATTTTAACTGGTACGAAATATCATAGTACATTTAATTATTCTACCCACCGGAAATAAAAAATAAATCTGAAGCTAGTATCAGTTAAAAGTTTGTTTTTAATTCACTCAGTTCAATCACAATAATGTGGTTAATTGACTGACTGTTGTATCACATAAACGATGTAAATTGTTACATTTCTTGTTTTAATTTTGAGAATGAATACATACCAGAATTATAATCGTAATTCGCGTTCTGTGCGTGCTAGACAATACATTTCTAGTGTTGCACTTTTCTAAATTTTCTAAGCAGGTGTTCGTGTTTTCCCCTATCTACAAACAGGCCCCATTCCCCTACCCCCTAGCGGAAACCCTGCTTTACATGACTAAATCCTTTGGCGCGGGCTGCAGGTCGTAGCTTTAGTCGGATCTTCATGAAATTTGTCATGGATGTTAACAATGACATGTAGATTGCAACGAGTCATTTTGGGGTCGTTTGGCCAAAAAACATGGCCGCCAGCAGCCATCTTGGATTTTACTCTTTGCATGACTAAATCCTTTGGCGCGGGCTACAGGTCGTAGCTTTAGTCGGATCTTCGTGAAATTTGTCATGGATGTTAACAATTACATGTAGACGTGAACGAGTCCTTTTGAGGTTATTCAGCCAAAAAACATGGCCGCTGGAGGCCATCTTGGATTTCCAAATTAAATCCATTGGTGCGGGCTACAGGTCGTACTATTCGACTGATAATCATGAAATTTGTCATGGATGTTAATATTGAAATGTAGATGGGATCGAGTCATTTTGGGGTCGTTCGGCCAAAAAACATGGCCACCAGCAGCCATCTTGGATTTTACTCTTTACATGACTAAATCCTTTGGCGCGGGCTGCAGGTCGTAGCTTTAGTCGGATCTTCATGAAATTTGTCATGGATGTTAACAATGACATGTAGATGGGAACGAGTCATTTTGAGGTCATTCAGCCAAAAAACATGGCCGCCAGCAGCCATCTTGGATTTTACTCTTTGCATGACTAAATCCTTTGGCACAGCTACTAGTACATGTACATGTAGGTTAGACATTTCAATTAGCACCTTTCCTATTCCTTCATTTACTGTCAACCATTAAATTATTCCCTTACCTAAGTTGAGCTACAGTGTCATTGACACTTTCATTCTTATTGGTGTGAATTAATCCGATAACCTATGAAAAACACACTTCAATTAAGGAGACATGGTTATTGTTGTGGGGACAAAATCGTTATCTCCGGCAACATCGTGGGTTACATGGAGATTTAATACCTGTTGTGTATGTCTCTTTTTGAACCCCTCGGCTCCGCCTCAGGGTTCAAAATCGACATCCAGGTATTAAATCTATATGTACCCCCGATGTTGCCGAAGATAACTAATAATGTTTCGACTAGCAAGCCTGGATATAATTTTTTTTTGAGTGTCTGACACAATGACAGGCACCAAAAATTCGGCGTCTGACATTTGAAAAGTGTGTCTGTCATTTACCTGGTATCAATAAATAGCAGCAATTTGTTTTTTTTAGCCCATTCCAATGCACAAATTAGATTCATTGATGTACCATGTTATGAATTATGGTGTTTTACATCACTTTTAGCTGAAGCTCATATTATCATGTGACTCATGTCATAATGTGACAGGGGTGCAAAGTCAGACAAGGCTGTCATTTACAGTATGTCTCTGCTGAATTCTTTTCCAGTTTCAAAAATACTATTACATTATTAGTCCGCAGAAAAAATCCTACGCCGTGCTTCCCCCAAGTGGCAAGTAAACACGAGCACATGTTTCAAAACGCGGCGACTTAAAAACTACCCGGTATGAATTTTTTTGGAATTTCTTCCGCTAAATCTCCAACTAACACCCTTAACTTGTGGAATATATTACACTTGTGCTGATTTAACTTGTGACATCTCCGTGTATCTTACGTCAAACGAGAAAAACACGACGAAGTGTATTTCTTGGTTGGAGTTTCCCCCCAGTGGCAGCCATTTTTTCTGGGTTTTTCACGTTCTAAAAATAGAAAGTCGTAAATAGTGCGGACGTGAAGACGGATCATTAACATTAAGTAAAACGCGTTGTATTGGTGGGGGGGATTTGATATTTAGTGCACAGTAGTGGTAATTGAATGTCTTTGCCGCGGATAATACATCTACTTGTTGTTTTCCCCTTAATTATATATTTTTTGTGAAGATAATGGGCGCCGGACAAACTGACGGACGATAATAAGGCGGCGCCGGTCATCGGTGTATTTGGCTCGGTCAATGACCGTGTCCGACCTCTTATATCCAGGCTTGTTGACTAGTCGACAGAAAAATTCCGAGTCGATTAATTGTTTCAACCCTACTAGTATGGCGTACACGGGTTTCCTCCATCACATAAAACCAGCAATGTCGTTATATAGCCTGGCCCCAGCTGGCAGCTGCCAAAGCGAGTAGGGGTGCCACGATTAATCGTATAATCGATGAACCCTTGATAAAGCCGATAATTGATACCATTTCCGTCGTCGATTAATCTGCGTTATTTATTTCGGTAGTTGGAAAATGCCGGTTATTGTTGAATACCCTGATTGTTTTACACAGTTTAATATACAACATCATGTATCAAAGAGATTCGAGTCATTTTATATTTTTCAAATTGCATGGCGGCACTGCAGCTTTGAACTTATGCCGACATCGTTGTATATTTCTACAAGAAAGGCGGCAAGTGCTATGTCTTTGAAATGGGCTGTCTGTCAGTGAACTGAATGACCTCGCCCTTGAATCTCATTGGACCAAAGGGGAGTTGATTGACATTCTCTCGAAATCAGGGAACCTACGGCATTTTAATCAGCGATATTCTCGGCGGTGTCATTTGCAGCAAGTACTAGTATACTTTGTTTGTATTTATAAGTATGCTTAGATGTTACTAGTACAGGCTATCGCTTATAGTGTGGTGACTGCTAAATGAAATTAACTATTACCAAATACTTAACTTGTTCTGAGTCGTGAAATTTGCGGGCAGGGGCCCACCTTTATAATTGTTATCCATGCTCTGAAAGTTCACTGAAACTTATAGTTTCCGTAACATTAGATTCCTTTTTAGCTCAACTTACTTGTAAGTTTGAGCTATTGCCATGGTTTGGAGACCGAGAAACAATATCCCGACGCACCACCATCCTTGCAGCCTGGTTATGGTCAGGTGGGAGCGATAACTTGTGATCTTCCAGTATAGCGTCCGGTCGTAATTTGACTTTCGTTTGAAGAGTGACGATGTGGCTTTGCGAAAAATATATAAATATATCAAAGATATCATTTATTTCAAGGTGAATCAGATAAAATGGAACCATGTGTACACAGTTTGGTTAACAGTGCGGTCAGTCGGTTTATAGATTGATTTTTTTTATTTAAAACCAATCAAATGAACTTGGGTCCGTGGGTTTTGAAGACGGTCGGGGTTGGGTTACAGGAAACACGCATTCAATTTGTTTTGGCCTAATTGTGACATTTACATGTATATTCGAAAATTTGCTTTTAATTGCTTTAAATCCTGGATACATCTCGGTTGAAGTGGTAACATTAAGACAGTGTTGGTGGTTAACGCAGTATTTATCAGAGTGACACCACTTTGCAGGTGATCAATTACTTTAAGGATAGCTGTGAGTGCTCTCGCTGTATTTTCCTCATGGTAATGACTGACCGTTCAGCACATTTTCAAACTTTTTTCTCGGGTGTACGCACACATGAGCGCAGCAAGCATTGAGTAACTCCACACGCTATCTAATGGTATATGTAGATAATAAATCCCCCATGTGCATCACATAGATACGCTATATATACATGTAGATACCTGGTGCATCATTACTCATCACATCGTGGGGGGGGGGGGTGTATATATTCCCAGGTACATCTTGAGTTCTTTACTCATCACTCTTTCAATAAAATTTGTTGAGAGTGACCCTTTAACTCTTCAGCCAATATAGAATTTCGTGCAATTTTAAAGTAATACCGTAGAAGATAAGTGTCAATTTTGAACAGGACAATTTTTTGGCTGTGCACTGGATTGCACAATCCCAAAGTTTGCACAATCCCAAAGTTTCCACAATGACAGGGAAATAGTGTATTTGGCACTGTCAAATTCAACTATAATTGATAGGCCTAAATATACCTACAATAAATATGTAGAAACGTCACAATGATTTGCGCATGTTCTCTTCAAACCCACCATCCCAGGTGACAGGTATATGGGTGGATATGGTGATTCAACACGTACGCATACCGTACATGTACATGTATGTAGTCGGTCAGATACTGGTAGCTTGTTAAAACCAGATGTTTGGGTCCTGCAAATATTTGATAAACAATTAGATTTATATATCACTGATGTAATGTTGTTCATTGAAATTTCAAGCAAAAAAAATAAAATGAAAAAAAAATACTAATAACAACTGTACCATGTTGCATCCAACCAACACCCAAACTACCCCCCCCCCCCAGCTCCTAGCTAAAGTTTTAGCCAGACTTTACAAAAGTTAACATTTTTTTTCAATTTTCTGGGAAAAACACATGGCTGCTAACAGCAATCTTTGTTTGCACTCTTTGTATGACTAAATCCTTTGGCACACCCTACAGGCAACATCTCTCATCCAATCATCACCAAACATAATATGGATTCTCGGATTGACATCTATATGTAAATGAGAGATTACCATTCCCCCTCCCCCCCCCGAAATTCTGGTAAAAAAACATGGCTGCCAACAGCCATCTTGTTTTTACTCTTTGTGTTGACTAAATCCTTTAGCACACCCTACATGTAACATCTCTCATCTGATCGTCACAAAACTTCATATGGATCTTCGGGGAGACATCTTGATGGGAGTTATCCATTTTTTCCGAATTCTGTTAAAAAAAACATGGCTGCCAGCGGACATACTGGATTTCAAGCATGAAGTTCACAATTATTAGTGAAATGTTTTGAAAATTCACGGGTACATATATGTTTGGGATATCACCTCTAGATGGGAACTATTGAATTTAAACGATTTTCGATGAAAAACATGGCCACTGGCAGGCATCTTGTATTTCACTCTTTGCATCACTAAATTCTTTGGCACACTCTAAAGGCCATATTAACCCTAATTCGATTGTCATCAAACTTAGTATGGATTCTCGAGGTGACCTCTAGATGGGAGATTATCATTGTTGACATACAAACATCCCCGCGGTTGTGGGGTTTCACACCTGTAGAGGTACAACTATAATCAAAGTAATTGACTTGAAAAACGGGGTGGTACCCCGATAAAGACCATTGTATTGCTGGTAGTATACGGTATCCACAGCGGTATCAAGTTGGTCACTGCGGTGGAGTTACGGTACCGTTTTGTCACGGACATGGCCAGAGGATCTCCATTGGGGGGGGGGGGGGGGTGTCCACTTCAGGAAATTTCAACACTACACCCCTTCCCCTTGAATCCAAAAACACAAGTTTTGCATAATTCCATTTGCACCTCAATGCTCAGGCCTAATAACCTAGATATATTCATAAACCATTGTTCTATATACCCAGTATCAGAACATTCAGATATCTGAACCTGAAAATTCCATAAATACACAGAACGACACGATGTGTAAATGGGTTTGTCAATACGGCACGAGTGCTGTCGCAGAAGGATAAAGAAGTAAAATTGTCATAAATTAGTTTGGAAATATTCAGGATATCATGCAGTATCAGATATGGGTTGGTTTAAATTTTATATTTAGGCGTCTAATATCTAGTGTGTGTAAGTTCTACAATCGCGTTAAGTGTTTTTGGCATTTACATGGCAATATGGGCCAGGGAGCTGAGGGGCTGCAGTACCTCCCCCCCCCTCTGAATGATTTGCAAGCATAAAATTTGGGCAATATTTGGGAGAATTGGTGGAACTTTCGGGCAAATCGCATGGTGCTTCGGGTGAATTTCTACATCTATACCTATACTTCACATTATTTGTAGTCTATTATGCACCGTATATTCAATAATAATAATGGGCCCAACTTCTCCGGTTAGCAAATTTATTTGTTACAGAGTGGCTATTTTATCTCGGGCATGAAATGGCTTGATATTATATTATCTTATACCAGGCCACCATTCGTCACTGCGTGTTGAAATTTTAATAATTTTTCAAAGTCTAAATTAAATCACGATATGTAAATTAGATCCTATCTTCAGCAAAATACATGTAGCTTTACCTACCATATCGTAGCTGAAGTGTGCATGTAATATTCAGTTAATGCAATGAATCATGAGTAGAACCTGGTTGAAATACTACTGTGTGGCGAGTCACACTCGTCTTCGAGCTATATTGAGGCCATGTACATGTATGCATGGTGCTATGAACGGTTTGTATTGTGAATGGGTAAAATTATCTGCTCGTAAACCCTCATAGTAGACAATTTTATACCAGGTTCTATTCAGTTTTCAGAAATAGCTCGCAATGGAAATTTGCATGGTACATGTCAGGGTTTCCGCCAGGCCGGCTGCGGGTCCGTCCCACAGACCCATTCCCCTCGCAGATGATCTGTTTGATTCATACATGTACCAAAAGTCAGTAGCAATATGTCATAAAAAATTCGGCTGCAACGGGAGTTCGGGGGGTTAAACAGAATACTGGCGAAAAAGCGGGTCAATTGAGCACAGTGTGTTACCAGTACAGCGTAACCCTTTGTAATCAAAGCGCCAAAAACTACAACGTAATGTTTGGTGTGCATTGAAATAACGACGTTATATACAGCGTAATAAAGGTCGCGGTAACATCAAAGAATGTCGCACTGCTGAGTACGGATATTATTTTGCACGGGATTTCTGTGGTTGAAACTACTCACACTCGGAGATCCCGTGCTATCGTACGATTACATAATTTGATCAGAGAATGCCGACTTGCTGAGTTAGGCAGAGTAGGGATCGACATACGCCAACAGGCGGCCCCGGTTCTCCTACCAAAGGAGGTATCTACCTCCGAGATCCTGTGCTATCGTACTGTTATAAAACGGAACCTGTCCCAAATCAGTCTTTATAGCGGGAATTCATAGTGACAAAATCATTCATTTGACCCATATTACATGCATGGTGGATAAACACAAAAAACATGCCCACCCCCTCCCCCCCCCAACAATATGGAGCCTGGATAAAGTCAAAGTACGGTCAATAATAGTTTCGTTGTCCAGCCTGGGTCCCCAAACACAAACAACGGCGCACATGTTCCCATTTCCCGCCAAAACTCAATTATATTTTATAACACGTTGGCTAAAACTCTATAGCAGCAGTCGTCAGTTGTTGGACTAATACAGACTATTGACAAGCTATGCGTTCCGAGTTTGAAAGATTTGGCTACCATTCGTATTTCGCCACTATAAATATCTCCTGCAGACAAACCCTGCAGTATATATGACGTCACAGTGCACAAATAATTTTACGATTGACAGAATACATGGAAAAGTCAGTTTCATTTTCACGGAAGCTACTTGAAATTCTAGGAAATACTTAATTCAATTATCCCAGCTAGGTAGTATTGGACAATGCATAGATGCTTTTTATGTTTACCCATACCATGTATGGTAAACATAGTGTCGTTGTCCGGATTGACCACTCGTCGTTCGTCCGTCCGTCCGTCCGTCCGTCTGTCCGTCCGTAGACACTTAACGTGTAATGCGATTACTCAAACATTTTCTATCCAATCAGAAGCAAATTTTGTATATGGGTATATCAGCCCAAAATACAGATCGAGTTCGAATTTGGGTTTGATCCGAGTTTTTGTTACAGAGTTATGGCCCTTTTTCGACTTAGAATTCACACATTCTGCCATAACTCAAACGTTTTTTATCTGATTGGAACCAAATTTGGTATGTGAGTTTCACAGCCCAAAATACAGATCTAGTTGGAATATGGGTTTGATCCGATTTATTTTAAAGGAGTTATGACCAATTTTCAACAAAAAAAATGGGGGGAAAAAAATCGATTTTTAAATTTTTTTATTTTTAACTTTTATAATAATAATAAAAAAAATGTCATTGACATTGTCATTTGTTTTCGTTTAGATATTAGAGACCTTTCGCAAAACTCACGTTTACGGATACGGATACGGATAGGGTACTACGTCACCAACCTTTGTGTACTTTCTAATCGTTCTCGAATTTTACTATCCGTAATAACGGTTACGATTTCATGGTTTCTAATAAGCTCAAATAACACCTGAAATTTATTTTCTGCAATATATCACTTTACTCCGTTCGAGACTGTATATGTATATCATGTAAACCATCCAGTTGTATTGAGCTACGACCTCGATATGCTGTTTAGATTGTCAATCACTGTACTCGTCGTCGTGAATCTCGAGCTGCCCTCGAAATAAGATCGCTATTCACAACGGATAGCCATCGCTGGCTGCGACAAAAAACTTTAAAATAAGAGGAGTGCACTATGAAACCATGCAGTCGCCAAAAATACAGTATATAGTATGCGATGCATGAGGAGTTTTGAGTGATTATTATATGCAAGATAGTACACAATATATAGTGAAATTCAACAATTATTTAATTCAACAACCCATGGTGGTGCCCTAACGTGTGCAGTTATAAAATGCCTCAGGAGAGCCTAAAGAATGGCATAAACCTTTTAATGAATAGTGAAAGATTTTGTGTTCTCTTCCCCTTTCCCGAATTGAATAGTTAATTCAATTTAATAATATTCGGGTTTCGGTAGAAGTAGGGTTTTATATATCTCTCTCGTAGAGTCTGTAATGCTGGGCATTTTAAAATTATATGGAATTCATAACCGAGTTCTAAGTTACATAAAGTACTCTTTCTGTCCCTCTTCCCCATCAGCATAACGTCTATCTGGTCATCCATGCTAACAACGAGCTGAATTTCCACCACATATGACCTGGCATTTATACCTGTATTGCCACAATATATCACGAGAATCCCGGATCGTACGTTGTGACTGGTCGAATTATTGACAATATTAACAGGTCATGATTATCGCATTGTTGCAAATGAGACGATATGTGAAGTATTAAGGGACTGTATACCAAACACACGCTTTGAGCTGTAAAAGTGGTACGAAATAATGATCGTACGTGTTCGTCAAAACTCTTACGCGTAATCGTTTTGCGAAAGGACTTTTTGGCCATACGGATAGATTTACGGCTACGAATAGCTATCCGTATTCGTAATCGTAAACGTGAGGATGCGAAAGGTCTCTATTAATGATTATGATACAAGTTGATAAAAAGATTTTCAATGTGTCCCTTTAATTTTTTAAAATAATTAAAAACAATTATGACCATTATAACTCTGCCAAGGGTACCCCGAATCACCACACCAAATTTGTATTAAATCGGTCCAAAATCTTGTGTTATGTACTGGTAAATCTGTTTGGAGCAACATTAAATCCAATTCACCAATTGCATTTGGACTACTTAGCTATTGATAAAGCTATATTATTTTCTGATGTCTCTTATGCCAATGTGCAAATAATCTGATAAAGAAGGCTATGGTATCTAATTTAAAATAAGATTCAACAATAAACATCACATGATATTAACAGTAGACTTGGACATCTGTGCTTATCTGTATACTAGGACACATTATTATTGTAAACTTAAATTGGACTCTCTTAACCCAAGTATTCCATGTCCAGGTCACACCTACACATTTAACCCACGGACTTGCTGGCTGTGGTGGTTTAGAATTACAGATCCTGTACCAGTATAAATGCCAGTGACCCATAAATTCCAATAATTTGTGTTATGTACATTTGTCTATAATAGTACATAACAGTATACTCTATAATTCAACACCAAACTCTCATTTATCCGATCATATTAAATTTTTATCGCCAAGGGATGGGTTAACATCTGCCGATCGTGATCGGCCTCTCGTTTGTGTTTAGTTTCATTATACGGAATCTTATTGTAAGTTATAAATTTTTAAACACTGTAACTTGTAGCTTGATATAGTATTCAATCAGACGGCAGTCTTATGTGCGTAATTATATGATTAATTATCTGGATACCATCAACATAATTAATGCACCCACCGAAAATGATCGACTTGCGTAATATACGTAGCTTTGGATTGCTTTGTGGGACACTCAGGTGCAAGGAAATGGCTACTTTTCAATGTCAATTAACAAAATTTTCGCCCAACAGAACGAACCATGGTCGTCCCGTCGCGTTATGTGTTTCCCCAATACGGACTCATTAATTCCCCTTGGCGGAGTAAATGTTCGGACACGTTATTATCATATTAATAAATGACAAACAGTCACTATGCCAGACTTGGGTATTTTAGGTGTCAGAGTAACAGATCATGAGTCGATAGAATGCAAATATTTCACTGATTGGCTTGGTGCACTGATGAAAAGTGTGATGACAGATATTTTCTACCCATTGATAGTCACATTAATGTTTGAGACAGTTGCTTGCTCTTTTTCCATGCACACAATGATCTTGACTTTAGTCACATCAAGACAAATTTATTTATTTCAGTTATACATTTCTTGAGGCTTCTTTCTGAAGGGTTTCATGAAGGATTTTTTTCACCCCACCACCCCATATGCAACATGTCATATAGCTTAAATTAAGCTGCTTAATGTCATCTCCACTATAAAGGCCCATATGAGGTCCCAGTAACATAAAATATAGTGTTTTTGCAGTTATAAAGATGGTGTACTGATTGACTTAAAATTGGGTAAAAACCCATATTTTCATGTCATCAGCATCCCTGCCCCATGCAAGTATCTCGCCGTCCTGTAGCTCTAGTGTAACAGAATAAAGGGGCCTCTCCTGCACATATACTATGTCCATGGTCATAAAAAGGGAATTAGGGGTTACATGGGGCCTGCTTCCCTCATGTGATGGGCGTACATGTACATGTATATTGACCTGAAAATTTAGGAAAAAACATATTTCCTAATGCATATCAGCATACTTGCCCCATGAATGTGTGTCTCCACCGGAGCTCTAGTGTATTTGATAAACGGAACATCCCCTGCACAGATATGTACAAGTTGCATGGTCATAAAAAGGGAATTAGGGGTCCCTGGGGGCTTGCTTCCCTCAAATGGTGTACATTGGGGCATCTCCTGCACAGATACACACAATATCCATAGTCATAAAAAGGGAATTAGGAGTTACAGGGGGCCTGCTTCCCTCATGTGCTGGGCCTATATACATGTAGACTCGAAAATTAAAGAAAAGCCATATTTCCGATTAAATCCTGAAAAGTTACCCTTAATTCTGCTGTGGTTAAGGAGTCGATTACTTAGGGCATTAATGTACTTATTGACTTAAAATTGGGTAAAAACTCATATTTTGATGTCGTCAGCATCCCTGCCCCATGCAAGTATGTCTCCATTCTGGAATTCTAGTGTATTTGAATAAAGGGGGTATACCCCGCAGACCTTGCTCAGATGCATACAACATCCATGGTCATAAAAAGGGAATTAGGGGTTACAGGGGCCTGCTTTTCTCATGTGGTGGGCCCATATATAGACTCGAAAATGGAAGAAAAAACTTATGTCGTAATGTACATTGTATATCAACATCCCTGCCCCATGAATGTTTGTCTGCACCGGAGCTCTAGTGTAATTGATAAAAGGGACATCTCCTGCACAGATATATACAAGTTCCATATATATGGTAATCTATGGAAAGTTCCTAGCCATTCGATGAAGATTTCCAACAGTTGAAAGTATTGAAATAACAGTCAACTGTTGCAACATTCCAACCCAGTGGGTGCAAATTTATGTCCCATTTCTATTTGTGAATTCATGCATTCCTTATTGTCATAAAAATACATTTGAGGGCTCGCAAATTACGTTTACGTATAGTCATATTAATCACGGTGTTCCAAGTTAGGACTTGGTCTCGCGAAACCAGCTGGTCTCAAGCTGGGATCGGCGGATTATTGTACAATCAACGATAATCTATGGACAAAGCGTGCTGCATCGAGATTACCGTGTTGGTGTCGCCAAACCTGAGCACGTGAAAGCGGCTAATCTCCGTATTGCAAGTATAGCGGTACCTTATGCCGTCGCCGTTTGACAGGGATCACGGTGCAGGGGTGGTGAGGATTTCTCACCCTCTATGCGGATGTCACTTTATCAGTTTTACGGGTGGAGGAAAGTCTATACAGAGAGTAAATTTCATTGATAAATAACTCCGCTGTGTGAAGGAACCACCGACCCCGGAAAGCAACCGACAAACTTGTCCAGATACACGAATCAGATTATCCTCACCTAGCGTGGATCGCGAATCCGCGCTTGTCGGTATTCGAACCAGCTTCGTCAGCGCTTGACGGCATATGGCGGCATAATGCACTGAACATTCTACCGACGGGACCACCGAGGTCCTTTCCAATCAATGTATAGTGTAAAATATTGTGTGTTCAGATCAAGAACCAACTATATATTGTTCAACTCTGAGTCAAAATATTACACTGAAATTACATTCCAAGCCTCCCCCACCGATACATGGGTGATTGTGTTAGGTTCGTAATTTCTAACTGGTTCTGACAATGAAGTATATATATGTATCAATTAGAATATTACAACTTTAAAGAGGAGATATTCAGTTGTCTCTGGAGTTGTGAATTTAGTGGGGTGCAAATGGAAATGATAAATTGAACACCCCGACCCCAACAAAACCACTTTAGTCACGTCCCTGTATGTTTCGCTGATGTCGTCACTTCCCTGTTCGGGACTATTATGACTGTACAGTAACGGCTGAAATTGTCAAGTGCATGTATTATATTTAAGTCATGCTGTGAACGTGGTGTTTTAAAGTTTGAACGTCCGATTTCCTAAAATTACTCATGGTTGTTGTCGCATCCAAATTTTGGTCAAACTTTTAGCAGCTGGAAATGGCATGCATCCCTGGAAAATTAGATGGAAAAACCTGACAAAACTAAGTTGAAATTGTTTTATTTCTGTGATTTTGGAACAATCAATTTTTTTTTGTACCGGTACCAAAACTCAATTCTTTTCCTAATTTCGATCAAATGTTTGAACTGAAATGGTTATCAGTTGAAAACATTTCAAACCATTATTATAGGGGATATCAGGTGGGAATTTCCAACAACTAGAAATAATGAGGTACCTGTTGGAAATTTTCAATTCATTGGGGTTAGAGGGTGACATGCGGGGCTGCAATGTAATTTCGCGGACTTGGGAATTTGCAATAAGTTGAACATTTAGAAAGATTCTAACCAACTATCGCCGTGGTTGAAGTTATTGAACATTATTGTCCAGAAAATGCAATGGTCATAACGGGGTGGGGGTGTTCTTGAGAAAAAAAATCCAGAATACAAGGTTCGTGTGGGTGGGTTAATTGTATCTCTGACCCGATCGAAGATATTTCCAATGCCATATAAATTTTTTTCCAAATCCATTTTTAAAGACATATTATGACAAATAAACCAATTTGAAATGTCAAGGCTTAAGAAACTGGAGCAGGGGGTCCCATTTAATTTAATTTAATTTAATTCAATTTAATCGGACATGTCCTTATTTTGTACCACAATTTTTCGTTTTGTCTTAATATAATTTTGATAGTTTTTGCTGTTATATTGTATATCCAGTCCAGCAATAATGTATTCACAAATTATGAATTAGTGCTTTCAATACTACGACCTCAATTCATTTCTGAAACACGGAACTAAAGACACCCGCATCCAATGCGAATTACATTCCGATTGCAAAACTGCTATCATTCCCTATTAACCGTGTCGACCACGCCCATCGATAAAAATCCATTATAAAGCCAACTAAACGCACGGATGATTGACAATCCTATAGCACACATTATTATCGATTATATTAAATTGTATCCTGTGCATACATAATTATAATCTATCATCTACACGGCATACCAATATAACACAATTCCTATTTGGTTAACATAAAGATAATTGCTTCCAAAAAATACTTATGTTTCTGTTACAAGAACTTGTACGTTACCATATGGTTCCAATTATGAACAGACCGACACAGGCTTGAATGACAATAAGAAGGCAAACCTTGCTTTTACGTAAACCTGAGTTTCAAAAAGACGAGAATACGGACCAGTGCGGACAAATAATCCCAGCTTTCTCACTCCGACGCTGGGTAACACATCGCGATCACCGTGGTTTGGGCCTGGTCTAGACTATAGTTTACGCGAAACCTGGTCCAGACCAGAGACCAGAATTCGACCGTAATGTTTTGATACTAGTATACACAGTTTTGTGTATCATGCTATCAAATTTCATTGTTATTGCAGGCTTTGCTGTTGTCTTGAAGGTTTCAATCCCAACAAGCTGCTACTGATATATTGTCGTGATGTACGTATTCACCTGTTAAAACAAAAACTGTGTTTCCAAGTGACTGGACAATTTCACGCCTTACATGTTACCAAAAAGTATGCCATTAAGATGTTTTACTTTTACATGTACATAAATATATAAACTGTGATACATGTAGCGTTCTTCCTTTATGTCTTAAAGGGCATGCCCGATTCATATGTTAGAATGTTCGCTATTAGTTTTACTCGTAACTTAAAGATGGGCTTTTCAGCTACATGTTGTATTATCGTTTTTTATTTACAGCCATATTTATAGAGTAGTCAGTGAAATGTGAACACATCACACAGTCTTTTTCTGGATTAATTTCCACGAGGCAGATAACAAGTTTGGTCCTCTTCAAACTTCAAAGTTTCATAAGTATTATCTGTCACATTATGCATTGAGGATTTAAGTTTCATCAAAACTATGACCGTAGTAGAAGAACTGAGATGTAACTTTCAGTTACGAATAATGCTAATTTCGACCATTCTAAAACATCGGGAAATCATATTGTCACCACGGGCTAATTCTATGGTAAGTTAGAAAATTAAGAGCAAAAAATTGAAAATCCGTCCAAACTCAAAAGTTAATGGCTTTTTTCTACCAAGATGTATATGATTATACGTTTGCCCCACATTTTAAAATACGACCTAGATGTTGTTAGAAATAACACACCATTTCCATTAACATGACATGTTGCTCTTTGTCACACTAATCATTTCGAACTTGGTTGTTTCTGTTTTCGTGAGATTTAGTGCTGTTTCTTTAACATGTTTAGCTACACCACGACCTCTCCAGTCATAATACATATTTTATGTATTTTACTCAGTATTAGAAATCCCGACTTACGACTGATTTTGATATGGCGGGTCACATATATTATTCCTCACATACATTGTAGTTCCAAATAGGCACTGAATTCGCATGGTCTTTGGATGTTAAATATACGTTATAAGCACGGCGTCCGATTAATAAGCGAAATAAAGATCGCAAGCGCCCGGTGGGCGCGCGTGGTGTTTATTTCACTTATAAATCGGACCCATGATTATAACATATTTATAACACCCAATCAGCCCGAGAAAATAACAATCAGTGGTAAGTTTCTCTTACAAATTAAATGTGTGGTCAGTCTTACAAACATGGTCCGGTGAATACCGATCAATACTCCATGGTCCGTATTACACCCAGATGGTTCATCGAATATTGTATTTGTGCCGAATCATGACATTTCAATTGACTTTTGTGTTAATCGTGGATGAGTACATTTTAACGGCTTCGCGATCGTAGTAGCTGATCGTACACACCACAGATCAAGTTGTCCTGCCTATGTGCTATATGGTACTGGTGGTCCTGTGCAATTGCTATGTTGCTGTTATTGCAAACTGATGCTGATAAGAAAAAGTACCGTTATTTTTTTAAGTTGTCATTTTCACTGCGTTGGGAAAATCTGAACATAACCACGAAAAGCCATTATGTGTATGAAACATTCAAAAACATATACATTGCGAAACAGTTTAATACTGGTTGTATTAGTTGTTGCAAATCGATTATGATCAAGATGGTTGTTCATGTCGTTTTGAAAACACCAACGCAGATATTATTAAATTTTTCAAAATTATTTATGTTCTTGAATCCTTCATAAAGACACTGGCTTTTTTTGAACTCGCTCGGATTAGCCAAATACCCCGAAAATGACAACTTTCGAAAAAAAAAGAGTTATTTTTTTGTAACGGCATCAGTGTGTCCTAACAGCATAATAACATTACCACCAGCATCATAGCACATTATCAGGATCACTTGGCTAGGTGTGGTGTATATATCTTCCATCTGCCTCAAAAGTACGACACACAATGTGTAATGACAACGTATCCTGCAGGTATGTGCAATCATGTAATTTCATACAGAGAAAGAAAATGTTTTAGATAGGGCACATGTGATGAGTGAATCATGATCGTAATTTTCCCATAGTATCGACCAACTACTGCAAACGCGTTGCTAAAGAAACATCAATTGGCTGTATCATTGTGTATATAATAATAACTGGTTTAACGGAGCTTGCAAGCGCAAAGTGTATGACATACATATAAATGAGTGGCTATGTCAGGTCGAAACATCAAGTAAGAGTGATTTTTATAAAATAATCAAACGAGAATTTGGTAGACCAAATTATTTATCATCATTGAGTATTCGTATTGTAACACAACTTATGAAATTCAGGACTATAAATAATAGACTACCTATTGAACCAGGCTCATGGACAAATACAGATGTTGCGCTACAAATTTGTAGTAAGTGTGGGAATGCAGTGGGTGATGAATACCACGTTGTCTTGATCTGTGATTCTCTTACTGAAGTATACGCAAAAAGTATATTGACGCATATTTTTATACGAAACCAAATGAATTTAAGTTGTACGAATTATTTAACTCTGGACATGAAAAATACAAATGATTGTCTTGCACTATATATTAAACACGCTACGGAAACGCTGTAACCACCTCGAGAGCTTACACTTGTATGTGTGCATCCGGAGGGAAATATGTGATGACTTATACAGTATTCATGATTATAATTGGAATCACATTTAAATAACAAAACAAAAAATGTCATACATTTTTGCTTCCAAGCTCATTTATTGATGATTATCATCACATATGTTATTACTTGTTTCTATGTAATTATCTCTTATGTCAATTGTGATAAGGAGAGATGTTAATAAACTTGAACTTGAACTCATCAGTGAATATCACAACGGAAGACAGTCAAACTATCCCATAAACCTCTTTCCAATTCAAACCCTAATTTGCTAATGGCGTTTCTGACTGCAGTTCTATTGTGATCGGTGTCTGCAAGTACTGCCAATAAAATCTTCTTTGTCTGACCTGGGCCGAATTTAAGTGACGCCTCTGATTTTGCTTTTCTAACATGGAAACGAAGATGGTTCTCTATAGCGTCCTGGTTACTACCATAAACATCCACCTGATACATATAACATTCCTGGCAAAATCGCCGAGATGTGAACGTTACCACGGGAGACGGACTTCCTTCAGAGTAGAATCCTTCTACCATATCACATAGAATAAACTTTATGTTGCCAAGAATCAGTTTCAGGGGTACACAGTCGATAACAACCATGTCTCGAGGAAAGAGTTCCGATTTTGCTGCTTCCTTGCTAATAATGTTCAGCAGTATAGGTTCATCCAGTGGTTTGATGTTTTCTGGACAGATTCCCGTCAGCTCGGCTGTTGTCACGTTTATTATATTCACATCCTGTAACATACATTTTGCTAATAACATGGCTATTCCAAGAGTATCTAAAATGAAACTACACTAACGCCCCGTTTTGAAG
The DNA here is from genome assembly GCA_032622095.1 of Siphonodentalium dalli. Lineage (NCBI taxonomy): Eukaryota > Metazoa > Mollusca > Scaphopoda > Gadilida > Siphonodentaliidae > Siphonodentalium > Siphonodentalium dalli. Next base: position 204,177,535 of record CP136061.1, read on the forward strand.
TAACGCAAGGTTATGAAGTAATTGACGACTTTTGAAGTAAACATCGCCAGCTATTAAAGTGAAATGAGTTCCATATAGTATTGAAATAACAATCGCCAGATTTCGAAGTAAAACAACTAACTCACGAGTTTTGAAGTTAAAAATCGTCAGCTTTTGAATGACACCCCAGAATTTAAGAAGGTCTGATACAAAGAGCATAACACGTACCCGTCACACAATTCCAATGGCTTTTACTAATTTCGGTCGCGCTATGTAAGACAGTTGTAATGAAATGTGACACCGGGACCGGCCGTAATGTGACACAAGCTAGCAATAACCACTCTAGGAATCAGGGAGCTAAATGTGTTCTAGAGTCGGGGAGCGAGTGCACCGTGGAATAAAGGTGAAGGTGAAGGTAACTGAAGAATGACCTTCACCTGATACATGCGACACGTTATTAAAGGACGACATCGCGTTTATTTGATTTGTACATAATATCTAAATAATTTAAACTGGTGAATAAATGGGGGAATGGATTTTTGTGAGCGGGAAATTTATTTAACTAGCTGCTGTAGTTCTGGGTTTTTCCAGATCAAATTTGGCTGTGAGATAGGCCTGTCGTAGACTTGGGGATTTATTTTAAAAAGTAAACACATGACCTATGATTTTTCTTGCATTTTCGTGATCAACTGGTGTCAATCTAGCTGGATAAACATCACTAGTATGGCATGCAGACTTCAATTCAGTGAATTTGGCCGAAACGTTAACACTGTCGCCTATGGGAAACCATTTAGTTCAGTGATTCCTATAAGAAAAATTTTAATTTTACGAAATTTAACGTCTCGCCATGATAAAGTTGTTAATTCCATATTTTCTTATTTTCAAATGATAATGACCACATTTTGGACATATTTAAAGAAGAAACCCATGGATTCGCCTGTAGATAGTAAAGCAAGTGATAAATCTGGGAATTTTGCATGGACATCAGGTACCATTAGGGGGTCAGTGGGTCTAAAGCCCCCTCCCCACAATTTTGAGGAGTGTTAGCCCCCCCCCCATTGGGAAAAGGTGACAGTTGACCCAATTAAGCTTTTCCGGCACACAGTAGTCTTATCGGGAACCGTAGCCCCAAGTCGGGGGGGGGGGGGGGTGATGGCATCACCACTAGAGTTACTATCGTGCAAAATTGTCATGGCAGGTTTGTTAAACAGACAGTATGCCCTGCCATCTGGTAAAATTTCATGCCTGAGGCTGTGTCTGATGTTGTATCATTATGTTTAGATATTTAAATTGACTTATGGTTGCTTTATATTGCTATTAAAGTATTTTTTATTTTTATTTTCTGTTAATTTTGGTAAATGTTTATTATAAATTGCCAAATTCTGCATGAAAAGTGTTTAAAATTGGACAAGATATCCCTCTCAAAATGTATATTAACATTTCCTCTTCAATTTAGTAATATTATGGTATATAAGGGCATACTTCAGTTATACGAGATGCATCAGCTAGTAAAATTGAAAAAAAAAATCTAATTTTTTTTTTGCTTTTATTTTGAGGATTGACACTAATTTTCAGGATGCCTCATGTTGGAAAAATAAACCACTACTGCTCGATATAAACCATTTTTGATTTCAGTAAGGTCTATATTTTGATAAAATACTATACGAAACGCTGTGTTTCACACATATACATATATATAGGAATCAGGGAGCTAAATGTGTTCCAGAGTCGGGGAGCGAGTGCACCGTGGAATGCTAAAGGTGAAGGTAACTGAAGAATGACCTTCACCTGATACATGCGACACGTTATTAAAGGATGACATCGCGTTTATTTGATTTGTACATAATATCTAAATAAATTAAACTGGTGAATAAATGGGGGAATGGATTTTTGTGAGCGGGAAATTTATTTAACTAGCTTCTGTAGTTCTGGGTTTTTCCAGATCAAATTTGGCTGTGAGATAGCCCTGTCGTAGACTTGGGGATTTATTTTAAAAAGTAAACACATGACCTATGATTTTTCTTGCATTTTCGTGATCAACTGGTGTCAATCTAGCTGGATAAACATCACTAGTATGGCCTGCAGACTTCAATTCAGTGAATTTGGCCGAAACGTTAACACTGTCGCCTATGGGAAACCATTTAGTTCAGTGATTCCTATAAGAAAAATTTTAATTTTACGAAATTTAACGTCTCGCCATGATAAAGTTGTTAATTCCATATTTTCTTATTTTCAAATGATAATGACCACATTTTGGACATATTTAAAGAAGAAACCCATGGATTCGCCTGTAGATAGTAAAGCAAGTGATAAATCTGGGAATTTTGCATGGACATCAGGTACCATTAGGGGGTCAGTGGGTCTAAAGCCCCCTCCCCACAATTTTGAGGAGTGTTAGCCCCCCCCCCATTGGGAAAAGGTGACAGTTGACCCAATTAAGCTTTTCCGGCACACAGTAGTCTTATCGGGAACCGTAGCCCCAAGTCGGGGGGGGGGGGGGGTGATGGCATCACCACTAGAGTTACTGTCGTGCAAAATTGTCATGGCAGGTTTGTTAAACAGACAGTATGCCCTGCCATCTGGTAAAATTTCATGCCTGAGGCTGTGTCTGATGTTGTATCATTATGTTTAGATATTTAAATTGACTTATGGTTGCTTTATATTGCTATTAAAGTATTTTTTATTTTTATTTTCTGTTAATTTTGGTAAATGTTTATTATAAATTGCCAAATTCTGCATGAAAAGTGTTTAAAATTGGACAAGATATCCCTCTCAAAATGTATATTAACATTTCCTCTTCAATTTAGTAATATTATGGTATATAAGGGCATACTTCAGTTATACGAGATGCATCAGCTAGTAAAATTGAAGAACAAAAATCTAATTTTTTTTTGCTTTTATTTTGAGGATTGACACTAATTTTCAGGATGCCTCATATTGGAAAAATAAACCACTACTGCTCGATATAAACCATTTTTGATTTCAGTAAGGTCTATATTTTGATAAAATACTATACGAAACGCTGTGTTTCACACATATACATATATATATAGGAATCAGGGAGCTAAATGTGTTCTAGAGTCGGGAGCGAGTGCACCGTGGAATGCTAAAGGTGAAGGTAACTGAAGAATGACCTTCACCTGATACATGCGACACGTTATTAAAGGATGACATCGCGTTTATTTGATTTGTACATAATATCTAAATAATTTAAACTGGTGAATGAATGGGGGAATGGATTTTTGTGAGCGGGAAATTTATTTAACTAGCTGCTGTACAGTATAGTGTAGTTCTGGTTTTTTCCAGATCAAATTTGGCTGTGAGATAGCCCTGTCGTAGACTTGGGGATTTATTTTAAAAAGTAAACACATGACCTATGATTTTTCTTGCATTTTCGTGATCAACTGGTGTCAATCTAGCTGGGTAAACATCACTGGTATGGCCTGCAGGCTTCAATTCAGTGAATTTGGCCTAAACGTTAACACTGTCGCCTATGGGAAACCATTTAGTTCAGTGATTCCTCTAACCACCACATTGTAGGCAAACGATTAGTGGCCAGAAGTCTTCTCCATATTGCAGAAACATATGTACTGTATTTATTGGGCTATCGCGCTTGCTGATACGTTTTAAGTTAAGTTATGTGTCATTAGTATTGGATAGAATATCTCGTAAGTGTTTTCAGAATTAAGAAAGGTGGCGTTTTGTCTGGAAGTTATTAACTCTATTCGCGAGCGCACAAATTGAGTGAGTAGAGTTGGTAGACACTGACAACCTGTACATGTATGCACACAAGCCAATTATAATTCAAACGTAGATACATTTGTCGTGGAATGCGATGCCTATAATGGTCTCAGACAACGTTTATTGGAAACGATCGAAAGAAACGGACCACATTTGTGCAATATGAATGTAAATTTGTAATTATCATGAAAAAAACAATCATGGAAAACTAACTACTTTTGTGTGCAACATGATCCGGTTGTTCTTTATTCAGAGAAAACAGTTGATAATTAATTGCCAAGGTGTAATTATGAATATTAAGTTAACTATGTCATTTTTGTTATTTGTTGTTTATGATATATATTTTATGTATGTTATTTTCAATTGTGAAACAGCCACATATTGGTGTATTGCAATAGATATATCTATCTATTTCTTTCTAGAGCTTACTAAACCCTACGAAATTCATTTTCTCGCCATTATGGACGTGCATATCATTTGCATACCATACCTGTAACACAGAACCCAACTCGGCATACGAGTGAATACAGGTGATGAATGAGTTGTTAGAGTAAAAATATTCTATATAAATATATACTCATAGAGCGCGAAACTAATAGTTTATGATATGTCTACGCAAGTCGACGGCGTTTGGGTTTGAACAGAGTTGTATCGACTTATATACGTTTGCTTTCACGACATGCTCAACAATGTCCACAGGTTACATTGCCATCAACGGTTCCAAGGGGCGTGTTTGCTTAACAGTCAAGGACTATGTTTTATACTGAAAACGTGTGCATACTTAACCTCTTCATTGCTAGTATGACTTTATGGCGTCGAGAGCTGGGCCGTTGGTGTCATGGCCATTTTCAAGTGAAAACATATAACGGGCATATCACGAAAAACCATAAAACTGACTCAATTGAAAGGCTATTATCATTCACAATCGTGGACGTCATACATTGTATGAAACTTCGAGATATGATTATTGTTTGAAACTTCGAGATACGTTTATTCCGATGCTTACTCAGTACTGACGTATAGCATCCAAGAGGTTAACATTTACAATGTATCTAGATTTATCTGAATGTATCATCTCTATAAAAAAAATGCTTTGCCTCCATTTTGAAACTGTGCTTTAAAGTCAGTTAATGGACTCGCGAATGACATTGTGAACTTATACATGTAACTCACCAGTTCCATTATCTTGACATATCGCTCTTTGCCTGGTTTCGTGTATGCGTGAACACCTTTGTGGTCCATACTGATAACTTCGAACTTGGTTTCTTCTGTTTTCGTGAGATTTAGTGCTGTTTCTTTAAGATGTTTCGCGACACCACGACCTCTCCAGTCCTGTGAAACCCGGGTCGCTCTGGTCAGAACAGCTTTGCCATCGTCTACCAATAACGCAGCTGTGTATCCAATCTGGTAAATAAATACATACAGCCCTTAGGACAGATTGACCTGCGTCACACGTACCACATATGCGATGTCCAATTAGGTCTGCAACGTTACAGTGGTGACAGTAGTTGTGATAATGAATCAAGTGATGTCGCATTACTCGCCCAGTGAGTACGCCTGGGTATATTAACATGTTATGTTCCAGCATATCCTCGCGCAAATACGCACATAATCTACCTATAATGTGAAATAGGTACATAATGTGATTATTTGATTATGAAATAAGCAGATAATGGAGTCATAGCCGTTATTTCGTTTTATGGCGCGGGACACAGTGTAAACATATGTTAAAGGTACGGTTGGCCTTGACGGTGGGTATCCTGTGAAAATATTTCCACCCGTCAAAAACCGCCACAAACAGAAAGAACAACAAAATGTAGACAGACTTTGTCCGTATACAAATAAGAAATATCGCATAAACAGTATGTTATTGTCATATTTTTTACCATTGTTATGTAAACAAAAGCCTAAAAAGTTACTTTTCTGGTGTTTGTTTATATTATGATGGTAAACATAAAGAGCGTTCTTTGTTGGTGAATTCCTGATATGGAACGAATAAAGAGCGTTTATGCCATTTGTGTGTGATTAGCCAGCAGCATTGTGTCGTCTTCTGTAACACGATCAGGCTCTTGCTTAGGTAAAATACAGTAAATCTTTATGATAACATGCTGTTTAGGCGATGGTCATGGTATATATGAACGAAACTGTATGCGTTTTAATATTTTTCTGTTTACGGTGATTGGAACAAATATGAATATTTTCGACAACTAAGGCCTCACGTGCCTTTAAAGAGCGTATACCTGAAATCGTGAGTTGGCTTATTTGTGTCATTTTTCCGCACATAATCTTCTCATTGTGAGTCAATAATGTGACTAAAATGCTTTTATTTTCAGCACGTTATGGACTCAAAGTGAGGAGATTCTATGCAGATCATCTACCTAGAACAGGGTCTGCTACAAGCAGATAATGCGCGGTTTTCGGGGGAACGGGCTGTATGTCCCGTCCCGTATATAGGCGCTTGAGTTTGTTATGAGAGTATACAATGTACATACCGACATATAACATATGATATATCAAAAGTGAGCATAACTGGTTGCTTCAAACATTCACGTTTGAAACCCCGCGGCCGCATGAAGAATGAAATTATACTCGCCTTTGTTGCATGTAAGTCCTGATACATGTTTCATTCCAGTGACAGAAATGGTCCATGAATTTATTATATGTATTTTACGAGGAAATTATATGCCATATCGGGTCCAAACGTTTCTTCAGCATAGGACAATATAGAATGGTCCTTGTTGGTCTATTCCCGAAGCGGTAAATATAAAGAGCCTTTATCTCACAAACAAGTCATGTCCTTTTACACTTAAATTAAAGACATCGGCTCTAATTTAGCGCACATACCAAAACAACAGAATTCGGAGGATTGCTACAGATTGTTTTAAACATGAACCGCATCGCGCAAAGTCAAGAGAAGCGTTCTTTATGGTTACCATGGCAGGGATATTTATACATTATATTAGTTCGTATATAAATAGACGTAATTTCCTCATGAGGTTAACTACTTAAGTTCGATACCCGACACTTCAATTGGAAGTAGCATTTGCGTATTGCTTTTGTCCCCCCCTCCCCGACCAAGGGGGGGGGGCGTGAGCGGTGCCCATGCGTCCGTCTGGCCGTTTGACCGTCCGACGAAACGCCTGTTTTCGGGCTGATAACTTGACTATTATTTGACCGAAAGGTATGAAACTTTATTTAAGGCTTTCACATGAACAAGTCCCTATCAAGTTAGAATTAGTTATGCTCTATTGGCCTAGAGTTTGGTGATTATTTTTTTATCTTGACGATAACTTGAATAATATTTAAAATAAATTGATGAAACTTCGAATCTGGGTCTGGTCCGACCATTTCTGAGGGAGTTTATGCCCAATTGAATTTTCGCCATCCAGGTATTTCTTTTAGACTTTAGATTTTACGGATTATTCTGATGTGGAGCAACATAGACAGATGGAAGCTATGTTTGATTCAATCATGATAGTTTTCCCGAATATATTTCTTTCTAAAAAAAAACATCGGCCAAACAAGGCCACATTTTCGGGGATGGGTGACCAAGCGGATTGTTATCGATACTCGGCAGAAGACACGTCCACAGAACACCAGCCGCACAAAGAGGATTTCAAGTGAACAATATATTCGATGTTCCTGCTAAGCGAACATACATGTATTCTAACTTCACCAACTTACGACAATCCCGTCCGCTGTGGCTACATAGTTTACATGTCCGCTGGATTCATCGAAGAAATGGTCGATATAGTCTTGCAGGTAGTCGTAGCCATTGTACACGTCTCCGATTTTGAGGATGTACTGTTTGTCTTGTGTTGTCGCAGCTCGGTAAACAATCTCGATTTTAGGAACTTGTGTGTGAGCATGTGAACATGAAAATAGTTATCAATGTATCGCTATATAACCGCCCATCTTTATGTCACTTTGAAGGTGTATTTTATGTTAGAGATCTCCAATAATATTATTCTGAGCCACCAGTTATATTCATGACATGTGTCATAAGACAGGGGGAAATAGAGGTATACATTATATTATGCCATGACACAAAACGCATGTGACGTCGAGCTGTCCACTAATAATAATTTATAGTTTTTATATAGCGCTTAATTACATGAGTCTCTAAGCGCTTTTAACACATTATAACCCAAGTTGTTGGACATTGTTGAGTCTAATGCGTGCTGCCATTTTACGGCGCTTCGCTAGAGGGGCGAGACACGCACGCACGCATACACACAGCTCCACGCGGACTTACGCTTGACCAACACTGCAGGTGCCTGTTTAGCGTTTAATTTGCGCACGACACAATCATTAGCAGCATTTTCTTGTCCCGATACATAGTGTTTGCGTGTTTAGTTATAGGATTAGCTTCGTGTTAGGCACATACTAGGCGACATCACGACTGATAGAAACTGAACCAAGAACAAGTGAAGCAACTGCATGTGTGCAAGGATAACTAGAATGCACTCAGAGAGATGCCAACGTGCGCAAAAATGTAATAAAAAATAATTAAAAAAATAATTTCACTGTATTTTACTTAATTTATTTAATTTAATTTAATTTAATGTTAGCAAAAAAAGACAATTACAATCTTCAATAATTTTATTTAGGGGATAACAGTGTGGTGTTTTGTGATTTCGGGAAGGTACATGGCGAATATACTGTGGCAAATTTAGTTAATGGGCGACGGCGGAGCCGGAGCCCATTAACGGGTATTTGCCACAGTATATTCGCCATGTACCTTTCCGAAATCACAAAAACACCACACTGTTATCCCCATTCTAATGCTCTTCGAACTTAAAAAATGTTATTTAGACAAACAAATGGCTCGTAATTATCAACGAAATATGCGGCCATAGAAAACACTCACGACTTTTTATTTTAAATTTAATGCGCTAGATAAAATATTGTCCCCCAATTACCATCGCTCTTATCGTTAAAAATACTGATAAACATGAAAAATTGCCACCTCAAATAGAAATAAATATGCACAACAATTAGTTTCTGCATGTACCTGATGTCTTTTTCAGATGTTTACCACTTACAAATTGCGGTTTAGATTTTACCCCGATCTTGAAGTTGAATTGAAACAATGGGAAATTGTTTGCTCAATGCGATGTATTTCACGCCGTGTCTGTCGCGGTTTCATGTCAAGAAATTTGGTCAAATGATATCGAGACACTGACATTGGTGGGGTATAACGTTGTGGTGTTTTGTATTTTCTGAAAGTACATGTATACAGGGCGAATGTACTGATTGTCAATTTTCGACAAAAGCCATATCGCTGGTTTGTTTATATAGCAACGAGCTAGTAACGGAAGTCAGTGCCAAGGGCGTCAACTATATAATCTACTCCGTAACGTCGCCGGCATGTACTGCGTAAGGGTGACGTCATGGAGTGAAATCGGTAGGGTGACACCAACGTACGTACCTACGAATCTGACTGATCGCCATACTGTTGCGCGAGCGCACGTAACAATGCAATAGACTACTTCAGAAGGGTTCGGACAGGAAAAGCCTGGAACGTTAACTGGTGTGAGAACGTTAACTGGTGTGAGAACGTTAACTGGTGTGCCATGTAGATTTTTCCTCCCGTGTAAAAAAAATATCGCATGTACGACTGAAGTCCGGGATGTTGAAAAGTTGGAAAACACTCTATGACTATACATCATTGTTTTTGTGAGAACATATGCTTTGTACATGTATATTCGTATTTCTTGTATTTATATAAATTAGCCACCAGAACGTCACAGATGTGAGTATTATTATGCGCAACTTGGGGGCCGACAATCATGAATAGCTGTAATGTAATTACAATGTATAATACGCCCTGTGGAATCTGAATTCGACATAGTAATCTGATTTCAAGCACTGCGTGAGACACATATAGTATGCGGCCTTTAACTCTTCATGTCATATGTGGTTCTCAATGGCGAAATGTTAAAATATAGGACACTGCATGTGCAATAAGCTTGTTTACCCATGCATAATATAAATAATATCGTATCTGTGCATACCGTTGGAGCACTGTGGCTGTGCATATACAAAATGTACCAATTTCAAAGTAAACAGATCGCGAATCGTCGCCCATGCAGATAATTCGATCTATACTGATCGTTTCGTATTGTATTTAGAGACCAGGGACCCTCTTGTTCGGCAAGTACATCCTTATGGAAAATTGGACGATGAAGAGAAGCTTTTAATTTAAAAAATATATGGAAATTAAGTATCACCTCACAAAAGATTACGACGACGCTAGGCTATATATATGCGTTTGATTATCAAATAATTCTGGCCAAAATGTGGCCTTTTAGTCTGTGCTTCGTGTTCATATTAGTGGGTAATCAATTTGTTACTCGCAAATACATGTTTCAATTTATGTCATCTTTGGATCGAATCCCAATTGTTCGTTCGATAACCTTTAGCGTATAGTATTCCGGATGTCGCATCCCTCTTATGGGGTATTCCATATGCGGTAGTGTGTTTTAACCTGTATGTCGGATTACAGGGAGAAGGTCGCTATTGTCTACATGTATATAGCCATGGACATGAGTGTACGACTGGTTATATATAAACGATAGACAAATACCAAATTTGGATCGCATGCGCCTCGGAGAATTGGAAACCACATTAGAAGCTTGAGCCTTGGTTTCTGAAATTGTTCTTGGAGCTAAATATTTCAACGCCTTCGGCATATGGCGAAACTGTCATGTTCCCAATTACAACTAAATTGAAACTTCGCGACACATACGTTCGTTACACGAATTCTGAATTTCTGAAGTTATAATTACACCCACTTCATTCTCTATAGTAAATTGCCGTTGAATTTATCAAAGGCTAATTAGCAATGTTTTGGTCATAATGCTGGGACAAAATTTGCTAATTAAGGAAGTTATTGATCAAGTTCCAAACTCCTATGGTATTGTAAAGTAAGACAATCACAAGTCCATGCATGGTACCGTACATTATAATTTTCTGGGCACAAGCCACAACATGTCAACAATTTATAAATTATATATATACTGTGATATTCCCAAAAATTGTACCCAGTCCCCGTGAGAAAACCGCAGCAGATTTTTTCCATTCGTCTCCGCGTAGCGATATGTTACAAACCTTTACGTGATTTCTGAGATTCCAGAGACTGTCCCTACAGGCTACAGTAGTACAGAGCCAGAGGAGTAGAGAACCCTACAAACTTACAAGGCCCTTGTTAAAAAATGCATCATGTTTCTTCACCTCGTTTCAGTGTAATGATATGTTGCAAAGTGTAACGAAGTGTTACCGGTAGCCTACGTGTTACAAATAATATAAAGTCCTCATAAGAAAACCGCAGCATATTTTTTAAACCCATCTCAATGCAGCGATATGTTACAAAGTGTTACGAAGCGTTACGTACATGATTTCTGAGATCCACAGAGACCGCTCGTAGACAGTTATTTACAAATGATATAAAGTCCTTGTGAGAAAACTGCAGTATATTTTTTCACGTCGTCCGAGTGTAGCGATAAGTTATGTTACAACGTTTTACGAAGCGTTACGTTACGTGATTTCTGAGATCCACAAAGACCGCTCGTTGATCGGTGAATGCAAATGATTTAAAGTCCCTGTGAGAAAACCGAGGATATTTCATGTAGTAAGTTTTTTTTTTGGAAAAGATGTAGAATGTACATGTATATTAGTATTTCGTATCCAAATATGAGGCCCGAACATTTTGAGTATCTTTAGTGTAGTACGCACCTGTGGAATCTGAAGTCGACATCGTTTATCTCAGTCAGCGAAAACACGTGGAGTGCATACGCTATGCAGCCTTAAACTATTCACGTCGCCTGTGGCCGACACTCGCGAAATGTTCAAATAGGGCACAATGGAATAAATTGTTTACCTAGAATATCTTATATCTTTGTATTGCAAATAGTGCCACGTTAGCTGTGTAGATATACTGTGCCGCAATGTCAAATCAAATGAATTGTGAATTGTCACGTAGATAACTCGATTTACATATAGTTTAACACTGCATATACCGTATACATTATGGACATGGATACACGGTTTGTTATTAAGCGACTATCAACTCCCAAATATGGATCGCATGAGCCTCTGCGAATTGGAGCCTGGACTTTGCATTCCGAAATTTGGGGATAAATATTTCATGGCCTTAATCATCATTATATCGGTTCCATTTACCCTAAACTGAAACTTCGTGCCCTATCGTATTGGTGATGAATACTAATATGCAATGTCATCGAATGTCGAATATTTATTACTGTGGAACATTGGAAAATTTTATGTATAACTATGTTCCAAGAGGCAAACTAAAAGTGAGCAATAAACACAAATCCTGTGGTCAAAAAGGTATGTGGCAGTGAAATCCACGATTTAACCCCAACAACTTAAGTTAGCTGTGTGTACCACATGTATGTGTCGATACCAAAAGGAATAGATAAGGAAAATATCATAATGCATTATATATAAACCTACCCACTTCAGTCGTAGCCGTATAGGCCTATATTTATCTACCAGAAGTATATTTCTCACAAAAAAGCCGCTATGTCGGGGGGGGGGGGGGGGGTCACGAAAAACAAAAATCCAGGATACTTCTACAAAGGTTATTTATTTACGCCGAGGCCTTTCATGATTCGCATCAATCAACGGGGCGAATTGTAACCAAGAACGTTTGTGACGTAACTGGTTTATGTGGATTACGTTTTCGACATCAGGTTACGTTTAGTTTCGTATGGAATCGTTTTCTAAAATGAGATTCCATTCCAAGTTTTCATTGAGCTTACATGATTGGCATTTCATCCGGATGATGCTGAGTTAAATTATAAAAGCGAAATCGACATTATTCTTCTGTTCATGTATATATTAAATTCCTCCACAGATGTATAGATACGAATATATATATATAAATGCATATTAACACAATTATACATAAACATTAGAACCCGATAACACACCATTAATACGTGTTCAAAAATATATCCTAAGTGCGCGAATTGGAAGATGAAGACCGATCATCTGGGCAACGGAAAGATAGCATCCAAACAAGATAGGAACAATATTGGAGAAGACAGAATGGAGTAAATACGGACGAAGTCGGAAGGAGAGAGAAGCAGAGATTATGCGAGTCAGTTAAATAGCAGTCAGTTAAAATGCACAAATACCCATTTTGCATGGTAGAGGCTGAGATATGATAACTGCGCATACCCGGTCCGACATGCCAATAAATGAACGGATAACCCACAACTACATCTCACGAGGCCCATGCCACCAACGGCCACATAACCCATACCACGATTATCGAATATCACAACGGAAGACAGTCAAACTCTCCCATATACCTCTCTCCGACTCACACCCTAAGTTGCTAATAGCGTTGCTGACTACAGCTTTGTTGTGGTCAACGTCTGAGCACACCGGCACTATAATCTTCTTGCTCTGGCCTGGGACGAATTTACGCGACGCCTCTGCTTTTGCTTTCCCGACATGAAAACGAATATGATTCTCTATAGCGTCCTGGTTACTGCCATAAACATCCACTTGATACTCATAACCTTTCTCACAAAATCTCCGAGATGTGAACGTTACCACGGGAGACGGACTTCCTTCAGAGTAGAACCCTTCTACCATATCACATAGAATCAACTGTATGTTGGCAAGAATCAGTTTCAGGGGTACACTGTCGATAACAACCAAGTCACGAGGAAATAGTTCCAGTTTTGCTGCCTCGCTGTTGAGAATTCTTAGGAAGATAGGTTCATCCAATGGTTTTATGTTTTCTGGACAGAATTCCGTAATCTCGGCTGTTGTCACATTCAATACATTCACATCCTGCAACAGACATTTAGCTAATAACAATGATGATCCAAGTATATCTAAAATGAACGGCTTTCTGAAAGCAGTCTTTTTCAATGAATACATTGTTCCTGAAATATAAGCCTGCATGCGATCTCGAATCCGAAGTGACTACTTTCGCATTGCTTGACACTTAATATAGTGAATACACTTTTAATATTTAATAGTCACAATATATACTACATGAGAAGAAGCTCGAGCAGTGTTTACTAGACTTCGCGTGAGTAATCGTGATCTAGAGATAGAAGAAGGTAGACACAGACAACCTGTAGATGTATGCACACAAACCAATTATAATTCAAACGTAGATACATTTGTCGTGGAATGCGATGCCTATAATAATGTCAGACAAAGTTTATTGGAAACGATCGAGAGAAACGAACCATATTTGTACAATATGAATGTAAATTTGTAACCATCATGGAAAAACAATAATGGAAAACTAACTGCTGTTGTGTGCAACATGATCCGGTTGTTCTTCATTCGGAGAAAACAGCTCAGGATTGATAATTGCAAAGGCGTAATTATGATTATTAAATTAACTATGTCATTTGCTGTTTACGATACATATTTTATATATGTTATTTTCAGTTGTGCAACAGCCACATATTGGTGTATTGCAATAGATTTATCTATCTATTTTCTTCAAGAGCTTACTTCATTTTCTCGCCAATATGGACGTGCATATCATGTGCACACCAGTCCGTAACACGGAACCCGCCTCGGCATACGAGTGAGTACAGATGCTAAATGAGTTGTTAGAGTAAAAATATTCTATATAAATATATACTCACAGAGTGCGAAACTAAAAGTTTATGATATTTCTACGAAAGTCGGCGTTTGGTTTTTGAACAGAGCTGTATCGACCTACGTTTGCTTTAACGCATGCTCAACAATGTCCACATGCTCCATTTCCATCAACGGTTCAAAGGGGCGTGTGTATTTATCAGTCACGAACTATGTTTTATACTTAAAACGTGTGCATACCTAACCTTTTCACTGCTGTTATGCCTTTATGGCGTCGAGTGCTGAGCCGTTGGCGTCATGGCCATTTTCCAGTGAAAACACATAACGGGCATATCACGATAAACCATAAAACTGACTCAATTGAAAGGCTATTATCATTCACAATCGTGGAGTATCATACATTGTTTGAAACTTCGAGATACGCTCGGTCCAATGCATCGATCTCTGAGTTATGAATAATGACCAACTGCTAGTGTGCTGAAGTGTATCCGTATACTCAGTACGAACGATAACACACGGTGTGATATTTTACGCCCGTACTCAGTACTAATGTTCAGCATCCAAGAGGTTAAAATTTACAATGTACATGTATATAGATTTATCTGAATGTATCATCTCTATAAAAATGCATTGTCTATATTTTGAAACTGCTTTAAAGTCAGGCAATGGACTCACGAATGGCAATGTGAACTTATGACTCACCAGTTCCATTATCTTGACATAATGCTCTTTGCCTGATTTCGTGTATGCGTGAAGACTTTGGTGGTTCATACTGATCACTTCGAACTTGGTTTCTTCTGTTTTTGAGAGGTTCAGTGCTGTTTCTTTAAGATGTTTCGCTACACCACGACCTCTCCAGTCCTGTGAAACCCGGGTCGCTCTGGTCAGAACAGCTTTGCTATCGTCTACCAATAACGCAGCTGTGTATCCAATCTGGCAAATAAATACATAGAGCGCTTATAGTACAGGTTGGCCGGTGTCACACGTACCACATATGCGATATCAAATTAGGTCTGCAACGTTACAGTGGTGACAGTTGTTGTGGTAGTGACTAAAGAGATGTCGCGTTACTCGCCCAGTGAGCCCGCCTTGATCTAATATGATCATACGCTAGCGTAATTAACGAACCAAAGCAAAAGCACTCATATGAGGGTAGCTGTGGCTTTTTTCTTCTTTTTTTTATATCAAAATCAGTTTATAGATTCTCTGGTATCCCCCCAAATAAGATTCACATAAGGCTATATTTCCTGGGTTCGTCGAATGAATGGACCCCAATTGTAATTTCGAGTATAAACTAGGCAAATCGTACTTCCGGGTAGTCTTGATCGACAGCTGGACTATTCATGGTTATAAACTACTAGTACCAACATCAAACTGAAAATAGTTATACCTTGTCGAGAGGGGAACGGGAACATCTTTAATGAATGTAACCAATTTATTTCTTTTCTTGAAGCTGGATGAGCACTGCGGCGGAGACTGTATACCGAGAAGCGTGTCCATTTCATAGCTGTTCATTTCATTCAAAGGTGTCACCGTGTCGATTTCAACGAAAATCGACGAACAACGTCATCGTGTAACTTTCCCCATTGACCGAGTTCGCCTGAATGTATCTTCTGCTTTGTTCATAATTATGTGTTCCTTTCGATTCCAGAAAATAGTATATTTATGGATTATCACATGCATGTATGAACTATATAGTCTTATGATAACAATTAATTCCTTATTAAATAAATGTTGTTTCGTTTCGCACAGTACCGCACCGTACCAAGTGCTGTACATTAAATGCCCACCTTCGCACATAAGCAGTAGAACGGTAAATTCGTGATCACACTCTTATTATATTTCACATCAGGAATTTCGATCACTTTTCACTCGCCCCGATGTGTGTAGAATGTAGTTACTATAGTGTCGTTATTTATTGTGTCTTATTTTCTCTATAAAAGGTAAACTAACACTAAGAATAAACTTACATTGTAATTCAAAGTTCATAATTCTCATTTGCAATACCAGTAATCGAAAGACACAGTAACAAGATGTTCCGAATACGACATTAATGCTTTAAGCCCACCGATCTACTGTGCGACAAAAGTGGTCGCGAATTTCAAAACAACTGCGTCGTATTAGATAATAATTGGTGACGTCACAAAATCAGATATAGTCTATATACGACCAAAGCGTCCGGCTTTGGTTCGGTATTAACATGCTACATGCATGTCCCAAAATATCCTCGCGCCAATACGCACATAATCCTATAATATGAAATAGGAACATAATGTGATTATTTTATTCTGAAATAAGCAGAAAATGTAGTCATGGCCGGTATTTTGTTTTATGGCGCGGGCCATAGTGAAAACACATGTTAAAGAGCGTACATCTGAAGTCGTGATTTGGCTTATTTGTGTCATTTCCCGCACATAATCTGCTCATTATTAGTCGATAATGTGACTAAAATGCTCTCATTTTCAGCACATTGTGCATGCACTCAAAATGAGGAGATTCTATACAGATTATCTACCTAGAACTGGGTCTGTTATAAGCATATAATGGGTCCAAACGTTTCTTGAGCATAGGACAATAGAGAATGGTCCTTGCTGGTCTATTCCCGCGAAGTGGTATATATAAAGAGCCATTATCTCACAAACAAGGCATGTCCTTTTACATTTAAAGACACGGTTGGCCTTGGCGGGGGGTATCCTGTGAAAATATCTCCACCCATCAAAAACCGCCACAAACAGAAAGAACATCAAAATGTAGATAGACTTTGTCCGTATACAAATAAGAAATATCGCATAAACAGTATGTTATGGTCATTTGTTTGACCATTGTTATGTAAACAAAATCATAAAAAGTTACTTTTCTGGTGTTTGTTTATATTATGATGGTAAACATAAAGAGCGTTCTTTGTTGGTGAATACCTGATATGGAACTAATAAAGAGCGTTTATGACATTTGTGTGTGATTAGCCAGTAGCATTGTGCTGTCTTCATAACACAATCAGGCTCTTGCTTAGGTAAAATATAGTAGGTCTTTATGATAACATGCTGTTTACGCGATGGTTATGGTAATATATGAACGGAACTGTATGCGTTTTAATGTTTTTCTGTTTACGATGTTTGGAACAAATATGAATATTTTCGACAATTAAGGCCGCACGTGCCTTTAAATGAAAGATATCGGCTCTAAGTTAGCACACATAACAAAACAACAGAATTCGGAGGATTGCTACAGATTGTATTACACATGAATCGCATCGCGCAAAGTCAAGAGAAGCGTTCTTTATGGTTACCATGGCCGGGTAATTTATACAGTGTATTGGTAGTTCGTATATCTATGGGCGTAATTTATTCACGAAGTTAACTATTTAAGTTCGATACCTGATACATTCAATTAGCAGTAGCATTTGCGTATTGTTTTGCCCCCCCCCCTCCCCAGCCGGGCGGGGTGGGGTGGTCACGTGAGCGATGTCAATGAGTCCGTCTAGTCGTTTGGCCGTCCGTCCGACGAAATGCCTGTTTTCGGGCTGATAACTTGACTATTATATGACCGAAAGGTGTGAAACTTTGTATAAGGCCTTCATCACATGAGCAAGTCCCGATCAAGTTCGAATTAGTTATGCTCCTTTTGACATGTAGAGTTTGCTGATTATTTTTTGTATCCGGACGATAACTTGAATACTATTTAACAGAATATTATGAAACTGGGTAAATGGTCTTCATTTGAGAAAGTCCCGATCAAGTTCCAATCTGGGTCTGGTCCAACCATTTCTGAGGAAGTTTATGCCCAATTTCGACGCAGAACTTTCTGCATCGAGGGCATTTTTTTAGACTTAGTATTTACGGATTATTCTGGAGCGTTAACAACATAGACAGATGGAAGCGATATAAGTTTGATTGACCATGATAGTTTTCCCGAAAATATATCTTTTCTGAAAAAAAAAACCACCGCGGCCAAACAAAGCCACATTTTCGGGGGACGGGTGACCAAGCGGACTTTTAGTTATCGCTATTCGGTAGAAGACACGTCTCCAGAACACAAGTCGAACAAAAGGATTTAAAATGAGCAATATATTCCATGTCCATTCTAAGCGAATAAGACGAACAAACACTTGTATTAATTTACGACTTACGATATTCCCGTCCGCTGTGGCTACATAGTTCACATGTCCACTGGATTCATTGAAGAAATGGTCGATATAGTCTTGCAGGTAGTCGAAACCATAGTACACGTCTCCGAGGTTGAGGATGTTCTGTTTGTCTTGTGTTGTCGCAGCTCGGTAAACAACCTCGCTTTTCGGAACTTGTGTGAGAGCATGTGAACATGAAAATAGTTATCAATGTATCGCTATACAACCGCCCATTTTTGCAGGTATATGTTATATTAGAGAACCGAATTACAGTATTCTGAGCCCCCAGTTATATTCATGAGATGTGTCATGTGTCATTATTAACATTAGGAAAAACAGGTTTATATTATCCGTGTCACAAAGCGCATGTGACGTCGAGCTGTCCACTATTAATATACTTTATAGTTTTATATAGCGCTGAATCACATGAGTCTCTCAGCGCTTTTAACAAATTATAACTCCAGTTGTTGGGCAATGCCGAGTCTAATGCGCGTTGCCATTAAACATGAGGAAATACAGGTGTATATTATCCATGGCACAAAGCGCATGTGACGTCGAGCTGTCCAATATTAATACTTTATAGTTTTATATAGCGCTGAATCATGAGTCTCTTAGCGCTTTTAACACATTATATCCACAGTTGTTGGGCAATGCAAGGTCTAATGCGTGCTGCCATTTTACAGGCGCTTCACTAGAGCGGCGAGGCATGCACACACGCAATTTTCTTAGAGTACATCACTAATTTCAAATTTGATTGGGCAGGAGGGGCACTATCCCCATCTGCCACCTATCTTGAGACACCCCAGACTAATTTTAGGAAGTAGATTCATCCTTGCATCTGGATATAGGTGAAGGTATATTCATGCTTTTTTGCATACTTGGACTTGCACTACTTGGACTACATGTTCATGGTTTTCATGTCACACAGACAATATGAATTCCACACAATACTCAAATAGCTGATTGCTAAATGGAGGATTTGGTTCGCATCCTGAGAGATGTTTATTATATTACCTTCATCTTGCATTCAATGGGATATTAGATGGATACCACTTTAGTTTTTCTTGAGAATTTAATAGTATAATAGTAAATATAATTTATCCATTACTCACAGGCTAGTATAGTTAAAGATGTACTCAGGGATCCAAATTAACTCTAAATTGCCTTAGACTGCTACACAGAAGGGGCGACGCTCTATTCATTCCCACATATAAGGTCTATTGTTTGAGTGTCAGAAATAGTCATAAGCTTGAATATTAACTTACCAAATGAAATATTCTAAATACAACAGGCTCTGACTTATCATTTACTTGACTACTATACAGTACCTTACCAGTCACATACATATGACACAACTCCATCAAATGTCAATTACATTATTTACTCTTTCATATATCCCTTGAGTTTTCATTCTGACCCATGTTCTAGGATACTAAAATAATAATTCAGACCTATTACTGAATATAATATGGCAAGTTGATCACTTGGAATTCTGAATACATCTTTACCATCTATAAGAGCACAAATGTGGCCCTGGGTGACCGACGAACTTACCAGTGACTAACTTCACTTCACTGATCATCGTAAATGTATTATTGTATATATTAATATACTTATAGTGGTAAATGGATCCTGAGACCTGAAAGTTTTCTGAAAAACATAATATTAACAGTCCAAACACATATTCTATATGAAAATCCCATTTCTATGCTGGTTATTTCAGACAATCCAGTCACATATATGTGGTTTATATAATAACGACCAAATTCATTAAATAAAAATAAAAAAAAATAATAAAAAAAAATAAATAATAATAATAATATTTCAGTACTTTCAAGAAAACTTTGAGGTCTCCTGACCCTTCCCCCACTATTAAATTTTAAACTTGCCTCATTCATTCAATCCTATCTCTCACTCCTCAATCAATCACAAAATCAATACTGACATCAGCTGATTGGCAAAGATTGATTGACCTGCAGCTGACTACAAGTCACAACACCCCCGCGACAAAGTCACCACGCCAACAATTTCCACTGCATACTCTATTCATGCATTTTCTATCGCACAGAAACCTACAAATTTTAAGTCGCTTTGGGCTCTCTAACATATACTTGCTACAGAGGCACACACTTGCGTCACATGTAATACGTGTGAGGTCAGCAAAAACATTACTTAATATCCAGGCCTGAATTACTTACTCGACCTGAGCTTTTTTAACATTTCAAAGAAATCCAACAATGGTCCAGCACTCGTGAACTTTGAAATCACGTGTTAAAGCCACAAAAAAATAACGCTGACAGTAGGATCTTGCCACACTACCAACTTTCAGACATGTAAGATAGAGTTTTTCCCCTTGGTACGGTATAGTGATCGAAAGCAACCTGCAAAACAGAGTTCAGTCCCCTTGCCACGTGAGCTTGGATCGAAAGATCAGCACATCAATTAGTACTGATCGACAAGTTTGTCTTCAATGTTTGTCTATGCGTTTGAAGCATGGCATATGCTGGAATACCTAGTAATACTTTTTGCAAAACATTAAATCTAATATGTGAGTGTAATTCGGCACTCTATACCAAGGCCAAGGTCGTTGGCACAGTGGTGTGGCATGATCACTCTTTCAGCCAATTTAACAGCCGAGTAGACAAAACTACGGGAGCCCAGAAGCACAAACAAACACTAGCCTCGTCAAAATGGAATGCTCATGAAAAATGATCTTCGCGGTCTGAACTAACGTATGCTTTGCGGACAAGTCCGGGTAGGCCTATACATATTAATGTATTCTGCCATACTCGGCCGCCTCTGTACATCGCATTTTATATATCAATGGCTCAGCATATGAAGCTCAAGTATAGGCCTCGATCATTCAGTATACGAGACCCAAAGCGACACAATAACTTTCTCCTTCCCGTTCCAAAACGAAATACTCGACCCGGTCTATGCATACTTCACATGTTATTGATACATCTTCACCTCATAATTCACACCATTATTATGTACAGTTATCATTCTCATGTTTCTCTCATGTTTGTTCATGTTTTCATCATGTTTTCTATCAACAATAGGCCGATACTGATATCCGACAATCACATTTTCCACTTTACGCTGTCATCCTCCCATCCGCACCAACACGATATATTTAAATATTTGTATCCAATGTACGCCAGTCTCGCTCCGGTGCCCCCGAAACTGTTCCTTTTTCCAACCTAAATGGGAATATCGCCACTGCAGCACCGCATCGCGACTGGCGTATTCAATTCAGGGAGGCTTTCTACTCGCCACTCACCATTAAGTACGAAAACCCATAGAATTTATAAGATACCTCAAGGATTAAGAATAAATCTCCCTCTAATTCTTCTGGTCATATCAATGCTTTTGTTATGCTCCGGATCGGTACACAGCAACCCAGGGCCCAGCCCAAGCCATAAAACTGTACACGAAGGCAGCACATTAACAGTATTCCATTATAATGTACGGAGCATAAGACATAAACTGGAAAAGATAGCCGATATGATAAATGACTTCGATATCCTATGTTTCACCGAAACGCACCTTGACCCCTCTTACCCCTCCGATAGACTAGAGATTGATAATTTCAGTCCCCCTATCCGACTTGATCGAGATTCCTACGGCGGTGGACTATGCGTATACGTCTCCTCTCATCTGGTCTTCAAAAGGAGAAACGATTTAGAAACCGATACTTCTTCAATGCTATGGTTTGACATTGTCTCAAAATCACAACATATTTTGCTATGCTTATCGTATCGATCAGATCAATATTGCCGATCGAACTATTGGGATCTGCTAGATTTGTCCATATCTAAGGCACTAGATGTCTCCCAAAATATAATTCTACTTGGAGATTTTAACTCCAATCTACTATGCCCCACTTCCAAACTCAAAAATGTTATTGATTTCTATACACTTAAGGACGTAATAAAAACCCCAACTAGAGTTACCACTAGAACCAGCACCCTACTCGATCCTATAATCGTGAGTAATAACTTGAGTGTCCGGGACGCTGACGTTCTAAATCTTGAATTGTCTGATCATTACGCTGTTTACGCGACAATTTCATTTGATCAATTGCATGCGACCTCTTTCACAAGAACTATCTGGAACTATAAAAATGTAGATTTTCAAAAAGCGAATATCTTAATAAATGAGAGCAAATGGCATGAATTGCTGCAACCAGTAAATGACATAAACGATGCAGTAAGCTTATTTACAGAGAGATTTATTAAAATAATGGAACAATCAATCCCCAAAATGACAGTGACGATAAGGACAAAGGACAAATTCTGGTTTAATTCCGACATACGGAGAGAAATACGACGTCGCGATAGACTCAGATCAATAGCACTCAAGCGAAATTCAGAGCACACTTGGAGAAAATACAAGGATATTAGAAATAAAGTTAACAACATGAAAAAGTATGCAAAATCGCAATTCGAAACTAAACTTGAGGAGAAAATAAATGAAACCCCCACTCCCCGCGATTTCTGGCATATTATGAATTATCTACTTAACAAAAAGAAATCTACGAATACCCCACCTCTGTATAGCCCCAATGGCGACGTATCAATGGAAGGGAAATCATATGCAACCGATGATTATGAAAAAGCTAGGTGTCTCAACGCAAGATTCATTTCTAATGCCACTATACAAGACGATGCCAAAAATCTCCCTTATTTCCCTCGTAGATCCAATAACATACTATCCGAAATCCCAATCACATATCAAAGTATCGTGTGCGCTATAAAATCATTAAATTTAAATAAGGCGTATGGTCACGATAGCATCAGCCCAAAAATGTTGCATAGTACTGCCGAAAATATCGCAATCCCCCTATTAATCATTTATAAAAAATCATTGGATCTTGGTAAGTTTCCAATGACCTGGGAAAAGGCAAACGTCATCCCTATCTTCAAAAAAGGCGACCCAGCCGATTCCGCAAATTACCGTCCAATATCTCTCCTTCCGACATTAGGCAAAATCTTCGAAAAAGTGGTCATACAACATATTATGACATACTTCACGGAAAATAATTTGTTATATAATCACCAGTCTGGCTTCCTCCCTGGCCATAGTACAACATACCAGTTAATAGAACTATATCACAACCTGTGTCATAGTCTCGACAACAGCCTCTATACAAGTGCAGTATTTTTTGATATATCAAAGGCATTCGAGAGAGTATGGCACAGGGGGCTGCTATATAAATTGGAACAATATGGAGTCTCTGGAAATCTCTTAGAATGGCTAAAAGATTATCTGTTCAATCGCAAACAAAGGGTCTTAGTGAACAACTCCTTCTCAAATTTTGAAGTTATCCCAGCGGGTGTCCCTCAAGGCTCAATTATTGGCCCTTTCCTATTTTTAGTTTACATAAACGACCTCCCTGATCACATTAATGCAACCACAAGAATGTACGCGGACGATACTTGCCTTATGCATGACTACCCATTATGACATCGATATCCTAACCAAGAACATGAACGATGACCTTGAAAGAGTCGCAGACTGGGCAAATAAATGGCTAGTTAAATTTAACCCAACGAAAACTAGGGCAATTTCCTTTTCCCTTACAAATAACAACGTGACCCCGAATTTAAAATTCGAACAAGAAAATGTATTATTTACAAACTCACACAAACATCTTGGACTTGAAATACAATCGAATCTAAACTGGAACACTCATATAAATACAATAGCAAACAAAGCAACATCTCGTCTCTCACAATTAAGAAGACTGAAGTACGACCTAGACCGAAAGTCGCTTGAAAAAATATACACAGCATATATATTACCAATTATAGACTATGCCGATGTAGTGTGGGGCACAGCAACAGATTACTTATTTAAAAAGTTCGATGACATACACAAGGATGCTGCAAGAATAGTAACAGGATTAACGCGTTCCGTAGATATAAATCGCTTGTTTGACGAAGTAGGATGGTCAAGGCTTGAAATTCGACGAGAACTCCACGAGTTGCACACCATGTTTAAAATAATAAACAACCAAGTCCCCAATTACCTCACGCTCATGTTGCCACCCCGATCAAGACACGTTGCCAGTAATCGATATGATATGCGCGAACCTGACAAATTCTATTCATACCGTTCGCATACAGAACATTTCAGAAACTCTTATTTACCTAAAAGTACGTTATCTTGGAATAAACTACCAAAGCCTATTACAAATGTAAGTACTCTTCCTGAATTTAAGATGAATTTGAAATTAATTGACCCGCCCACGAAACCTCCCCAATTCTTTATTAATGGTCCAAGAAAACTAAGCATTTTACACTGCAGAATTCGCAACTATTGTAGTGAATTAAAATCAGATATGTGCAACAATTTTATCTCTGATACCTCTAAATCCACATGTGGATACGAAGTCGAAGATGCCTTTCATTATTTCTTTGAGTGCCCCCTGTATGCTACCGAAAGATGCGAACTCTTCAATAAGATTGCAGCCCACCAATTTATAATATCTAACATTTCCTCCTTACTCACAGGGATATCATCAGAATCGAATCGACGCAATGAAATTCTTTTCCATTTTGTTTATTCATACATTTCATCAACGAAACGCTTTAATTAGGCCCCCTCCGCTAACAAATATAGGCGAGATCCTCCTTTTGCGTTACAAATGTTGACTACCTCAAATGAAATTTCAAAAGCAGGATAGGACTGACAGCAATCACAACCACACCATACATCATCCTGTATATATGTTATGTTCGTCATCTACTTTGTATTTGTTAAAATGTATATGGGAGAGGGGGCGGATTTAAGTTGTTAAAACTTGTGCCCCGATCCCTTGTGTAATATTATATTACAATAAAATATGTTTAAAACAAAAATGCACACACGCACACAAACACATCCACACGAACTTACGCTTGGCCAACACGCCAGGTGCTTATTTCGCATTTAAAGGTACTCAATCCGATCAAAGACTCCTATTTCTTTGGCTTCAGGGGTAAGCAATATTTGATTCGAGTCGAGGAACCTATCCATCAACGCCCAGAGTGATCATATATCGTTTTTAAAGTTTGTTATTTCAATTGTTTGTGGCCCAGAAACACTCCGTCAAATGGATGGTCTCGGTCAAAATTGCGGATGAAGATGATGACCTTAACAACAAGTAATACGGTCAAATTTCGTGAATACTCAAATGATAATACGGCGATATTTCGTTGAACAAAGTTTTGGTAAATAACACGTTTTGTGAAATTTGATGCCATAGTTGACAGTGGTTAGCATTATTTTGTTGCAATTAATCGATTTTGATAACTAAAGCATGTTTTGAAGAAATGTTATTGCTGTTGTATCTTGATGATATGGGGACTTGGGTATCTTTAATTTGCGCACGACACAATCATCAGCAGAATTTTCTTGTCCCGGCACATGGTGCGTGTGTGTGTGCGTGTGAGGGTGCGTGTGTGTGTCTAGTTAGGGTTTAACGTCGTTTTAAGCATGTACTAGCCAATATTATCACTGAGAGAAACTAAACCAAGAAAAAGTGAAGCAACTGCATGTGTACAAGGATAACAGTGCATTTGACTACTTCAGAATGGTTCGGACAAGAAAAGCCTAGAACGTTAACTGGTGTGCCATGTAGATTTTTCCTCCAGTGTAAAAATACATATCGCGTGTACGACTGACGTGCGTGATGTTGAAACTAGTTGGAAAAATCTCAATGACTACAGCATTTTTTTGGGAGAACATATACTTTGTACATGTATATTCGCATTTCGTGTATTTATATAAATTAGCCACCAGGATGTCACAGATGTGAGAAATATTATGCCCAATTCGGGTGTCGAAAATTATGAATACCCTTGATGTAATTAGAATACGCACCTGTGGAATCTGAATTCGACATAGTAACTTGATCTCAATCACTGCGTGAAGCACATATAGTATGCGGCCTTTAACTCTTCGTGTCATATGTGGTTCTCAATGGCGAAATGTTAAGATATAGGACACTCCACGTGCAATAAGCTTGTTTACCCATGAATAAGATCTATACTCTCGTATCTGTGCCTTCCGTTAGAACACTGTGGCTGTGCATATACACACCATGTACCAATTTCAAAGTAAACAGATCGCGAATCGTCGCCTAGATAATTCATTCTATACCGATCGTTTCGTTTTGTATTTAGAGACTTGCCACCCTTTTTGTTCGGCAAGTACATGCATATGGAAAATTGGACGATGAAGGGAAGCTTTTTATTTAAAAAATATATGGAAATTAATTATCACCTCACAAAAGATTACGACGATGCTAGGCTATATAAATGCGTTTGATGATCAAATAATTCTGGCCAAAATGTGGCCTTTTAGTCTGTGCTTCGTGTTCATATTAGTGGGTAATCAATGTTTTACTCGCAGATCCATGTTTCAATTTATGTCATCTTTGGATCGAATCCCAATTGTTCGTTCGATAACCTTTAGCGAATAGTATTCTGGATGTCGCATCCCTCTTATGGGGTATTCCAGATGCGGTATGTGTTTTAACCTGTGTGTCGGATTACAGAGAGAATGTCGCTATTGTCTACACGTATATATACATGGACATGAGTGTACGACTGGTTATATATAAACGACAGACAACTCCCAAATTTGGATCGCATGCGCCTCGGATAATTTTAAACCACATTAGAAGCTTGAGCCTTGGTTTCTGAAATTGTTCTTGGAGCTAAATATTTCAACGCCTTCGGCATATGGCGAAACTGCCATGTTCCCAATTACAACTAAATTGAAACTTCGCGACATATACGTTCGTTACGTGGGGCGTGTAACGCGATCCGCTGCTCCCGCCCTGCATTAAGGATCCTCTATAAAATGAAACCACAAACGCCCTCAATTCCATTCATATTCGTAGCATTTAATTTATTTTTAACCACCGAATGTGGTCTCCGAAGGCGGTGATTTCAGTTGATCTGACCCAAGTCCGATGGCCATGATTTGACATACAGTGCATCTTCGGGTTCTATAAAAAGTCGATGAATCACTCTCACTGAACGATAAATGCAAACATATCCGCATATGATTTATCTACACATGCATACAAGCCAACACACCAGAATTATCGATTTTTATAACAAAGAGATTAGTTCGTAGTTATATTTCTTTATATTCCCCCTTTCATTCTGTCATTCATTACTTCATCTACATATTCAACATAATCGGACTGTGATTATGAAGTATATCATGTCATGAATCTCTGCTCTGCCTAACGCCCGTAGAGATCATATTCCACCAGTACAAAATCTGGGAACTTTTTGAAGTTTTGACATGGAATCTTATAAAGTCGAAAAAATAACACCGGAAATATATTTCTTAGTCAGTATTTGTTCCTTGATAATGTACTTCGCTGTAGGTGAAGGTCTCAACTCGAAATTTCAAGCTTTTCTGTGACTTTTGTGAGCCGATATTTAAAAAAACATTGAATTAATTGCCCAGGAGAAATTCCATAATTGTAAGCGACGCAAAGCTAAATCGCTCACAAAGTCACTTAAAATGTGAAATTTCGAGTTGGGACCTTCGTCTACAGAGAAGTACATTAATAAGGAACAGATCATAACTAAGAGATATATCCCCCGTGTTGTTTTTTCAATTTTATATGGTTCCCTGTCAAAAAAAAGTCCCAATGTGTTGTACTTGTGAAATATGATCTCTACGGGAATTAGCCAGAGTACAGATTCATGGCATGATCTAATTATGAAGCTGAGAGCGCTGAATGACTGTTTTATAATGCACATCGGATCGCGTTGAATAGTATGGTTATGGTGTCACGAGCGAGAGCGGAAAAATTAATAACTATTTCTAAATTATCACATAATCTCGTCGCTATAAAAAATGGTTATCATGATTTATGTAAAATCGTACATTGTTTTATATGCAATATGGTAACACTATTTATGGCACACCAAATGTTTTATTTGCGCGAAATACATTCACAGCAAATACAGAAGGTTTCAAAACGTTTCTGACGAATTCTTGCTGCATATATTGCATTATTATGAAGTTGTAATTAGAATATGTTATCCACTCAATTTGTGTTACGTATCATGTTAGTTATTGTTTCAGGCGATGAAGTCAATCGAAGATGATCGTATACATCCCTGATAAAGTTGTCCTGCTAATGTGCTATATGATACTGGTGAGTCCTGTAAAATTGTTATTTTACTGTTAGGGCAAACTGATGCTGTTAAGAAAAAGTACGGTTATTTTTTTAAGTTTTCATTTTCGCTGTGTTCGGATAATCTGAACATAACCAGGAAAAGCTGTTATGAAACATTCAAAAACATATATATTGCGACATAGTTTAATACTGGTTGCATTAGTTGTTGATAATCGACTATGATCAAGATCTATGATTGTTCATGTCGTTATTAAATTTTTCAAATTATTAATGTTCTTGAATGTTTCATAAAGACACTGGCTTTTTCTGAAATAGCCCGGATTGACCAAATACCCCGAAAATGACAACTTTGGAAAAATAACGGTACTTTTTTGTAACGGCATCAGTTTGTCCTAACAGCATCATAGCATTACCACCAGCATCATAGCACATTAGCAGGACCGCTTTGCTAGGTGTGGTGTATATATCACCATGCAAGTCAAACTTATTAGGTAAATAATGACCTCTTCCAACTGCCTCAAAAGTACGACACACAATGTGTAATGGCAACGTATCCTGCTCATATGCACATGCATGTAATTTCATAAAGAGAAAGAAAATAATAGGGCACATATCACGAGTGAATCATGATTGTAATTTTCCCATAGTATCGAGCAACTACTGCAAACGCGTTTCTGAAGAAACAAAATTAGTGAATGTCACAACGGAAGACAGTCAAACTATCCCATATATCTCTTTCCAATTCACACCATAATTTACTAATAGCGTTTCTGACTACAGTTTTATTTTGATCGGCGTCTGTTTGTACTGTCACTAAAATCTTCTTTGTTTGACCTGGGGCGAATTTAAGAGACGCCTCTGCTTTTGCTTTTCTAACGTGGAAACGAAGATGGTTCTCTATAGCGTCCTGGTTACTACCATAAACATCCACTTGATACATATAACCTTCCTGGCAAAATCGCCGAGATGTGAACGTTACCACGGGAGACGGACTTCCTTCAGAGTAGAACCCTTCTACCATATCACATAGAATCAAATTTGCGTTCGCAAGAATCAGTTTCAGGGGTACACAGTCGATAACAACCATATCTCGAGGAAAGAGTTCCAATTTTGCTGGGTCCCTGCTGATAATGTTCAGCAATATATGTTCATCCAATGGTTTGATGTTTTCTGGACAGATTCCCGTCAGCTCGGCTGCTGTGACGTTCATTATATTCACATCCTGTAACATACATTTTGCTAATAACATGGCTATTCCAAGAGTATTTAGAATGAAACGTGTCTAACGCCCGGTTATGAAGTAATTGACGACTTTTGAAATAAACATCGTCAGCTTTTATAGTAACAATCGCCAGATTATGTAGTAAAACAACTGACTCCCAGATCCTTTTCACAGGATTAGGTATAATTGGAAAGTTATTTTCCGAATATTCTAAGACATAGGTGGTGACATCAAGACATAAGGTATGTTTTGTTAAAGGCATGTGCGGCCTTAATTGTCGAAAATAATCATATTTGTTCCAAACATCGTAAACAGAAACACATTAAAACGCATACAGTTCCGTTCATATATACCATGACCATCGCGTAAACAGCATGTTATCATAAAGACCTACTATATTTTATCTAAGCAAGAGCCTGATTGTGTTACAGAAGACAGCACAATGCTACTGGCTAATCACACACAAATGGCATAAACGCTCTTTATTAGTTCCATATCAGGTATTCACCAACAAAGAACGCTCTTTATGTTTACCATCATAATATAAACAAACACCAGAACAGTAACTTTTTATGCTTTTGTTTACATAACAATGGTCAAACATATGACCATAACATAATGTTTATGCGATATTTCTTATTTGTATACGGACAAAGTCTATCTACATTTTGATGTTCTTTCTGTTTGTGGCGGTTTTTGACGGGTGGAGATATTTCCACAGGATACCCACCGCCAAGGCGATGTGGGTGGTAGGCACCAATCGTCATTCCAAGAACGCTATGAGGTAAACAATTAAGGGCAATACTGAGTTGGTAATGGACAAATAAGATTTATTTTGTATAGCTGATTCATGGACCAAAGTTTTAGTATTATTAAAGGAACATTGTTGGAACACCGGGTTATCGAAATTTCTTTTTGAACCGTTTCGTCCGCTAGTTTCATTAGGAATTAGATAGGCCCCCCATTTTCACAGAAGACTGTCAATTGCAACAAGTTCACATAGTCGGGCTTGCTTTGTATTATTAAGCAATCAACCGGCAATAATTCCAGCGTCTGCACAACTCGCACTTAATTGCCTGTTGTTGAATGTTCGAATGTTGGTTCGTTGATTTCTTGGTAAGACAACACAAGCGTAGTGTCTTAGTCACTAAGAGCCATATATAGAACAAAAGTATTTATACAAAACGTCTAGCTATCACATGAATCAGCTGAACGCAGGTAGCTACTGGCGACCCAAGTCTGACGCCGATTTGTTTTTAATAATCGAAACCGCCCCATTGCCTTCCAGGATAGGATAGGACAGGATAATTTTGTTTACAATATACACACATGGAAAGTAAAATTACAAATAAATATATTAATAGACTATATATGTATATTGTTAGGGTGTCGTATAGTCACGGCTGACTGTTCCTATCACCCCTGGATGTTGTGACAGATAATATGATGAAGATGGCCGAATTAGTTTGATTGTTTTTAGGTTACGTTCGTCGTGTGCAGACTGGCTTTTTTAATAGGCTTTGTTAGGGCGATGGTACGAAAAGTGGTTCATATGTATGGGTACATACTTGGTCGATATCTTGAATGAATACTATGAATATACATGTGTGAGTCGAACCGATTAGGAATAATGCGAGTGAGGTTTTGGGATTTTTTGGTATTATTATTAATATATATACTTTATTATAAATTATGTATCGTTTGTGCAATCAGGGCATCTTCGGTTTTTGCATCGAACTCTCGCTGAATAGGTATTAATGATATCCGTTTTCAAACGTTTTCGGAAGACATGTCTTGATTGCTTAGAGGAATATTTACTTTCTAGGGAATTTCACATAAAGGGGAATGAATGGTATGGGAGAACTTTAGAAAAAGAGATGGTCCTGAAAAGTTCACGGTACTTAGTGGTTCACACATCTAGCAAAGTTGTCTTGAAATTAATCATTGATGGCTATCTATTGTACACTTTTGAGTAATAAATAATGCAATTACACAATAGGTGTCTGCCATTATTTTAACACTAATCAGAGCGACACAATGCCAGGAGTGCATGATTTATTCTTGTCAGATGGAAGCCAATTCGAGCAAATGTCAGTTGACAAGAACATTCGCTAGCACGTGAACGTACCCTGGCTATTGTTTGAAACAACTCACCATTTCCGTTATCTTGACATATCGCTCTTTGTCGGGTTTCGTGAACGTGTTAAGACTGTGGTTGTCCGCACATAGCACTTCAAACTTGGTTTGTTCTGTTTTCGTGAGGTTCACTGCTGTATCTGTAAGACGCTTCGCGACACCACGACCTCTGAAATCCAGGCAAACACGGGTCGCCCTGGTCATAAGAGTTTTGCCATCGTCTAGTAACAACGCAGCTGTGTATCCAATCTGGAAATAGAAATACATTTATAAGGTACAAGTAGGATAACATGGTGATCAGGATTTAACTTTTTTTTAAACATGTTAATATTGGTTTGAAATTGATCGATATTGGAACACACACGATATCCATTGCACCCGAAATTGTTTAATCATTCTTTTGTGGGTCAACCAATGAAGATTGACATGACAATTAATCTGGGCTTCGTTGACAACGAAAGTGGAATATCCGTTATTAAATTTGAAAACACAACCGTCGGTTTTGAAACAATATCTAACATATAGACTAACATATACATTTTTATATCGGATAAATCAATTTCGTTTCGACGTATGTTTTGGCTAAACGAGTAAACGGCGACCCATACCATTGGCGTTCCGTTTGATTCAATGTGTCACATGCCTAAACATGCCTATTATATAAGTTACAGGGCGAGTTGTTGCCGGATACGGTGTCATATGAGGCGAAGTGAGATTAATATCGGGCGAGGCGCTAGCCGAGCCCGATATTAATCTCGCTGAGCCTCATATGTCACCGTAGCCGGCAACAACGAGCCCTGTAACAATTTTATCATGTCACCCACATATCATGTTTTCCGTGTGAGAATTTGAATTACTTATACGAAGTTCATTACCTGCCAGTAAGTAAATTTGTTGTCCGTGGCTATTAACTTATGTAACGTACGCGTCATGGGCGTTGAACGTCAACGCATTGAGTCAATGGCTAATCACCAGAAGCAGGACAACAAACTTGAGTTTGATAGTTAATTTATGAGTGTTTAGAATTTCTCCGATATATCACATGCAGGTTTTGGTATATGGTACTATGTCTTTAAATTAACAGAACTTGATTTCCAACAGATATCCCCTTTCTTGGCGCCAACATACACCGAAAATATACCCGAGGCGGCAGAGTTCCAAGAAAAACAAAATGGCGGACATCGACCCCATATGGGAACCCTGAGGGGGGATATGGATTCCATATGGGACGGGCTACAAAGATGACGACCCGATGTCTCCTGATATGCCTCTACCAACGGAGCGTCCTCATTGGTCGATCCAACCAGGTGACATGATAATATTGTTTATGGTGCTGTTTATGGATTATCATGGAAGGTTGTACGCTATTACCCAGTTGGATGCATATCTTCATTAGCGTTCAAGAATTAATCCCTATTTATTGAGTTGAAACGTGACGTGTTACCTTTGGTCGCCATTGTTTTAGTGCTCACAAGATTCAATAGAGTTTATTTGATGCCAAATTTCATAATAACAATAACAGTGTGCTAAAATGTGTAGGGTGGAAGAAATAACCAGTCGTTAAATGTTACATTGTTATCGCTTTGACGACGGGAGCTGCGCTGGTGCAGCATTAAATATCCTGTGTCAGTGCATTCTCTTATAATGCGAGTCTCCCATGGGGAGCCATGTATTTATAAGCGAATGCATTGGCTTTTAAGATTAAAGGGGTACTGTACCCCAATTTCAATAAGTTCCCGGTGACAATAGCGATCTAATATGAATATTATATTATAAAATAACTAATTTGAGTCGACGATGTCTACTGAAAACGTTCCGGGTAACAGGCTATCGTAAAAGTAAAATTGAATTATTTAATATAAATTAATTTATGGCTGGAGTCATAAAATGGAGAATTATGCCATTACGAGTTACCGTTCTTGAAATCGCATCTGCTGCGTGTCTTTTGTCGACGGCCGTTCGCGAACATTATTGAGTTGCAAACAAAACATGTTATCTGCAAAAGAAGGCCCGTTATAACCGATTCGGAAAACAGGGAGAAAGAAACAAGAGTCATAAAGCGTCAAGTATTTTATAGGGAGTGAGATTGTTCGATGGAAGAGATTGAATGCATCAATCGAAGCTGTGAGCAATGAACTTCCGGTTCTTCCTGCGACCTGCGTCTTCTCCGGTGAAGGTCAAAAACATGGCGCGTAGTTTGAAATCGTAATATTTTTGTTTCCAAGATCGATATTTTCTTCGCTAAATTAGGTTTATACGAAACTCAAATAACACGAACACAATCTAACTTGAAAGTTATTTCAATGGGAGTAAATAAAAAAATCGCCTATCTCTGTGTACAGTACCCCTTTAAAGTAAATATTGTTAGGCCAATGCATTCCCTTATACATGCGAGGCGCCCTGTGGGCGACTCGCATATATAAGAAAATGCATTGGCACAGGGTTTTCGCAACATTTCAGGAAGTCATGGAAGGGTTAAACGTAGTTTATTTGAACTGACAGACTCATTCAAATCAAGGAAAACAATTTACCACACAACTTATAATTATTATCTTGGTTAATCAACTTAGCTAACTTGATTAATCAACTTAGCTGTCTTGATTAATTAACTTAGCTGTCTTGATTAATCAACATGTTATCTTGATTAACCAACTTAGCTATCTTGATTAATCACCACAGCTATCTTAATTAATCACCATAGCTATCTTGATTAATCAACGCATTGTCTTCATTAATCAACTAAGTTATCTTAATTAATAAAATTAGCTATTTTGATTAATTCAGTTAGCTATCTTGATTAATCAACTTGGAAATCATGATTATTTCTGATAGGGCTGGTTAAATAGCAACGGCATGTAAATGTGAGATATCAATTCTGGCTCAGCTGGTCGCAACTTCACAATCTAACACACGGTACTTACAACACTGAGAGAAAAACATCGAGCCAATATGACTAACTTAGGGTTAGTCACAAGCATTTGGAGTAACCATAATTGCAACACTGCCTTAAGTTATGCTTAATATTCAATTTTCATTGCATCGTTGTTCTATTGGATTATTAATTGAACGAATGTGATGGGAGGATATAATGGCATACGAATTGAGTCAATGGCTAATCACCAGAAGTAAGACAACTTGTTGTGTTTGATAGTTAATTTATGTGTCTTTAGAATTCCTCAAATATATCGCATGCAGGTTTGGTACGTCATGGTACTATGTCTTTAAATTTCCGACAGATATCCCCTTTCTTGGCGCCAAAATACACCAACAATATTCCGGAGGCGACATGGTTTCTGAAAACAAGATGGTGACTAAGCACCTAATATTAATTACGTATGGGGTCACTGACCTAATATGGGTTCATATACCGTCATTATTTATCGACGTTGATTGGCTTTTCGCAAGAGCTGACATAATAAAATGGCATATATATCAGAAATTCACTGTCACGTCAAAGGCCACACTATTTGGATAAAAGGCTCTTATTCCATGACGTCACAGACATCTCGGAAATTTCGACTAACACAATTATAGTCTAATCGCCTAATTAGTGGCTTTGACTCACGAATTCTTAGTCGTTTTGACTAACATCACCCTAGTCACTGTGACAAATTGTCTGCATTAGTCATTTTTGCTAAGCTAAGTTAGCCATCCAGTGGACAAACAGTTGACTAACCTAAGGTAGTCATATCGACTAACTTTTTTCAGTGTACAACGGAACAATGTGAAGAGTATGGGGGTGTAACCGAGAAAACAAATTAAATAGTTAATTGGACGCTGGGTTCAGACACCAAATACAATACTGTACGTAAATGAGTGAAGTATTTTATAACGCCAAATGTGACCAGTAATCGCATGTTCCATTTGTGAAATGTATGTTCAATTACCCACTTAACGACCCGCCCGGTACATACACAGTATGACGAACCTATAACCCCAACCCACTTAACTACCCGCCCGGTACACACACAGTATGACGAACCTATAACCCCAGCATTCCAGTCGGACAAGGGAGGATTTTAGATGATTACTGTCATGTTCAGTTCACGATAAACAGCTGTTAGAAGTTCGTTAACTTACGATAGTCCCATTTGCTGTTGCTATATAGTTTACGTATCCACTGGATTCGTCGAAAAAATAGTCGATATAGTCTTGCAGATAGTCGTAGCCATTGCACATATCTCCAAGATCGAGAATGCTCTGTTTGTCTTGTAGTGTGGCAGCTCGGTAATTAAATTCGATTGTTGGAACTTGAATATGTAAACATAAAAAATAGTTACCAATGGATCAGTAATATATATATATATATATATATATATATATATATATATATATATATATATATACTAGAAGGTGACCCGACTTCGTCCGGGCTTTGACCTTGAATTGACCATTTTGAAGGTCAATGTCAGGTGGGGTCAAACACCAACACCCCAAAAATGGTGGAAATCGGCCCAGCGGATACCGGGAAATCGGCCCAGCGGATACCGAGATACCATATGCATCATATTTCGTCCGTAAAAATCCGCCAGTTTAACCCGATTTGATTTCCACTCAAGTATATAAACGCGCCTCATATACACACGCTCATTAATTATCAAGTTTCAACGTAAAGATAAATTACCATCGGTGCCCGAGATATCGCCAAGACGTCTGAAACAGTCAAATGCATCGGCCGGTTAAGCGTTAACGTGATCTAACGTTATGACCTCTAACGACGTCATAGAAGTTACGCATTGTTTTTTATCCTGATGGAAGATAGTACCACTTCTTCTTGATAATTGAGGCAGATAACTAAAACGGATACATACGCATTATATATCGTTGGAAAGAGGAAACACGAAAGATTCTCACTGTGTCATTATTATGACTGGCATTTTATTATTCGCGCTGTTTCGAATCGATTTGTAAGCACCGAACTCAAATGAAAGTCCCGTAACACAGCGTAAAAACAGATTTGAACTCGGCACGTGAAAAGTTGACCTCGGATATGAAAATTAATATGCCTATGCCACTTTCGGACCGATAGTATCCTCACATACGAAGTTTCATCGAAATCGGGTCGGCCGTTTTCGAGTTCATCGCGATCACACAGACACACACACACACACAGATCTTCCAAAATATATAATATATATATATATATATATATATATACTAGAAGGTGACCCGACTTCGTCCGGGCTTTGACCTTGAATTGTCCATTTTGAAGGTCAAGGTCAAGTGGGGTCACGATTTGACCAGTCCAAAAACACTGCCCGGACAAAAGTACCCGACAAACGTGCCCGTCGAAATCCATCCGGTTTTACCCGATTTGACCTTGAATTGATCATTTTGAAGGTCAAGGTCTGGTCGGGGTCACGATTGGACCCGTCCAAAACAATCAGTTGACAAAACTAACCCCACGTATAAAATTTCGTCGAAATCCCATCAAAATTGGCGATTTGACCTTGGAGTTACCCGATTTCAAGGTCAATGTCACGTCGCACGGGCAAATGAATATACTTATGAGACTCGCCATAAGAAAGTACCCCCACATACCAAGTTTCATCGAAATCCCGTGATATTCGGGCGTTTGACCTTGAAATGACCCGATTTCAAGGTCACGTCGCACGGACAAATTAATATGCCTATGTTCGTCCCCGGCCGAAAATACCCCCACATACCAAGTTTCATCGAAATCGGGTGGGCCGTTTTTTAGTTCATCGCGAACACACAGACAGACACACAGATAGACACACAGATCTTCCAATATATATATGTACTAGAAGGTGACCCGACTTCGTCCGGGCTTTGACCTTGAATTGTCCATTTTGAAGGTCAATGTCAAGTGGGGTAACGATTTGACCAGTCCAAAAACACTGCCCGGACAAAAGTACCCGACAAACGTGCCCGTCGAAATCCATCCGGTTTTACCCGATTTGACCTTGAATTGATTATTTTGAAGTTCAAGGTCAGGTCGGGGTCACGGTCACGATATGACCCGTCCAAAACACTCAGTGGACAAAAGTAACCCCATGTAATTTCGTCGAAATCCCATCAAAATTGGCGATTTGACCTTGAATTGACCCGATTTCAAGGTCAAGGTCACGTCGCACGGGCAAATGAATATGTTTATGAGACTCCCCGTACGAATGTACCCCCACATACCAAGTTTCATCGAAATCCCGTAATATTCGGGCGTTTGACCTTGAAATTACCCGATTTCAAGGTCAAGGTCACGTCGCACGGGCAAATTAATAGGCCTATGCCCGTTCCCGGCCGAAAATACCCCCAGGTACCAAGTTTCATCGAAATCGGGTCGGCCGTTTTCGAGTCCATCGCGAACACACACAGACACACACACACACACACACACAGATCTTCCAAAATATATAATAGACTAGAAGGTGACCCGACTTCGTCCGGGCTTTGACCTTGAATTGTCTATTTTGAAGGCCAAGGTCAAGTGGGGTCACGATTTGACCCGTCCAAAACACTGACCGAACAAAAGTACCCGACAAAAGTACCCGTCAAAATCCATCCGGTTTTACGCGATTTGACCTTAAATTGACCATTTTGAAGGTCAAGGTCAGGTGGGGTCAAACACCAACACCCCAAAAATGGTGGAAATCGGCCCAGCGGATACCGGGAAATCGGCCCAGCGGATACCGAGATACCCTATGCATCAAATTTCGTCCGTAAAATCCGCCAGTTTAACCCGATTTGATTTCCACTCAAGTATATAAACGCGCCTCATATACACACGCTCATTAATTATCAAGTTTCAACGTAAAGATAAATTACCATCGGTGCCCGAGATATCGCCAAGACGTCTGAAACAGTCAAATGCATCGGCCGGTTAAGCGTTAACGTGATCTAACGTTATGACCTCTAACGACGTCATAGAAATTACGCATTGTTTTTATCCTGATGGAAGATAGTACCACTTCTTCTTGATAATTGAGGCAGATAACTAAAACGGATACATACGCATTATATATCGTTGGAAAGAGGAAACACGAAAGATTCTCACTGTGTCATTATTATGACTGGCATTTTATTATTCGCGCTGTTTCGAATCGATTTGTAAGCACCGAACTCAAATGAAAGTCCCGTAACACAGCGTAAAAACAGATTTGACCTCGGCACGTGAAAAGATAACCTCGGATATGAAAATTAATATGCCTATGCCACTTTCGGACCGATAGTATCCTCACATACGAAGTTTCATCGAAATCGGGTCGGCCGTTTTCGAGTTCATCGCGATCACACAGACACACACACACACACAGATCTTCCAAAATATATAATAGATATATATATATATATATATACTAGAAGGTGACCCGACTTCGTCCGGGCTTTGACCTTGAATTGTCCATTTTGAAGGTCAAGGTCAAGTGGGGTCACGATTTGACCAGTCCAAAAACACTGCCCGGACAAAAGTACCCGACAAACGTGCCCGTCGAAATCCATCCGGTTTTACCCGATTTGACCTTGAATTGATCATTTTGAAGGTCAAGGTTTGGTCGGGGTCACGATTGGACCCGTCCAAAACAATCAGTTGACAAAACTAACCCCACGTATCAAATTTCGTCGAAATCCCATCATAATTGGCGATTTGACCTTGAAGTTACCCGATTTCAAGGTCAATGTCACGTCGCACGGGCAAATGAATATGCTTATGAGACTCGCCATAAGAAAGTACTCCCACATACCAAGTTTCATCGAAATCGGGTGGGCCGTTTTTGAGTTCATCGCGAACACACAGACAGACACACAGATAGAACAAAAAGTACCCGACAAAAGTACCCGTCAAAATCCATCCGGTTTTACGCGATTTGACCTTAAATTGACCATTTTGAAGGTCAAGGTCAGGTGGGGTCAAACACCAACACCCCAAAAATGGTGGAAATCGGCCCAGCGGATACCGGGAAATCGGCCCAGCGGATACCGAGATACCCTATGCATCAAATTTCGTCCGTAAAAATCCGCCAGTTTAACCCGATTTGATTTCCATTCAAGTATATATACGCGCCTCATATACACACGCTCATTAATTATCAAGTTTCAACGTAAAGATAAATTACCATCGGTGCCCGAGATATCGCCAAGACGTCTGAAACAGTCAAATGCATCGGCCGGTTAAGCGTTAACGTGATCTAACGTTATGACCTCTAACGACGTCATAGAAGTTACGCATTGTTTTTATCCTGATGGAAGATAGTACCACTTCTTCTTGATAATTGAGGCAGATAACTAAAACGGATACATATATACGCATTATATATCGTTGGAAAGAGGAAACACGAAAGATTCTCACAGTGTCATTATTATGACTGGCATTTTATTATTCGCGCTGTTTCGAATCGATTTGTAAGCACCGAACTCAAATGAAAGTCCCGTAACACAGCGTAAAAACAGATTTGACCTCGGCACGTGAAAAGTTGACGTCGGATCTGAAAATCAATAGGTCTATGTCACCCCCCGGCCGAAAATACCCCCACATACCAAGTTTCATCGAAATCGGGTCGGCCGTTTTCGAGTTCATCGATTACACACACACACACAAACACACACACACAAACAGATCTTCCAAAATATATAATATATATATATATATATATATATATATATATATACATATAGTAATAACACTATGAGTAGTATATATTGAGCTGTGTCACCCCCAAGCGAGGTGCAACCGCGCAACCAATGTTTACATAACACGTTGCTATGTTGTGTTGTTAAGGGGGGTATTTAAATTTAAAGGTAGACAATGGGTTTAAAGGGACAACAATTGAATTTAAATGGATGCTATTGATGAAGGTTTTAAAGGGAAAGATAGAAGAATGAATCGGGTCATTGAATTTAATGAGTGTGTTGAATTGGTTGTAGTTGATAGAGTATACAAGAATGAATCGGGTCATTGAAACTGTTT
The DNA here is from genome assembly GCA_032622095.1 of Siphonodentalium dalli. Classification (NCBI taxonomy): domain Eukaryota; kingdom Metazoa; phylum Mollusca; class Scaphopoda; order Gadilida; family Siphonodentaliidae; genus Siphonodentalium; species Siphonodentalium dalli. Next base: position 204,218,417 of record CP136061.1, read on the forward strand.
CGAGTGAGATCGGGTCAGTGATTTATCTATAATTGAATGACAGATATATAAGAATTTGCTTTGTGCGGACGCATAACTGAATTAGATAGGATCTTGCATGGGATAACATTATATCGAGGGATGTCTAATTTATGGAACATATTTTTTAACAAGATGGCTATCAGATCGGTTTGAGATTGACACGTAAATGGATACTGTTTGCTATAAATATAATTATACCGAGTGATCTTTAGGGCGAATTTTATCAATATGGAGTTTCCTAAAACATCGTTAGAGTGCATACGATTGTTATACATAAGCTCAGATAACGAGTCGGATTTCGAAGCCGAATATGAATCAAATACGGATTTCTGGCTTGAATTCGATGGTGAAATGGATACCGAATGTTACGAGTCAATATCTAGCGACTCAGAGAGTGAATTAGCATGGGAAACTGATTGGGACGTCCAAGTAATCGAATGGCAAGATCAGTCCTCATCAGATGACCGTGGGTACGAAGCGAACGATGAAGAATGAATACAGCGAAAAAGATAAAAACTCGGGATTCTTTTGAACCCCCAACTATCAATTAATATTAGTTATATTCCATAATCCCTCTGTTGATTTAGTTGGTTAGGACTCCAAGCAGATATTTCGTCCCAGATCGAGCAAGTCGTGGGTTCAAACAGAGTGATAGTCGACAAGTTTGAACATAACCTCTGGGCGCCGCATATATCACGTGGTTTCCGCCACCAAGGTAGAGTTTATCCATATAGCAGAAGGTGATCGTATATGATCGAAAATGGGTATAAATATTATATAGTATAGGTTACATATTCGGGTAGATGGTTTGACTGCCTAAGCCCTAGACTCCTCAACCTCAGCCACCAGGGGTGAGAGGTCACGTCGCGGTGTGTTATCACTAATGGAATAGGATATCGGGGTGATAAACGATCGCGTTAACCATATTTCGTATCGCCTACAATATGAAAGAAAATAGGGGGCGTGTACTTGGGTGGAGGTTATGCGGATATCGCAGATAAGAAGATACCGTTGATATATATTGGTACTATAAAAGGAATATATAACGCTGTTATATTACGAACACCAATATGATATGGAACAATGAAGACAAATAAACAGTATAGTGTATCAACATTTGCTTTATTCGACACCAAGAATAATAGGTTTATTGCAGTTAATCATCGATTGTCATCGTCGTCATCTTGCTCAGAGTCTTGAGAGGAGTCCATCTGATTATCGTTTTTGTCCTCACTTTTATTTCTCATGTACTCCATCAGGAGGGGTTTATATGTCCTCAAAGAAATCCGAACAGCAGGGAGTATATCATAGCTATCATCTAGCATCTTATACACACGATCCATGATCTTGTTATGAGTTTTCCCACCACTAACTTCAAGTAAATTTCGTATAAATGCAGCGTATATGTTTAAGAAACGCCTTTCATACTCGGGACGTATCTTCACTTTCGATTTTTCTTCAGCCTCGTCTTCCGTCAATCCTTTCTTCATATAACGTTCATATAACGTCCGGAATTAATTCTATTTTATTCGTGTCAGTTTTCTGTTTTTTATTATTCACCCGTGCATTTTCAATTGATTCTCTTTTCTTCCTATCAGAACACCAATTTTTAATGTGCCTTTGTACATCATGCTGGGTCTCAAATACGACACCACAATCGTCACAGCTTGGCATGATGTTGCCTTCGCTTTCAGAGTCGTATTCCTGCTGTAACAATAGCCCAGGGTATGTAGTTTCACTGATATTATCTTTCTTTTGATGCGTTATCACATCGACGGGCTCATCAACACTACTGTTATTTGACAATATGCTTTCTTGTTTTATACTAGTCTTTGTCAGCACATTACTACGAAGTCGCAAATTTTCTGGAGTATTCGTTTTTAAGTCAACTACGAGATAACCAAATGGTTGATTGGTAGCTTCATTGAAATGGGACATAAAGTGTTGTGTTTTCTCTGGATACATTTGACGAGCTAGAGTCATTACCTGCATTTTATCTATAGGGTTGTTGAATAGAATCAAGTAGTGGCAATTTCTCCGTTGGGTAGGGTCCTTGTTATAGTAGAGAGATTGATTAATCGCAACCACTGATATACCCAAATGGTGACTGCCTTCCGTGAATAATTCAGTAACCCGCGAATCCTTGGATGCCGTAGACATAAGGTCATCAAGTACAATCAGACATTTTTTTCCAGAATGAATGAGGGTGTCCAAGTTAGTCGGAAGACCTTGTATAAACTGGACAGATGGCGCGACTGTGTCCTTGATTTCATCGTATAATGGCTGCCAGTACTTATAGAACCAAATTATTTTCTCGGGTGAAGGCTGTATACTCGCTGAACAATTTTGAAGTATACTTTTAAGCAAGTGTGTTTTGCCGCAAGAAGTGGGTCCCGAAATCCACGCGGTAAATGGATGCCTGAATTTGAAGTCATCCTCTCGCGCGCCACCACTGCTTTCTCTATAAGGTTGTTGTTGTTGTTGTCGTTGTTGTTGTTGTTGTTGTCGTTGTTGTTGTTGTTGTAGTTGTTGTTGGTGTTGTTGTCGAGAGTGTTTGAACTTTATATGCCGTTTTAAACTGTCTGGCCATACATATTCAATTGAACATGTTTCACACTGATGCTTCATCCTTGACCGATCTGAGGGCACTGAGTCTTTTCCAGATAAAAGAGATATTGTTCTTCCTGTCATAAAAGGCTCTCTTTTATCTGGAAAAGACTCAGTGCCCTCAGATCGGTCAAGGATGAAGCATCAGTGTGAAACATGTTCAATTGAATATGTATGGCCAGACAGTTTAAAACGGCATATAAAGTTCAAACACTCTCGACAACAACACCAACAACAACTACAACAACAACAACAACGACAACAACAACAACAACGACAACAACAACAACAACCTTATAGAGAAAGCAGTGGTGGCGCGCGAGAGGATGACTTCAAATTCAGGCATCCATTTACCGCGTGGATTTCGGGACCCACTTCTTGCGGCAAAACACACTTGCTTAAAAGTATACTTCAAAATTGTTCAGCGAGTATACAGCCTTCACCCGAGAAAATAATTTGGTTCTATAAGTACTGGCAGCCATTATACGATGAAATCAAGGACACAGTCGCGCCATCTGTCCAGTTTATACAAGGTCTTCCGACTAACTTGGACACCCTCATTCATTCTGGAAAAAAATGTCTGATTGTACTTGATGACCTTATGTCTACGGCATCCAAGGATTCGCGGGTTACTGAATTATTCACGGAAGGCAGTCACCATTTGGGTATATCAGTGGTTGCGATTAATCAATCTCTCTACTATAACAAGGACCCTACCCAACGGAGAAATTGCCACTACTTGATTCTATTCAACAACCCTATAGATAAAATGCAGGTAATGACTCTAGCTCGTCAAATGTATCCAGAGAAAACACAACACTTTATGTCCCATTTCAATGAAGCTACCAATCAACCATTTGGTTATCTCGTAGTTGACTTAAAAACGAATACTCCAGAAAATTTGCGACTTCGTAGTAATGTGCTGACAAAGACTAGTATAAAACAAGAAAGCATATTGTCAAATAACAGTAGTGTTGATGAGCCCGTCGATGTGATAACGCATCAAAAGAAAGATAATATCAGTGAAACTACATACCCTGGGCTATTGTTACAGCAGGAATACGACTCTGAAAGCGAAGGCAACATCATGCCAAGCTGTGACGATTGTGGTGTCGTATTTGAGACCCAGCATGATGTACAAAGGCACATTAAAAATTGGTGTTCTGATAGGAAGAAAAGAGAATCAATTGAAAATGCACGGGTGAATAATAAAAAACAGAAAACTGACACGAATAAAATAGAATTAATTCCGGACCAGGACAGAATAATATTAAAACTTCCGACTGAAAAAGAAAACGATTATTTCGAAGAGGTGTGGTTACAGGCCCAAGATGACAATAAAGCAGAATTAGATGAATTAGTTGAACGTTATATGAAGAAAGGATTGACGGAAGACGAGGCTGAAGAAAAATCGAAAGTGAAGATACGTCCCGAGTATGAAAGGCGTTTCTTAAACATATACGCTGCATTTATACGAAATTTACTTGAAGTTAGTGGTGGGAAAACTCATAACAAGATCATGGATCGTGTGTATAAGATGCTAGATGATAGCTATGATATACTCCCTGCTGTTCGGATTTCTTTGAGGACATATAAACCCCTCCTGATGGAGTACATGAGAAATAAAAGTGAGGACAAAAACGATAATCAGATGGACTCCTCTCAAGACTCTGAGCAAGATGACGACGATGACAATCGATGATTAACTGCAATAAACCTATTATTCTTGGTGTCGAATAAAGCAAATGTTGATACACTATACTGTTTATTTGTCTTCATTGTTCCATATCATATTGGTGTTCGTAATATAACAGCGTTATATATTCCTTTTATAGTACCAATATATATCAACGGTATCTTCTTATCTGCGATATCCGCATAACCTCCACCCAAGTACACGCCCCCTATTTTCTTTCATATTGTAGGCGATACGCAATATGGTTAACGCGATCGTTTATCACCCCGATATCCTATTCCATTAGTGATAACACACCGCGACGTGACCTCTCACCCCTGGTGGCTGAGGTTGAGGAGTCTAGGGCTTAGGCAGTCAAACCATCTACCCGAATATGTAACCTATACTATATAATATTTATACCCGTTTTCGATCATATACGATCACCTTCTGCTATATGGATAAACTCTACCTTGGTGGCGGAAACCACGTGATATATGCGGCGCCCAGAGGTTATGTTCAAACTTGTCGACTATCACTCTGTTTGAACCCACGACTTGCTCGATCTGGGACGAAATATCTGCTTGGAGTCCTAACCAACTAAATCAACAGAGGGATTATGGAATATAACTAATATTAATTGATAGTTGGGGGTTCAAAAGAATCCCGAGTTTTTATCTTTTTCGCTGTATTCATTCTTCATCGTCCGCTTCGTACCCACGGTCATCTGATGAGGACTGATCTTGCCATTCGATTACTTGGACGTCCCAATCAGTTTCCCATGCTAATTCACTCTCTGAGTCGCTAGATATTGACTCGTAACATTCGGTATCCATTTCACCATCGAATTCAAGCCAGAAATCCGTATTTGATTCATATTCGGCTTCGAAATCCGACTCGTTATCTGAGCTTATGTATAACAATCGTATGCACTCTAACGATGTTTTAGGAAACTCCATATTGATAAAATTCGCCCTAAAGATCACTCGGTATAATTATATTTATAGCAAACAGTATCCATTTACGTGTCAATCTCAAACCGATCTGATAGCCATCTTGTTAAAAAATATGTTCCATAAATTAGACATCCCTCGATATAATGTTATCCCATGCAAGATCCTATCTAATTCAGTTATGCGTCCGCACAAAGCAAATTCTTATATATCTGTCATTCAATTATAGATAAATCACTGACCCGATCTCACTCGAAACAGTTTCAATGACCCGATTCATTCTTGTATACTCTATCAATTACAACCAATTCAACACACTCATTAAATTCAATGACCCGATTCATTCTTCTATCTTTCCCTTTAAAACCTTCATCAATAGCATCCATTTAAATTCAATTGTTGTCCCTTTAAACCCATTGTCTACCTTTAAATTTAAATACCCCCCTTAACAACACAACATAGCAACGTGTTATGTAAACATTGGTTGCGCGGTTGCACCTCGCTTGGGGGTGACACAGCTCAATATATACTACTACTATGTAACATTAAATGCCCACAGTGTATTAAGAGACCAGGTTTATACCGTGTTTAAACTGCAGATGACGAATCCGGCCATAATCACTGTGAGTCGAACACTATGGTACAGGACAAATATGTTATTTGAAGATTTGACTCCACAGTACACCACGCCCTTATATCCTGGAATTGTATCGCGACCCCAAACTCCATGCAGCGCCCTCTCCGTTATCACTGCGATAGATCACTGCCATAAGGATGGTACTTTGCGGACCGATACATCTATTTTTTCGTATCGTCTGAACTATATTTAGTCGCCTATTATCTTATTTTTACCACCAAGTTTGCAATAATGGTAATTCTTTCGGTATGGGTAAGAACAATATGAACTGAGCCAGACATAGACAAGTTTAATCGTAAAACATAAGAACTATGATCATGTTAGAAATCCTTACCAAATGTCTTTGTGGCAGTGCACTTTTATGACTAATGTGTAGGTTTTCTACACAAAATGTGTAGCCCTGCTACACAACCATTATTCAATTTTGATCTTAAACATATTTGTGTAGTATATGTGTAGTTTCATATTCGTACACACATTGTGTAACAATTTTTACACATAAATGGGTAATTGTTTACACATTTATACACAACTGTGTGTATAAAATCAACACATTTCCCTTGCACATTTTGTGTAGGTTCTTACACACACAGTTTGTAGACAAGAAATGCAAGTTCAGTAGTCCGACCTGTGGGTATAGTATTAAAGATATATGCATATTTATATGTTAAAACTTTCATGGCGCATAGTGGTATGTAGTATTTTGTTCTGTACTGTGGGTTTTTGCTTTGAATGAACAAACCAGAGTCGAGGCGTGATTGCATAATATTAGTATTATTACAACAATCATAACAAGAGTCTGAGGGCAGTAATCGCCATGAAAGTTTTAACAAATAAATCCTCATATACTATTAATACTAAACCCACAAATTGGAATTCTGAACTTACGTCCTTGTCTACGATCGCTGTAGATTGTATTCCAAAAAATATACTCAAACAATATGGCCGTCACGTAGCAGACTATGAAACTGAAGGCACCGCAATGCGCATGTCTACGTTCTTACACAATTGTGTGTAACAAAATATACATATTATGTGTAGAACGGCACTTGTCAATGTATTTGTATGTAAAACTACACATTGCTATGTGTATTAACCGGCTTTACACATTTGATGTGTAATCGTTTCTACACATTAGTTATAAGAGTGTGGTATATCAGAGGAGCGATGGAAGATAACTCTGCCTGAAGTGTGTCGCGACCCCTGACCCATGTTCAAATAAACATTCCCGAGACACATACAATGTACGAGTCGCTATGCAAGTGTACTGCATTCATCTAGCTGTGATAAAGTTGTGATACAGTAATGCTCTAATTAATCGACTCCTTAACCACAGCAGAATTATGGGTAACTGTTCTGGAATTATGGGAAATATGGCTTGTTGCCATTCATCGGAATCGGGGAGAGCTTTCCGATGCATGGCAACAAGCCATATTTCCGACTAAATCCTGAAAAGTTACCCATAATTCTGCTGTGGTTAAGGAGTCGATTAATTAGGGCATTAATGTACTTGTAGATATAAAGCAACCCATAAATATCCAAGACCCACATGACAGGGTAGCACGTTCTCGCCTTTGTCGCGTTTCGTAATTTTCGTGATAAAAAGATGATCATGCACGGACTACGTGTACGCATACAACGCAAAGCACACGGGTTAATTTCTTTCTGGTTAGTTTTACTCATTTCTTAATGTTAACCATTACTAAATGGATTTTCCCATCGGTTATGAAAGGATGTACTTGTCTGTTATTCATTTGGATGGGTGTCCAGAAAACATTAGCAGACGACAGTATGACGAAATGATAACACAAGTGTATAGAAGGATTCATTTTCTTTGGTGGGAAAAGTTCAGATAATACGTTCAACAAATAGGGTCGTTTGTTGAACTTATTACATGAACACTTCCTAACAAGGGAGCTACTCGTCAATGAGTATTTAGTATAGAAAGGGTTAAAACAATTAATGACTTGCTATGACAACAATATTAGTTTTTCGGGATTTAAATATATAATGCAGGTATGTTATGTATTTACCCCCCCCCCCCCCAATATATTACTACGCTAACTTTGAGCAAAAATTTGGTAAAACAAAATACATGCACCATTAAGAACGCAATTCGTTTAAAGGCACGGAGGGTCTTCTGGTGGTATGCTGTTAAAATAGTTACAGCCGTTAAAACTGCCATAAAGCCAGGTGGTGTAAAAGTTTTGGCTTTTGTTTACATAACAAAGCATACGAACTTGACATTAGCATACTATTTACGCGATATTTATGATTGGTATAAGAACAAAATCTGTTTATATTTTAATATTCTTTCGGTTTATGGCTGTTTTAAAGGAAGTGAATATTATCAATACCCACCGCAAAGGCCACCCGTCTCCTTAAAGTAAACGAAGATACGTGCGTAATTTACACCATATCCGATGTTATAATACAGTTCGAGGTGTTATATTATGCCATAAGTTTGGACCTTTACATATACACAAATATATGTCGTTGTTAACTTATTGGGGTTAAATTATCGCGATGTTCACTGCCATATATAGACCAGTAGTTTCTCCCGTTTCAGAAGTGTTTCGGCGTGGAACATTTATTAGTGTGCCGTGTTGGTCTTTTCCTCCTGTCAACATAAATATAGCGATTGATTTAGGGATTACGACTTATGTCATATGTAATCTCTATAACTGTAGTAAGTTTTTTTTCGGAAAAGATGTAGAATGTACATGTATATTAGTATTTCGTATCCAAATATGAGGCCCGAACATTTTGAGTATCTTTAGTGTAGTACGCACCTGTGGAATCTGAGGTCGACATCGTTTATCTCAGTCAGCGAAAACACGTGGAGTGCATACAATATGCAGCCTTAAACTATTCACGTCACCTGTGGCCGACACTCGCGAAATGTTCAAACAGGGCATTGTGGAATTAATGTTTACTTAGTATATCTTATATATTTGTATTGCAATTAGTGCCACGTTAGCTGTGCATATATACTGTGCCGCAATGTCAAATCAAATGAATCGTGAATTGTCACGTAGATAACTCGATTACATGTCGTTTAACACTGCATATACGGTACATTGTGTGTACATGGACACACGGTTTGTTATTAAGCGACTATCAACTCCCAAATGTGGATCGCACGAGCCTCTACGAATTGGAGCATGGACTTTGCATTCCGAAAAAAATTTCGGGGCTAAATATTTCAAGGCCTTAATCATTTTTATATCGATTCCAATTACCCTTAAACTGAAACTTCGCGCCCTATCGTATATTCGTGAAGAATATTAACTATGCAATGTCGAATATTATTTCTGTGGAACATTGGAAAATTTATGAACAACTATGTACCAAGAGGCAAACTAAAAGTGAGCAATAAACACAAAACCTGTGGTCAAAAAGGTATGTGGCAGTGAAATCCACGATTTAACCCCAACAACTTAAGTTAGCTGTGTGTACCACATGTAGGTGTCGATATCAAAAGGAATAGATAAGGAAAATATCATAATGCATTATATATAAACCTACCCACTTCAGTCGTAGCCGTATAGGCCTACATTTATATACCAGAAGTATATTTCTCACAAAAATGCCGCTATGTCGGGGGGGGGGGGGGGCACGAAAAACAAAAAACCAGGATACTTCTACAAATGTCCGGGTGGGTCTGAGCGGCGATCGCATTTTTTTCTAATGCCATGTTAAGGTTTTTCCAAATCCATGTTTAAAGTTAAATTGTGACTACTAAACTTATATAAATATTCAGACTTAATATTCTAAATAGAACAGAACTAATTAGAGTATTATAACACGATATCATGCATGGGGTGGGTCCTGCTTTTAACAAGGACATTATATGCACTGAAAAAAAAAGCAATTCCATCGGTTCTCACAGGTGTTCATTATTATTGTTGACCTTCAGTTATCCCTACGATGCCAATGTGAGCTCATTTAATTCTTCTGGTGATTTAAATGGTGGGAGTATTGAAAAATATACAGATTTTTCCTGTATCATTGTATGATGTTCATCATTGGGTATATATATCACTGAAAAACTTTACCGTGTCAATGACACGCTCCACAGAAAGCGCGTCAAATGACACAGTACACATGTCATGCGACACACCTAACGTGTCGCCCAATCGTGTCAGGTGACACACTAAACGCATTACAGAGTTTGTACATATAGAAACGCGTCAGGCATGTAAAGTGACACGTTCGGGGCGACACGGGTCCATGTCATGTGACACAGCATACGTGTCATGCGACACATCTAACGTGTCGCCCATTCGTGTCAATTGACACACTAAACGCGTCAGAGAGTTTGTCCATAGAAAGCGGGGACCTTGGATTTCTGGGACATACCCGGCGATATAACGAAAAACCTCGTAATTGAACATAACTTACTAATTATTACAAATAAAAAACAAGTATTCATATTTGTGATGAGAACATATTATTTCGGGATTATCATTTATGACACAGGGGCTTGTAATGCGCTCCACTGCCACCCCTCCAATCTACCACGCCCTTATGCGCCGTAATGATATACGTGTCTGCTTTAGATCATGTTACTATACATGGGTCTCGTATATACCAGCAGGTACGAACGCATAACGGGCATTAACGGCAGTGCAGGTTAACGAGGATTTTGCGGAACAGCGAGCGCAATATATATACAAGCCCATGTGTCTTGGTTATTCGCACAGAATGATTGGCATTTTATCCGGATGATGCTCAGATAAATTATAAATGCGGAATCGACATTATTCTTCTGTTCATGTATATATTTAATTCCTCCACAGATGTAGATACGAATATATATATAAATGCATATTAACACAATTATACATACACATTAGAACACGATAACAAGTAACACACCATTAATACATGTTCAAAAATATATCCTAAGTGCGAGAATTGGAAGATGAAGACCGATCAGCTGGGCAACGGAAAGATAGCATCCAAAAAAGATAGGAACAATATTGGAGAAGACAGAATGGAGTAAACCCGGACGAAGTCGGAAGGAGAGAGAAGCAGAGATGATGTTAGTTAGAGTCAGTTAAATTGCAGTCATTTAAATTGCACAAAGACCGATTTTGCATGGTAGAGGCTGAGATATGATAATTGCGCATACCCGGTCCGACATGCCAATAAATGAACGGATAACCAACAACTCCGTGTCACGAGGGCCATGCTACCGTCGGCCACAGAACCCATACCACGATTATCGAATATCACAACGGAAGACAGTCAAACTCTCCCATATACCTCTCTCCGACTCACACCCTAAGTTGCTAATAGCGTTGCTGACTACAGCTTTGTTGTGGTCAACATCTGAGCACACCGGCACTATAATCATTTTGCTCTGGCCTGGGACGAATTTACGCGACGCCTCTGCTTTTGCTTTCCCGGCATGAAAACGAATATGATTCTCTATAGCGTCCTGGTTACTGCCATAAACATCCACTTGATACTCATAACCTATCTCACAAAATCGCCGAGATGCAAACGTTACCACGGGAGACGGACTTCCTTCAGAGTAGAAACCTTCTACCTTATCACATAGAATCAACTTTGTGTTGCCCAGAATCGGTTTCAGGGGTACACTGTCGATAACAACCAAGTCACGAGGAAAGAGTTCCGATTTAGCTGCCTCGCTGCTGAGAATTCTTCCCAAGATAGGTTCATCCAATGGTTTGATGTTTTCTGGGCAGAATACCGTAATATCGGCTGTTGTGACATTCAATACATTCATATCCTGCAACAGAGATTTAGCTATTAACAATGATGTTCCAAGTATATAAAAAACTAACGCCTTCCCGAAAGCAGTCTTTTTCAATGAATGCATTGTTCCTGAAATATTTAAACATTAGTGATTTCACATTCGAATTTCTTACTTTTATATTGAAATTTTGGATATAAATGAGCTAAAACATCTACCATTTGAAACAATAAGCCCGCGATCTCGAATCCGAAACAATAAGCCCGCGATCTCGAATCCGAAACAATAAGCCCGCGATCTCGAATCCGAAACAATAAGCCCGCGATCTCGAATCCGAAACGACTATTTGTTTAACCTAACGTATATGTGCGTAATGTGGTAGTAGGGGCAAAATAATTATGTATATGTCGATATATAAACGAACTGAAATAATGATATAAAGTATTGACTTACACACTTACCCTGATTAAAAAACGCTCTTTATTTATATCAAATAAGTAAAGAACTAAAATAACGCTCTTTATTTTCTACGTTTAAGGAAAGACGGGCCGAGTTTTCTAAACTCTATATGTACGCGCCATACACATTCCGTATTATGTATTTGCCGCGAATATTCATTCATCAACCTATTTTGATCCCGCGGACCGGGGTGAAATATATGACACAAGTGAGTATTACTAAGTTTGGGCTCCAAACCCCCATATTGTGGATTTAATGTTTAAACCCAGTCCCGTTCTACTATTAAGAGGGAGGTAAAGTGGCAACATTTGAATGGGGAATTCAGTGTTAATTTTAGAGAAAAGAATAAAAGTGACCATATCATACATTTTTGGAAAGTTTGAAGACTTGTCTAGACAGTGACAATGGGAAGCGAATTTTGATTTTCATCCCAGGTTGGATATTATTGGACATTATTAGCAAGTAGGTCACCAGTGATTATCATTGTTTATCATTGTTTATAATATTTCCATCAAATGTCACAAAACAAAACTTGAAATGAAAAATGTGATTTGCGTTGTCACTAGATATATGCTCAAACATTCCAACAAGTCATGAAGTATTATTCTACGGTTTGTAAATATTGAGTAATCTTGGCTTGAAAATTAACATAAAATTCCCCATTTAAATGTTGCCACTTTACCTCACTTTTAATATTATTTATCGAATAGTCATTTTTTATCACAAGTCGATCGTCGTAAACCAGACTGTTCTTATCACTGCAGTTTATGCACAATGAGCCATTATCATATTACCCAGATATATTGTACACGCTACTTTCGCTTCCGGTTCCGATAAGATGAAGATCAATATGCCGCAATGACTTGCAAGTCGTTAAAGACATATTATGGACTTGTTCGGGTGCGTGAAACTGATAAATTAGTACTCAGTCGCTATGGCGATTTGGGGAATATAGTATTCTACTAACATCGTCCAAAATTTCAAAGAAATCGACCATACCGCCCCATAGAGAACACCGTCTGAACTACGCTCAATTGTAATTATTTACATCTCGATTTGGGACGCAACAATCGGCGATAAACTAACGCAAATGATCTTCGCCATCGACACTTTTAGTAAATATATGAGACTGACGGTGTGTTGTAATTTTGGGTTAATATTCATAAAAATAACTACTTTGAGCAAGATTATTCTCCATTTCTATTTGATCACCCAGCCGGAGTGTTTCACATCACGTAAACAAACTGTGCACCACACTTGCAGCTCAATGATAAACTATATGGGTATGTGCCAACGATGCATCTCAGATCCAAGGATGCAATGCTTCTCCTGGCATACACAAAGATTGAGAGTAGTTTCTGGGACACATCTTTTTTCCGTAATCAGGACCGACTCTCTGAGGTTCTCTGTTATTGATAATCAGCTGCTGTCGTCAATACGATTAATCCAAACGTCATTTTGCAATTCACTTATTTACTGTATATTATTCTGATAATTTTGGGTGAGAAACTAACGAACCAGCTGTCAACGATGGTTACATAATAATCGCATGCTTAAACTGTTGATTTGTTAATCGATTTAATATGTTTGTTAAGTGCCTTGAACGCTTGGTGATATTGCGCTATACAACAACTGTGTTTTATTATTAGTTATCATCCGCAACATCGGGGGTACATGGAAATGTAATACCTGTATTTCTATTTTGAACCTCGAGGCGGATCCGGAGGATGAGACACCCAGGTACTAAATCGCCATGTGCCCAAAATATTCCAGAGATAAAGATTTCGTCCCCTCAACAATATCCACGTAGCCTCAATTTAAGTGTGGCCTTCACATTACAGATACGGGCGGCGTATGCTGTTAAAATGTTCACCTCCGTCAAAAACCGCCATAAACAAAAAGAATAGTCAAATATAGACAGATTTTGTTCTTACACCAATCAGAAATATGGCATAAATAGTATGTTATTGTCAAATTTTTCCTTTGTTATGTAAACAAAAGCAAAAAACGTTGCGTTACCTGGCTTTTGTTTAGATCTGTATATGGTAAACATAAAGAGCGTTATTGTTACTGTTTTCCTGATATGGAAATAATAAAGAGCGTTTATACCATTTGTGTGTGATTAACCAATAGAATTGCGCTGGTTTATGTAAACAGAAGCACAACTTCTCTCACACGAGCAGGCTCTTGTTTACGTACACCACCGAACGTCTTGACGACAATATACTATTTACGCGCTGATTATGTTTGGCATATGATATGAACAAAACTATATATATTTTAATATTACTTCCGTTGATGGCGATTTGAACCAGTCATTAAAATATCTTATAGAAAAGAAGATAGACACGACTCACAATTATCGACCAATAGCTCTCAATGGTTATGTTGGTAAACTGTTCAACAAAGCATTGAATAATAGATTAAATTCATACATTGATATAAATGACGTGTGACAATCAATTCGGTTTCAGAAAGAAAATGAGCACAACTGACAGTGCCTTCGTTTTACGAATAGAATAAAATAACGATATATGCAGTATTTGGTGACTTTAGAAAAGCATTCGATTCAGTCGGTGTTCGTAACTGAGAAGTATCGGGATCCGCGGCCACACTTTAAATGTATTACAATCGCTTAAGGGGTAAGGCAGGTGTCATCATATATTCAATATTATAAAGTTATTATACAATGTTGTGTACAGTATGAGTTTTTCTTGTACGAGTCCAGGTTGTGGTGAAAACTCATATTGGACGAGACACGCCAGTGTCGAGTCCAATATGACTTTTCACCACTGTATGTTTATCCAAATTTTGGGAATAAAACTTTTGTGGTTATTTTTGGTATTTGTCGGCACTTAATTATCTATAAAAGCCTGTATTTTGATGATCAGAAAGCATGATTTGGAAAAGTAAACACGGTAGTGAGAAAAAAACTCAACGCGGAAGTGAAACGTCTGCTAAAATCTATCAGTGTTGCGCGCGCATCACAATTTCACCGATTAATTTCGCAATAGAGTTAATTCGTGACGTCACGGAGTCCCAATAAAAAGTGATATTGTACAGTCGGGAGTCCAATATGACTTTCGGGAGTCCAATATGAATTTTTCCAGGACTATCACGTGGCCTCTTTTGCCCAATCGGAAATGGTGTCTACGCAAGTAGGATTTTGGTTTTTGAACAGAGCTGTATCGACCTACGTTTGCTTTCACGCCATGCTCAACAATGTCCACAGGCTCCATTTCCATAAACGGTTCCAAGGGGCGTGTTTGTTTGTTTATCAGTCAATGACTGTGTTTTATACTTAAAATGTGTGCACACTTAACCTCTTCACTACTGTTATGACTTTATGGTGTCGAGTGCTGGGCCGTTGGCGTCATGCATGGCCATTTTCAAGTGAAAACACATAACGGGCATATCACGAAAAACCATAAAACGGACTCAATTGAAAGGCTGTTATCATTCACAATCGTGGAGCATCATACATTGTTTGAAACTTCGAGATACGTTCGGTCCGATGCATCAATCTCTGAGTTATGAATAATGGCCAACTGTCAGTGTGCTGAAGTTGGTCCGTACTCAGTACGGACGTATACACTTCGTTATATTTTACGTCATTACTCAGAACTGATGTACAGCATCCAAGAGGTTGACATTTACAATGTATCTAGATTTATCTGAATGTATCATCTCTATAAAAATGCATTGTCTATATTTTGAAACTGTGCTTTAAAGTCAGTTAATGGACTCGCGAATGACATTGTGAACTTATAACTCACCAGTTCCATTATCTTGACATAATGCTCTTTGCCTGGTTTCGTGTACGCGTCAACACTTTGGTGGTTCATACTGATCACTTCGAACTTGGTTTCTTCTGTTTTTGAGAGGTTCAGTGCTGTTTCTTTAAGATGTTTCGCTACACCACGACCTCTCCAGTCCTGTGAAACCCGGGTCGCTCTGGTCAGAACAGCTTTGCCATCGTCTACCAATAACGCAGCTGTGTATCCAATCTGGCAAATAAATACATAGAGCGCTTATAGTACAGGTTGGCCGGTGTCACACGTACCACATATGCGATATCAAATTAGGTCTGCAACGTTACAGTGGTAACAGTTGTTGTGATAGTGACTAAAGAGATGTCGCGTTACTCGCCCAGTGAGTCCGCCTTGATCTAATATGATCATACGATAGCGTAATTAACGAACCAAAGCAAAAGCACTCATATGAGGGTAGCTGTGGCTTTTTTTTTATTTTTTTTTATATCAAAATCAGTTTATAGATTCTCTGGTATCCCTCCAAATAAGATTCACATAAGGCTATATTTCCTGGGTTCGTCGAATGAATGGACCCCAATCGTAATTTCGAGTATAAACTAGGCAAATCGTACTTCCGGGTAGTCTTGATCGACAGCTGGACTATTCATGGTTATAAACTACTAGTACCAACATCAAAGTGAAAATAGTTATACCTTGTCGAGAGGGGAACGGGATCATCTTTAATGAATTTAACCAATTTATTTCTTTTCTTGACGCTGGGTGAGCACTGCGGCGGAGACTGTATACCGAGAAGCGTGTCCATTTCATAGCTGTTCATTTCATTCAAAGGTGTCACCGTGTCGATTGCAACGAAAATCGACGAACAACGTCATCGTGTAACTTTCCCCATTGACCGAGTTCGCCTGAATGTATCTTCTGCTTTGTTCATAATTATGTGTTCCTTTCGATTCCAGAAAATAGTATATTTATGGATTATCACATGCATGTATGAACTATATAGTCTTATGATAACAATTAATTCCTTTCGCACAGTACCGCAACGTACCAAGTGCTGTACATTAAATGCCCACCTTCGCACATAAGCAGTAGAACGGTAAATTCGTGATCACACTCTTATTATATTTCACATCAGGAATTTCGATCACTTTTCACTCGCCCCGATGTGTGTAGAATGTAGTTACTATAGTGTCGTTATTTATTGTGTCTTATTTTCTCTATAAAAGGTAAACTAACGCTAAGAATAAACTTACATTGTAATTCAATGTTCATAATTCTCATTTGGAATACCAGTAATCGAAAGACACAGTAACAAGATGTTCCGAATACGACATTAATGCTTTAAGCCCACCGATCTACTGTGCGACAAAAGTGGTCGCGAATTTCAAAACAACTGCGTCGTATTAGATAATAATTGGTGACGTCACAAAATCAGATATAGTCTATATACGACCCAAAGCGTCCGGCTTTGGTTCGGTATTAACATGCTACATGCATGTCCCAAAATATCCTCGCGCCAATACGCACATAATCCTATAATATGAAATAGGAACATAATGTGATTATTTGATTCTGAAATAAGCATAAAATGTAGTCATAGCCGGTATTTTGTTTTATGGCGCGGGCCATAGTGAAAACACATGTTAAAGAGCGTCCACCTGAAGTCGTGATTTGGCTTATTCGTGTCATTTCCCGCACATAATCTGCTCATTATTAGTCGATAATGTGACTAAAATGCTCTCATTTTCAGCACATTGTGTATGCACTCAAAATGAGGCGATTCTATACAGATTATCTACCGAGAACTGGGTCTGTTATAAGCAGATAATGGGTCCAAACGTTTCTTGAGCATAGGACAATAGAGAATGGTCCTTGCTGGTCTATTCCCGCGAAGTGGTATATATTAAGAGCCATTATCTCACAAACAAGTCATGTCCTTTTACATTTAAATGAAAGACATCGGCTCTAATTTAGCGCACATACCAAAACAACAGAATTCGGAGGATTGCTACAGATTGTATTACACATGAATCGCATCGCGCAAAGTCAAGAGAAGCGTTCTTTATGGTTACCATGGCCGGGTAATTTATACAGTATATTGGTAGTTCGTATATCTATAGGCGTAATTTATTCACGAAGTTAACTATTTAAGTTCGGTTCGATACCTGATACATTCAATTAGCAGTAGCATTTGCGTATTGTTTGCCCCCCCCCCCTCCACAGCCGGGCGGGGTGGGGGTGGGGGGGGGGGTCACGTGAGCGATGTCAATGAGTCCGTCTAGTCGTTTGGCCGTCCGTCCGACGAAACGCCTGTTTTCGGGCTGATAACTTGACTATTATATGACCGAAAGGTGTGAAACTTTGTATAAGGCCTTCATCACATGAGCAAGTCCCGATCAAGTTCGAATTAGTTATGCTCCTTTTGACATGTAGAGTTTGCTGATTATTTTTTGTATCCGGACGATAACTTGAATACTATTTAACCGAATATTATGAAACTGGGTAAAAGGTCTTCATTTGAGAAAGTCCCGATCAAGTTCCAATCTGGGTCTGGTCCAACCATTTCTGAGGAAGTTTATGCCCAATTTCGACGCAGAACTTTCTGCATCGAAAGCATTTTTTTTAGACTTAGTATTTACGGATTATTCTGGAGCGTTAGCAACATAGACAGATGGAAGCGATATAAGTTTGATTAACCATGATAGTTTTCCCGAAAATATTTCTTTTCTGAAAAAAAAAACCACCGCGGCCAAACAAAGCCACATTTTCGGGGACGGGTGACCAAGCGGACTTTTTTTTATCGCTATTCGGTAGAAGACACGTCTCCAGAACACAAGTCGCACAAAAGGATTTAAAATGAGCAATATATTCCATGTCCATTCTAAGCGAATAAGACGAACAAACACTTGTATTAATTTACGACTTACGATATTCCCGTCCGCTGTGGCTACATAGTTCACATGTCCACTGGATTCATTGAAGAAATGGTCGATATAGTCTTGCAGGTAGTCGAAACCATAGTACACGTCTCCGAGGTTGAGGATGTTCTGTTTGTCTTGTGTTGTCGCAGCTCGGTAAACAACCTCGCTTTTCGGAACTTGTGTGAGAGCACGTGAACATGAAAATAGTTATCAATGTATCGCTATACAACCGCCCATTTTTGCAGGTATATGTTATATTAGAGAACCGAATTACATTATTCTGAGCCCCCAGTTATATTCATGAAATGTGTCATTATTAACATTAGGAAAAACAGGTTTATATTATCCGTGGCACAAAGCGCATGTGACGTCGAGCTGTCCACTATTAATATACTTTATAGTTTTATATAGCGCTGAATCACATGAGTCTCTCAGCGCTTTTAATAAATTATAACCCCAGTTGTTGGGCAATGCCGAGTCTAATGCGCGTTGCCATTAAACATGAAGAAATACAGGTGTATATTTAGTGTGGTCGTCGGGAGGTTGAACCTAGAAAAAATTGTTATAAAGCTGGTTTTGGTATCATTTTGAGTGGAAAAGTATCGGGAATAACATATCCAAAATCCCCTAAAATCCGCCTTGGGGAAAATTCAGGATTCAAGATGGCGTCCAAGATGGTAGCCAAAAATGAACAATATTTCCAAAACAGCATTAGTCCTTTGTCAGGCAGAGATAATGAGATTGCTTTCGAAGAAATGTCATCATGTTTGACAGAAGATTCCACGCGAGTCACATTGATCAAATATCGGTACCAGGGAGCCAGAAAGATGGCCACAAAGTTGACCACCAAAATGACAATTATGTATTTTTTATTTTATTGATAGAAATCGACCAGTGATGGCCAGAATATGAAAATGAGTAATAATTTCGGCACTTGTGTATCAGATATATCAATATACTCAAACCTCATCCTCGCCATCTCCTACCAGTATTTCTTTTGAATTAATACAGACCTCTCTAGAAGCGATAACACATTTGAGACCAAGTTTGCGACATGTGCACACATATAACATGTTTTGTTTGTGTCATCTTACACTTGCACTGTACCGACTTGAGCAATACGTCTTAAGCTTCATTCTGGTCAGTCATAACTGGGGCATGTTCCGCGACACGAAGTCCCCAACCACATCTCTCATGATTCAATACGTCGCTATTCAGTGTTCTCCGATTCATGACCGACATATGAATTCTGAAACTGTGATATATGTATGCCGCTCTTTCTATTGGTAAGAGTTTTTGGGCTCTAACGCAGTCTTGCTAGAAGATAGCATGTCCATAAACTTCGCATGGTGAAGTGTATTTAGATAGTCTTCTTTCTTACCACCACACACAAGGTAAGGCCGCATGTCGGCCTCGCTGATAGTTTCTGATATGCACTAGACTCCTGCATGAGTAATAGTTTGCGAACTTCAGCAGACTTGTTTATCTTTGTGATGATACTCGTGTTCACATGTTCGAATAATGCAGAGGTGGTATCACAGCATCCCCATTCATGTGCAATCAGAATATGGGAAGTTGTGAACTGTCCATCCTTGCGCACGGTGTCGCCGAATCGCAATATGGCAGCACCACCTTTGCCAGATTTCCGAGCATCAGAGTGTCGGCCATGTTCGATTTCCAGTGACGATTCAAAAGAAGAATCAGATCTGTATCGTCCGCGATAACCATGATAGTTCTTCCATGCGATTCATATTGTAGGGCACGAGAAACTATCAGAGTATCAACGTCACCACTGCAGTGAACTGCGTGCCCATTATCCGATAATAGGCGCCCCATCAATTTGACGAACTGAATTTTGTTTCTCTCATTTGGGAGGAAAATTTTCTGGTTATTGTGGCTCGCTGTTTTTTTAGTGACCCGAACGTCGGCACGTTTTGCAGATCGCCGGCTGTGCGCGTGATCTTTAGTAGACGAGCTATGACCGAACCATCGAACACGATGCAATTTCGGACGTACTTCAGATAATGCATGGCTACTTCCTTGTATGTTGAGTTTTTGATCCACTTCACTCTATGTAGAAGAGCTTCGCTACCAAGAATGGTCTCAATTCCCTATAACGAAATCAGTCAGAGCCTTTGCCAATTCGTGTTTTCGCCAACATTAACGTGGACATCAGCCTGTTTTACTTGTGATGCTGCTGCGTCATCTTGTTCCCTTATCAATTCATTGTCCGCAAACTGACGTCCTCCTCGACTGGGACAACTTCAGCTATCAACTTATTGAAAAGCGCATAATCCACTTGGTAGAGATCAGGCAAGACCCTCGACACTGCCTTTCAATATATCATGGGTCACTGTACCAACCCCTTCATCATCGAGGCGATACTCCCCAAGAAGCGATCACTACAGTATGAAATCCTCCGAGTCAACACACTATGTTCATCGACTTAGAGGTTATTGTGTTTACCGACTTGAACCACAAACGCTGGTCGAAATGGATACATAGGGTTTGGGTGTTCAATCTACGTACATTTTCCTCAACATACATGAGTAAATGATGGGACGGAACAGAACATCTTATTTCTCAGCGGTCAGTGTCGTCCAGCGAGCAAGCACTTTGCATGAAACCAGTTCGAGCTAGGTGTTTCACTCTTACTGAAGAAACATGCTGAGGGCCACATGCGATCCGTGATGTGATCAGATGGGAGGGTGTAGGGTGTTTTCAGTTTGATATTGGAAATTTATTTGCCAATAACATCCTTTATCAAGCACGAGCTCATCAACCCTCAATCGCTTTTGTCTCATGAGCACATATCATGGCCAGTGGCGGTGGATTCATGGGTGTAGAAATTGCAATCATCCCCATTCAATGTTGTGGTCGAACCGACTGAGTAAAGGCACTGGGTGAACAGTCAGTTAATATTTGACTGGACGTTTTTGTTTAACTGACGGATTGATTGTATCTCTCAACTTCTTCGTTGGCAACAGAGAATCCCAACCGAAATTACTTGTTCACTAGTTATTTGGAAACAAACACATGGTTCATTTCTATGCCAAGTCCGAACAGTGATTGTGTTATAACCAAACGTGGACACGCGCCATGCATAGTGGAATGGGCAATGCTACTCTGCTTGACATCGGACAGAATTAAAATATTGAGGAAGCTTTATTTTCCAAGTAATGGACAATATTTGGACCAAACAAATGCCTGTGTTTCGGCACTACAGAGACTGCGAAACGGCTGCATTTAACGAAACAAAACATTTTAAATATGGATTTTCTTTTAAAGACTAGATATAAAGGACATACATAGTTGTTAATACATAGATATCATATAATCATACTATATATTAAATAAGAAGGAACATATAATTACGACACAGCAGAAGATGCATTCAGGTTCGATCACTCGAATTCGGTAAATTATGACGAGTTTAGTTGAAATCAACATGCGTGTGGCTTACATTTTATGTATTAATTATGAAATGAACATGCTGAACTTGACACGCTTCAAATTCGCCATCAATCGAAGTGGTCCCTAACGTTACTATCAATAAAGTCTAATTTCAGTAAAATTATCCATGTATACACTCGACAGCACACATTTAGCTACGAAATTATTTGATATGGATCGTATATATTCTGCAAAAATCCACGAAATAACGATGAGGGTCTGTTCGTTTACATAACTCGTTGGACAGAGTGTAATCTGGTCAGTTCATTTTGGAACTATGGCGTGTAATACATGATCAATAATCTGGATTCTCTCGCGAAATAACGACTCTGCGTATGTTGTCACCGTTAGGTTTTCAACAGGAAACGTGTGACCGACTCCTAAAAAACAACTTTTACTACTTTCACAATTAGAGATATAAAATCGAAGTGATAAATGAGAAACAACTGCGAACAATGTGAACTATTGCTTACACAACTGCAGTGATGTGCGTTATGGCGTTCTATGATAACGCATGCACTTTATTACTTGAGCGCACACATGGCTTACGTGTATAATGGCGTTGTCATCCAACGCTCGTAGAACGCGCTCTTTATTGTGGCACGCACGCATGCATTGGAGTTCTACATCAACGTTCTTTATTAGTGGAAGGCACAGATGGCCTATACTGTATTGGGTCGTACTATCGTATACTCATATGACAATTATCCACGCCAACTTGCCACGGATGCGTGGTTTGCGAACTGACACAATTAAACTGTCTGCATGTATCTGCAATCGGAAATTTTGTGTCATAATGACGAAACACCTTGCATGTATTCAAATGTCTGTAAAAATATTTCCCCAAAGCGGATTTTAGCGGATTTTGGATATATTGGTGTTGAAATATTCCCGGTCGAAATGACACAAAAACTGGCTTTATAACAATTTTTTCTAGGTTCACTCTTCAAAATCACTACAACGACTATACTAATTATCCATGGCACAAAGCGCATGTGACGTCGAGCTGTCCAATATTAATACTTTATTTCACCCAAACCTTGGGTGTTTATTTCACACCACTTTCTGGGATAACCTGTGTGTCGACTGAGAACCTGCGTGCCAATTGAGGAGAACACGCGAAGGATTTGTGTAAATGTTAGCCCAAACGACATTTCGAAGTAACGACTGCTTTGTTGTTTATTTCGTGGAATAATACCGCATCATATGAATTCAGCCCAAATATATTGACAGGTGTCAAGGGTCTAACTCTATACTGAGCAATAAAAAACTAATATAATAAATACCGAGTATATTTAATTTTAACGCCAATGGGTCGTTTATGTGCGTTTAAGAGTGTATTTATGCTTAAAGCAAAGTGAAATAACGATCTTAAAATGAATTGGCCGGTATATTTTATTAGTTATCAGGGTTACCAGGGTCGTAGTTGCATAAATTACAATATATTTTTATGCTAAGATAATTGCGTGGTAATTTGTTTGTTAATGGATTGATCGGTATTCATGTTAACACAAATCCCATATATGGAAATTCCAAATATGGAAAGTGACTTGCGCATGCGCAAAACAGATACAATGGTCTAATTCCAATGCCGATGACAATCGAAGCGGGTGCGATGTGCATTTTAATTCTTTCATTACGACTGTTTTGGCGTCCTAATCTATTAAAATATTCTTCTATATCTTGGAAGGTGTTCTGGAAGGATTATTTCAATATGTGTATATCGGATTAACCTTCCAAAAAGATGAGTTTGACGCCTGTATTTCTTGGCATGAATATTAACGAGCGCTCGTCTGCAAGTAGGTCATCTGGATTCGGAATTGGCGTGTTTTTGTGAAAATGTCAAATTCAATTTCTTCCATCTAAAACATAATTACGCGCTGGACTCGGTCATTTTAGGAACATATATGTATCACACGCACATACACCAAGTCTCAGCCTAAAAGTTTGAAAAATGACAGTTTTATCGACATAAATCGATGTTAATGGTAAATTCCATGTTAAATTTTATCATTGAAAAAAATTCATTTCTTCCATCTAAAATATAATTGCGTGCTGTACTCTGTCATTTTACGAATATGTAGCTATCCCACCAACACACTCCAAGTCTCAGCTTAAAATTTTGAAAAATGACAGTTTTATCGACATAAATCAATTTTAATGGCAAATGGAGTGTTAAATAAATTTTAGGCCAATTAGGGCCCTGCGAATGTTTTCTGACCTGTTCTATATTGGTCACTAGAGTTCATATTTGACCGGTTACACCTGATAATTATGCGACAGTATAGTCGCGTTACTTTATAGGTCAACATTGGTCATTATCACCTGACAAATTTATTTTGGTCTATCGTATCAACCCCTATTTTCTCCCGCGCGTAGCCTGACTACCGCTATTCTCAAAGTAATTGACCAGAAAAACGGGGTGATACCCCGGTCATGACCACGGTGATACCGGCAATAAACGGTAGCTGTATCGAGACGGTCATGGCAGTGGAATTACGGTATTGGGCGATGATACCGCGGCCTTTTAGCGGGCACCGCATTAATTTTTTTGAATACCGCAGTGATTTTCATGGAACACTTTGAGGGGAGGTATTTACTCCCACATACGTTAACAAGCGGTATCAGTACCGCAGTATTGGAGGATACCGCGGTATAGTACCGCAGTATTAACGGGGTGACACCACGTTGCTGGTGGTCAATTACTTTAAGTATAGCGGTAAGTGTCAACATTGGTCATTATCGCTCCACTAATTTGTATCGTTTCATCGGTATGAATTCCATATCCAATTATCCACATATAACCAACCCAACCTCTAATCCCGGTCCAATTTATTTATTTCTTTCATCGGTATATTCACGTTACGTAATATTTTATCACGTGATATTTGTACTTATATGTCTATGGTATTACTATAGTATACTGTATACGTATATCAATTGCTATTCCTATCTATATAATCCTGGTGCCATCTATAGAGATAGATAATTTCAGACTCCCCCCCCCCCATTTTACATCATTGCTGCTTTAGTACAGTCGCGATGCAACATCGCTCCACTAATTTATGTCAGTTCATCGGTACAAACCACTTTTTCTCCGAGTCCATATAACCAACCCAACATCTTATAGATGACTATTCTGGCACTATATAGAGATGACTAAGATTCTGACACCCCCCTATTTTATAGCCATGTTGCAACAGTAGAGTTCAGATGCATAATATGTCAACATCGGTCGTTATCGCTCTACAAATTTATATCGGTTCAACCTTTAGTTCCCTGTATCGCCCACCCCTCCCTCAGTTTATTTTTTCAGTTGTATTATAGTCTCATTACGTACACATTTTATCTTTTCAAACTTTTGCTTCAACGCGTTGAGTTCCGCTGCAGACAATATAAAACTGACAACATTTTGAAATGTAAGCAGGCTTCAAACTCATCTTATCCAAGAAAAACTCTGGTTACATAAGAAATTTGTGTATAAGGTGTACGCGCATTTGTCGCGTTAAAAACAAAAGGTCCCAAGTCAAGGTCCAAATCCCCAACACACTGATGTGAGGTTTAACTCCATCTACATACAGTAATGTCCAAAGTAATTGATCACTTAACCACAGCAAAATAATGGGTATTTTTTCATGATTTTAAATCCTGAAAAATTACCCATAATTCTGCTGTGGTTAAGTGGTCAATTACTTTGGGCATTACTGTAACCAATATAAGGATTTGAGGTGTAATAATAACTCAATCCTCATACAGTAATGTCCAAAGTAATTGACCACTTAACCACAGCATAATTATTGGTAATTTGTCAGGATTTTAAATGCTGAAAAAATACCCATAATTCTGCTGTGGTTAAGT
The DNA here is from genome assembly GCA_032622095.1 of Siphonodentalium dalli. Taxonomy (NCBI): domain Eukaryota; kingdom Metazoa; phylum Mollusca; class Scaphopoda; order Gadilida; family Siphonodentaliidae; genus Siphonodentalium; species Siphonodentalium dalli. The sequence goes on from CP136061.1 coordinate 204,244,496, forward strand.
GGTCAATTACTTTGGGCATTACTGTAACCAATATAAGGATTTGAGGTGTAATGATAACTCAATCCTCATACAGTAATGTACAAAGTAATTGACCTCAGCTGAATAATGGGTAATTTGTCAGGATTTTAAATGCTGAAAAATTACCAATAATTCTGATGTGGTTAAGTGGTCAATTACTTTGGGCATTACTGTAACCAATATAAGGATGTGAGGTTTAATGAGAACTCCATCCACATAACTAATAAATATGTGTGAAAATTAAACCAAAAAAAAAAAATTCCATGATGGCGTCCAATATGGACTGCCTAATTCTGCTCCAAAACATGTATATTGAATATATGGTTGTTTATTGGGGGAAACTGATTATTTCAATGATATTTTCATTAACTGCATGGGATCCAAAACCCGACTTACGGGAGATCGCTTCGTGCACGACTGTATCTTAAGCATATGTGCATATTTAATGAGCCAACAATTGGAATCCAAATAGAGAAGATTGGCACGTCGACCCTGCGCATAGACATCATTGATGATCAAAATTGACATTTAATAGACAATTTCGATTAACCGCAATAACTTAAGGAATCTCTAATTATGATTAAGCCCAATGAGAATGCAATAAGACATTTCTTATTACCCTTAACCGCAATTACTTCCCATTGCACTTTAACACAATTAATATATCCCCCCCCCAACAGCTTATCAATACCACTCAGGACAGTGGGTGTTTTCCTCAATTAATTGAATTTCTTGTTAGTGACCATAAATCTATACCTTCGGTTTTGCCGAATAACCGAACAAATGTTGTCAACTGTTTCCACGTTTATTCTCACTTATACCGTGTTTATATCCGTTTTATCCTATTTGTTGTTGTGTATTGCATTACTTTGATAAAGTCTGCGCTTGTGTTATTCTCACAAAAGGTAATGCGTGTTTACATTTCACAATGCCGCCTTACAGTCTGCGAGTGCGACGGAAAAAATTTCCACATGTCCGAGCGCCATTGGCATTGATTCCTTAAATACGAGACTATTTAATCGAATGAGGTCAAATATTCGCATATAACTTGACTCATATGTTATTATGCACAATTCTGGCCAGTGCCGACTTTCATTTCGCATTACTTTCGTTTTTATCGAAATATAACCGTTTTCTATGGAGATTCCCATGTAAATTTGTTCAACCAAAAAAATTCATAGTTTTGCCAATTTCAAGCTAGTTTAATACTTTATAGCATGGTCAGGGCATAATCTGGCCTATCGAGTGATGGTAGACGTTCCTTCAGTGTGCACAACAAATATTTGGTCCCAACGAAGCAGGCTAAAATCCTGAAATTTGTCAATTGACTTTGAGTGTGAAGAAAATATTCATTTAAACTTCCAAAATTGGTTGAAATATGCTCAACAACATTCAGTTGAATGGTGACATTATTTATAGTCACCGACTAACTTCCACGATGAATAAAATTTGTTTTTATTGATGACAATTATGTCGCGAGTCATAAAAATGTTAATTTTCTGAAGAAAAAAAATTCATTGTTTCGCCAATTTCAAGCTAGTATTGAGCATGGTCAGGGCATTACATATAATGATTAAGATTGCTAAAGAACTGAAATAATGAAATGGGAAACTTTTACTGACATCTGGTAAGGATTGAGGAGCAGATGCTAGAGGCCCCCACCCCCACCCCCCATGGAAGACGGAATACCACTTAACACAGAAGTTGGAATACGGAATACCATATGGAATACATACAAATATATGAAAACTTCATTTTTTGGAAGGTCGGCGTACGAATACCGGTATTTTTGGAATACCGAATACCTCCTAACAGAGGGGCCGGAAATACGGCGTACCTCATAACAGGGCATGGAATACGGCATACGAAAAAGGGGGGTGGGGGCCTCATGCTATGGAGCCTCCGAGCCTCCCAATATATTGTCTGCTCCACATCTCAATAGAATTCAACAACATTCAGTTGAATGGTGACATTATTTATAGTCACCGACTAACTTCCACGATGAATCAAATTTGTTTTTATTGGTGACAATTTATGTCGCGAATCATAAAAATGTAAATTTTCTGAAGAAAAAAAATTCATTGGTTTGCGAATTTCAAGCTAGTTTATAGCGAACATGGGAACCAAGGTACAATTTATGACATTTAGGCACACTTCAGAGTGAAATCGCATTACTTTCGTTTTTATCGAAATATAACCGTTTTCTATGGAGATTCCCATGTAAATTTGTTCAACCAAAAAAATTCATAGTTTTGCCAATTTCAAGCTAGTTTAATACTTTATAGCATGGTCAGGGCATAATCTGGCCTATCGAGTGATGGTAGACGTTCCTTCAGTGTGCACAACAAATATTTGGTCCCAACGAAGCAGGCTAAAATCCTGAAATTTGTCAATTGACTTTGAGTGTGAAGAAAATATTCATTTAAACTTCCAAAATTGGTTGAAATATGCTCAACAACATTCAGTTGAATGGTGACATTATTTATAGTCACCGACTAACTTCCACGATGAATAAAATTTGTTTTTATTGATGACAATTATGTCGCGAGTCATAAAAATGTTAATTTTCTGAAGAAAAAAAAATTCATTGTTTCGCCAATTTCAAGCTAGTATTGAGCATGGTCAGGGCATTACATATAATGATTAAGATTGCTAAAGAACTGAAATAATGAAATGGGAAAATTTTACTGACATCTGGTAAGGATTGAGGAGCAGATGCTAGAGGCCCCCACCCCCCACCCCCCACGGAAGACGGAATACCACTTAACACAGAAGTTGGAATACGGAATACCATATGGAATACATACAAATATATGAAAACTTCATTTTTTGGAAGGTCGGCGTACGAATACCGGTATTTTTGGAATACCGAATACCTCCTAACAGAGGGGCCGGAAATACGGCGTACCTCATAACAGGGCATGGAATACGGCATACGAAAAAGGGGGGTGGGGGCCTCATGCTATGGAGCCTCCGAGCCTCCCAATATATTGTCTGCTCCACATCTCAATAGAATTCAACAACATTCAGTTGAATGGTGACATTATTTATAGTCACCGACTAACTTCCACGATGAATCAAATTTGTTTTTATTGGTGACAATTTATGTCGCGAATCATAAAAATGTAAATTTTCTGAAGAAAAAAAATTCATTGGTTTGCGAATTTCAAGCTAGTTTATAGCGAACATGGGAACCAAGGTACAATTTATGCCATTTAGGCACACTTCAGAGTGAAATCTGGGCTTATATTTCGGCGAGAATCCAAATCTAGATTCTCGCAAATTACCCTGGATTCTCATGAAAAAGTATATATGGATTCTCGCAAAATCAGATGAAATATATGCCCTAGTGGAAATATAGCAAATCGTTTAATGCTTTAGAATTTTTTTTTTCGGAGATTTATATATATGTTTAAAGACATATTATGGAATTTTTCGGGAGCGAGAAATTGATAAGTTAGTGCTCCGGCACTTTTCCAACGTGGGGAATGTTATCATTCTACTAACATCACTGAAAATTTCCAAAAAGATCTACCACACCACTTCATATAGAACATCGTCTGAACTACTCCAAATTGTCAATATTTACATCTCGATTCGGGGCGCAACTATCGGCTGTAATTAAACAAAAATCATTTTGCCATCGAGAGTCATTGCATTTAACTAATATATAAGAATGACGTTGTGTAACATCCATTTGGATTAATATTCGTAACAAATAACTACTTTGAGAAAGATTATTCTTAATTTCTATTTATTTGATCACTCTGCCCGGTGTCTGCCGGAGTGTTTCACATCACTTTAATCAAGGAAGACTGTTAAGAAAAACTGCATTTCAAGACCACCAAACAACTTTCCTTTTTAGGGCCACCACATCTTCCAAATATGTACTTCTTCCATTTTGCTATCAAAGACCGAAAAATGTCGTTAAACTAGAGATCCAAATACCCCCTAAGGGCCCCTCTATCTTGAGATATTAAAGACCGAAAAATGTCGTTAAACTATAAAGACCGAAAAATGTCGTTAAACTAGAGATCCAAATACCCCCTATATCTTGAGATATTATAAAGACCGAAAAATGTCATTAAACTATTAATTGTTGTTGCTGTTGTTGTTGTTTATTAGGGTTTATCGTTATTCTAGCCGCTAGGCCACACACGACGTTGTCAATTTTACGGGTGGAGGAAAGACCACGCAGAGGCTCAATTTCACCGGGAAGTTGTTCCACTGCGTGTAGAAACCACCGACCCCCGGAAAGCAATTGACAAACTTGCCCAGATACACGATTCCGGTCACCCTCCCTATGGTGGGGTTAGAACCAGCTTCGTCAGCGCTGGACGGCCTGGGACGACGTAATACACCTGGCACTCTACCGACTGGACCACCGGGGGCCCCTATTAAACTGTTAAAGACCGAAAATGTCGTTAAATTGTTAAGTTTGAGCTATTGCCATGGCTTTGTCGTCCGTGTGTATGTGTGTACGTAAGGCGTCAACAATGCAGGCTACAGGTCGTACCTTTGGTCGGATCATTATGAAATTTGTCATAGCTGTTGACATCAACATTTAGACCAGATTATTAATTTTGGGATCATTCGGAAAAAAAACATGGCCGCCAGTGGCCATCTTGGATTTCAAAATTCAATCCATTAGCACGGGCTACAGTTCGTAATGTTTGTCTGATCATCATGAAATTTGTCAAGAATGTTAATAAATACATGTAGATGGGAACGAGTCCTTTTGGGGTCATTCGGCCAAAAAACATGGCCGCAGCAGCCATTTTGGATTTTAGTCTTTATATGACTAAATCTTTAGCACGGGCTACAGGTCTTAACTTTAGTCTGATCATCATAAAATTTGTCATGGCTGTTGAAATTGGAATGTAGATGGGAACGAGTCATTTTGGGGTCATTCGGACAAAAAACATGGCCGCCAGTGGCCATCTTGGATTTCAAAATTTAATCCATTAGCACGGGCCATAGGTCGTACTGTTTGTCTGATCATCATGAAATTTGTCATGGATGATAATATTGACATGTAGATGGGAACGAGTAATTTTGGGGTTATTCGGCCAAAAAACATGGCCGCCAGCAGCCATCTTGGATTTTACTCTTTGTATGACTAAATTCTTTAGCACGGGCTACAGGTCGTACTTTCAGTCTGATCATCATAAAATTTGTCAAGAATGTTAATAATGACATGCAGATGGGAACGAGTCATTTTGGGATCATTTGACCCAAAAACATGGCCGCCAGCAGCCATCTTGGATTTTACTCTTTGTATGACTAAATACTTTAGCACGGGCTACAGGTCGTACTTTCAGTCTGATCATCATAAAATTTGTCAAGAATGTTAATAATGACATGTAGATGGGAACGAGTAATTTTGGGGTCATTTGACCCAAAAACATGGCCGCCAGCAGCCATCTTGGATTTTACTCTTTGTATGACTAAATCCTTTAGCACGGGCTACAGGTCGTACCTTTAGTCTGATCATCATGAAATTTTTCATGGCTGTTGAAATTGGAATGTAGATGAGAATGAGTCATTTTGGGGACATTCCGACAAAAAAACATGGCTGCCAGCGGCCATCTTGGATTTCCAAATTCAATTCTAAATCTTTCCATTCATTGCTCATCACACAAATTTAACTTCTTCTCAAAGTTGAGCTACAGTGTCATTGACACTTTCATGTGAGACATTAAAGAACGAAATATGTCGTTACACCATTAATGATCATTAATACATAATTTGTGTTTATGAAAGTCTGGTACAGACAGTTTGTTTCCAGTACATATTCATTGGAACGTAAACAATTATTCTCTGACAAATCATGTTAATATTGCCTTTCGTTACTGGTTTCCTTGACTCACATATCTCTCACTTCTTAATACTTATAATTAAAACAAATGTTCTGTGTTTTGTGTCACTTCTTAATAGCATTCTGTATTCTGCTATTGAAAAGAAAAACAGTTGTAGTATACCTTAAAGGTATGAAGGCCTTGGTGGGTATCATGTGAACATATTTCCACCGCTACAAACGAAATAATATTCAAATATAGACAGACTTTGTTAATATACAAATGAGAAATATCTCATAAACATTATGTTATAGTCGTAAATTTGCCGACTGTTATGTAAACAAAGCATAAAAAGTTACTTTCCTGGTGTTTCTTTATATTATGATGGTAAACATAAAGAGCGTTCTTTGTTGCTCAATTCCTTATTTGGAAATAATAAAGAGCGTTTATACCATTTGTGTGTGATTAGCCAGTAGCATTATGCTGCCTTCTATAACACAACCAGACTCTTGTTTAGGTAAAATTTAGTAGGTCTTTATGTAAGCATGATGTTTAAGGGATTACAGTGCTCATGAAACAACAAAACTCTATCGGAAAGCCACCCCTATAAATAAATAATACCGCCACCGGTTGTCGGCTATCTCCGTCGCAAAACCTCGCATGACGTCAAGCGAGGTAAACTAATTAAAAACACGGAATCGGAGTTATTTGTGTCTACCTATATGACGATGGAAAATCCGGAATAGACATCAGCTCGTGAGTGTGATGGAATTACTGCGGGGCATATCAATAGCATTGTGTACACATGGTTAATTGTCATCGCGCGGTGAGTTATATTCACTTGTGATTTGTCTTAAGCGCTGTTTGGAAAGTTATTGTTTTGACAAAAAAACTATAGAAGGCCGATTGAGCGGGGTAGGTAACACTTTCGTGTCAAAAATAAAGCTTATAAAAACATGAGCAGGCATGTGAACTCTATTCGGGCGCGTGTTCACGATGTTGTTTTAATTTTCCGTATATATGCCCCGAGTGTCCCGTATTTACAATCATTCATTCGTAACATTGCCATATAAATGCAGTGTTTTCGGCTGTGGCCGGTCTAGTGACTCTCAGTTAGGTATAATGCTGTATTCATTTCCAAACGATGTTCGTTTACGTGCCATTTGGCGGGATTTCTGTGGGAAACCCGTTGCGCAATCATCAGACACCGATTACATATACCAAATAAAGAGCGTTTAATTTGACAAGTCAGTCATGGTTACGAATACATACAATTGCAGTTAAAGTGGAGAGTATGTTGAATAAATCACGATAACAACTATTCTTAGTCGATTCCCCATTTCCTTCACCATGGCTCCATAAAGAGCGTTCCATGTTAAGAGTTTTCCTAATATGGTACGAATAAAAAGAGTTTAATAAAGCGGAAATTGCTATGACTTGGAAGGATATATAAAGCATGCATATCGGAAGTTCGTGTACATGTATTGACCTGTATTGGTGTAATCAGTAAAAAAAATCACGATGACAACTGTTCTAAGTCGAGTCCCTTTACCTTGACGCAATAAAGAGCGTTCACTATTACGATATATTGCGAATAAAGAGCACTTGAATATGTGATTCCATATTAAACCGGATTATTATCCCTCCTTCAAAAAGTGTTATATATGATTGGATGTTTATAACCCTATTGTTATGCGTAATTGCCACATAGAGGTCGATTTATGACCTGGACATTCAATAGACCGCATCGCTAGAGTGCTAATTTAATAGGTCAATAACCATGCATAGATGTAGTGAATTTCCATCAGTGACAGTCGGCTAGATTGTTTTGGGGTGGGGGAAGCAATATTCCGAAATATATATAAACACCATATTGCCCAAATAATTACATGATTCATAACCAAGGAAAAATGAACATATCATATTGGTAATGAATGACTTGATTATAATTGATTAAATCCGACAGCAATAAACCAATTTTGTGTTGTTTTACCGCGTTACGATAATTAAAACGAAACGCTCTTTATTGACACACGACTAATGACATCTGGAAATTGGAATGTTTACGAGATGATAATTGCCTAATAAGTGTGCAAGTCTTCGCGTATATATGCAATCTTGATATGCATATATAATATAACTTGGACTATTCCGGTAACGAAAAAATATATATAAACACGAGCACGCGTTTATATAGATAAATGCGCACAAAACTGAATAATATACGGGCATGGCTTTATAGTAACAACACATCGCGATACATATAATAATAGTAATAATAACACGATAAAGATCGACATTTAATTACGAGAAAGGCGATGTTTCGGCGAAGTTTTGCATTCGCAGTGTGATAACGCGACAATCGTCAAAGGCCGCGATCGACTACATGCAAACTTAAAATACCGCCGTCGCGTATCTATGCGTTGTCAATGAGTTACCACGTGATCGATCACGTGCTATGCTTCTGTTTACATGTGACAATCACGTGATCGGGCTGATGATCACGTGACTTCGTCTACAAGAAAATCTTCGGCTAACTTCGGAATTTTTTTGAATCGTTATAAAAATAACGATTGGCGGCCGAATATTAGATTATATGCGCCCAATGGACATTTTATATATATATTATCGGTATATTGAAAGAAAATAATATTGTTTTTTTCAGGACCGTATTCCTTTAAGGGATAGTGATCGTATATTTGAACCAAAATGTATGCGTTTTAATATTGATCTGTTTACGGTGTTTGGAACAAATATTTTCGACAACTAAACCCTCTCGTCCCTTTAATATAATTAATATAACATCCCTCATCCAATAATCTCCAAATTGCATATCTAATTTCAATCCTAGTTACACGTCACACCGCCCCTCATCATTTGCCAATTGTACACCCTTTTTTGCTGCTTCTGTTGCAACTGCTCAATTTCTTTAAAAATTATTGAAAAAATGGCCCTCCGGCCTGCGACATTTAACTCCGATTTAGTTTTTTTCGATCATCGGTCCACACCAAAATTGAGCACACGTCCCTATATAATATACCTATTTAAACCGAGTATACACGGTGGTGTAATAGAAGAACCATTAATTTAACCGTAACCGTAGCATATTTCCACGTATACGTGTACGTTTTCACGACAAATCCCCGCTGATCTGTTATTAATGAACCAAACAATTAACATGTCAACACACTCTGGCCCGCCAATGCTACAGTGTATAAACGTAACGGGGCAAATATGCATATTATATTGACAGCTAACGAGAACATTCATCACCAATAATCTGCTCACCCCTTTCAGTCGATACGATAGAAACTAAACGATTTGTTACTTCTAATTACCCGTACTTAATTACACTACTTGCGTGTTAATAAAGTACGACACCCCCCCCCCAATCACAACTAAAGGTGAAACATGGGATTTAGAACATTAATATTCACTCTTACACAGTTCCACATTCAAGGTGTGTCTTGTGTAATCGTATGTCAGTTGTAACGTTGTGAAACCGCAACCGAACTGAATTATTCTATTGCTAAATAGTTCATGGGTGACCTGATGCATGCATCTTAGTTTTCTTGTTTTATATAGCGCTGAATCATGAGTCTATTAGCGCTTTTAACACATTATATCCACAGTTGTTGGGCAATGCAAGGTCTAACGCGTGCTTCCATTTTACAGGCGCCTCTCTAGAGCGGCGAGGCATGCACACACAAACACAAACACATCCACACGAACTTACGCTTGGCCAACACGCCAGGTGCTTATTTCGCGTTTAAAGGTATTCAATCCGATCAAAGACTCCTATTTCTTTGGCTTCAGGGGTGAGCAATATTTGATTCGAGTCGAGGAACCTATCCATCAACGCCCAGAGTGATCATATATCGTTTTTAAAGTTTGTTATTTCAATTGTTTGTGGCCCAGAAACACTCCGTCAAATGGATGGTCTCGGTCAAAATTGCGGATGAAGATGATGACTCTAACAACAAGTAATACGGTCAAATTTCGTGAATACTCAAATGATAATACGGCGATATTTCGTTGAACAAAGTTTTGGTAAATAACACGTTTTGTGAAATTTGATACCATAGTTGACAGTGGTTAGCATTATTTTGTTGCAATTAATCGATTTTGATAACTAAAGCATGTTTTGAAGAAATGTTATTGCTGTTGTATCTTGATGATATGGGGACTTGAGTACCTTTAATTTGCGCACGACACAATCATCAGCAGAATTTTCTTGTCCCGGCACATGGTGCGTGTGTGTGTGCGTGTGAGGGTGCGTGTGTGTGTCTAGTTAGGGTTTAACGTCGTTTTAAGCATGTACTAGCCAATATTATCACTGAGAGAAACTAAACCAAGAAAAAGTGAAGCAACTGCATGTGTACAAGGATAACAGTGCATTTGACTACTTCAGAATGGTTCGGACAAGAAAAGCCTAGAACGTTAACTGGCGTGCCATGTAGATTTTTCCTCCAGTGTAAAAATACATATCGCGTGTACGACTGACGTGCGTGATGTTGAAACTAGTTGGAAAAATCTCAACGACTACAGCATTTTTTTGGGAGAACATATACTTTGTACATGTATATTCGCATTTCGTGTATTTATATAAATTAGCCACCAGGACGTCACAGATGTGAGAAATATTATGCCCAATTCGGGTGCCGAAAATTATGAATACCCTTGATGTAATTAGAATACGCACCTGTGGAATCTGAATTCGACATAGTAACTTGATCTCAATCACTGCGTGAAGCACATATAGTATGCGGCCTTTAACTCTTCGTGTCATATGTGGTTCTCAATGGCGAAATGTTAAGATATAGGACACTCCACGTGCAATAAGCTTGTTTACCCATGAATAACATCTATACTCTCGTATCTGTGCCTTCCGTTAGAACACTGTGGCTGTGCATATACACACCATGTACCAATTTCAAAGTAAACATATCGCGAATCGTCGCCTAGATAATTCATTCTATACCGATCGTTTCGTTTTGTATTTAGAGACTTGCCACCCTTTTTGTTCGGCAAGTACATGCATATGGAAAATTGGACGATGAAGGGAAGCTTTTCATTTAAAAAATATATGGAAATTAATTATCACCTCACAAAAGATTACGACGATGCTAGGCTATATAAATGCGTTTGATTATCAAATAATTCTGGCCAAAATGTGGCCTTTTAGTCTGTGCTTCGTGTTCATATTAGTGGGTAATCAATGTTTTACTCGCAAATCCATGTTTCAATTTATGTCATCTTTGGATCGAATCCCAATTGTTCGTTCGATAACCTTTAGCGAATAGTATTCTGGATGTCGCATCCCTCTTATGGGGTATTCCAGATGCGGTATGTGTTTTAACCTGTGTGTCGGATTACAGAGAGAATGTCGCTATTGTCTACATGTATATAGACATGGACATGAGTGTACGACTGGTTATATATAAACGACAGACAACTCCCAAATTTGGATCGCATGCGCCTCGGATAATTTTAAACCACATTAGAAGCTTTAGCCTTGGTTTCTGAAATTGTTCTTGGAGCTAAATATTTCAACGCCTTCGGCATATGGCGAAACTGCCATGTTCCCAATTACAACTAAATTGAAACTTCGCGACATATACGTTCGTTACGCGGGGCGTGTAACGCGATCCGCTGCTCCCGCCCTGCATTAAGGGTCCTCTATAAAATGAAACCACAAACGCCCTCAATTCCATTCATATTCGTAGCATTTAATTTATTTTTAACCACCGAATGTGGTCTCCGAAGGCGGTGATTTCAGTTGATCTGACCCAAGTCCGATGGCCATGATTTGACATAAAGTGCATCTTCGGGTTCTATAAAAAATCGATGAATCACTCTCACTGAACGATAAATGCAAACATATCCGCATATGATTTATCTACACATACAAGCCAACACACCAGAATTATCGATTTTTATAACAAAGAGATTAGTTCGTAGTTATATTTCTTTATATTCCCCCCTTTCATTCTGTCATTCATTACTTCATCTACATATTCAACATGATTGGACTGTGATTATGAAGTATATCATGTCATGAATCTCTGCTCTGCCTAACGCCCGTAGAGATCATATTCCACCAGTACAAAATCTGGGAACTTTTTGAAGTTTTGACATGGAATCTTATAAAGTCGAAAAAATAACACCGGAAATATATTTCTTAGTCAGTATTTGTTCCTTGATAATGTACTTCGCTGTAGGTGAAGGTCTCAACTCGAAATTTCAAGCTTTTATGTGACTTTTGTGAGCCGATATTTAAAAAAACATTGAATTAATTGCCCAGGAGAAATTCCATAATTGTAAGCGACGCAAAGCTAAATCGCTCACAAAGTCACTTAAAATGTGAAATTTCGAGTTGGGACCTTCGTCTACAGAGAAGTACATTAATAAGGAACAGATCATAACTAAGAGATATATCCCCCGTGTTGTTTTTTCAATTTTATATGGTTCCCTGTCAAAAAAAAGTCCCAATGTGTTGTACTTGTGAAATATGATCTCTACGGGAATTAGCCAGAGTACAGATTCATGGCATGATCTAATTATGAAGCTGAGAGCGCTGAATGACTGTTTTATAATGCACATCGGATCGCGTTGAATAGTATGGTTATGGTGTCACGAGCGAGAGCGGAAAAATTATTAAATATTTCTAAATTATCACATAATCTCGTCGCTATAAAAAATGGTTATCATGATTTATGTAAAATCGTACATTGTTTTATATGCAATATGGTAACACTATTTATGGCACACCAAATGTTTTATTTGCGCGAAATACATTCACAGCAAATACAGAAGGTTTCAAAACGTTTCTGACGAATTATTGCTGCATATATTGCATTATTATGAAGTTGTAATTAGAATATGTTATCCACTCAATTTGTGTTACGTATCATGTTAATTATTGTTTCAGGCGATGAAGTCAATCGAAGATGATCGTATACATCCCTGATAAAGTTGTCCTGCTAATGTGCTATATGATAATGGTGAGTCCTGTAAAATTGTTATTTTACTGTTAGGGCAAACTGATGCTGTTAAGAAAAAGTACGGTTATTTTTTTAAGTTTTCATTTTCGCTGTGTTCGGATAATCTGAACATAACCAGGAAAAGCTGTTATGAAACATTCAAAAACATATATATTGCGACATAGTTTAATACTGGTTGCATTAGTTGTTGATAATCGACTATGATCAAGATCTATGATTGTTCATGTCGTTTTGAAAACACGAGCGCAGATATTATTAAATTTTTCAAATTATTAATGTTCTTGAATGTTTCATAAAGACACTGGCTTTTTCTGAAATAGCCCGGATTGACCAAATACTCCGAAAATGACAACTTTGGAAAAATAACGGTACTTTTTTGTAACGGCATCAGTTTGTCCTAACAGCATCATAACATTACCACCAGCATCATAGCACATTAGCAGGACCGCTTTGCTAGGTGTGGTGTATATATCACCATGCAAGTCAAACTTATTAGGTAAATAATGACCTCTTCCAACTGCCTCAAAAGTACGACACACAATGTGTAATGGCAACGTATCCTGCTCATATGCACATGCATGTAATTTCATAAAGAGAAAGAAAATAATAGGGCACATATCACGAGTGAATCATGATTGTAATTTTCCCATAGTATCGAGCAACTACTGCAAACGCGTTTCTGAAGAAACAAAATTAGTGAATGTCACAACGGAAGACAGTCAAACTATCCCATATATCTCTTTCCAATTCACACCATAATTTACTAATTGCGTTTCTGACTACAGTTTTATTTTGATCGGCGTCTGTTTGTACTGTCACTAAAATCTTCTTTGTTTGACCTGGGGCGAATTTAAGAGACGCCTCTGCTTTTGCTTTTCTAACGTGGAAACGAAGATGGTTCTCTATAGCGTCCTGGTTACTACCATAAACATCCACTTGATACATATAACCTTCCTGGCAAAATCGCCGAGATGTGAACGTTACCACGGGAGACGGACTTCCTTCAGAGTAGAACCCTTCTACCATATCACATAGAATCAACTTTGCGTTCGCAAGAATCAGTTTCAGGGGTACACAGTCGATAACAACCATATCTCGAGGAAAGAGTTCCAATTTTTCTGCGTCCCTGCTAATAATGTTCAGCAATATATGTTCATCCAATGGTTTGATGTTTTCTGGACAGATTCCCGTCAGCTCTGCTGCTGTGACGTTCATTATATTCACATCCTGTAACATACATTTTGATAATAACATGGCTATTCCAAGAGTATTTAGAATGAAACGTGTCTAACGACCGGTTATGAAGTAATTGACGACTTTTGAAATAAACATCGTCAGCTTTTATAGTAAAATGAGGTCCCCAGTATTGAAGTAACAATCGCCAGATTATGTAGTAAAACAACAGACTCCCAGATCCTTTTCACAGGATTAGGTATCATTGGAAAGTTATTTTCCGAGTATTCTTAGACATATAGGTGGTGACATCAAGACATAAGGTATGTTTTGTTAAAGTTTAACTCGGCGGTGCATGTGGGTGGTAGGCACCAATTCGTCATTCCAAGAACGCTATGAGGTAAACAATTAAGGGCAATACTGAGTTGGTAATGGACAGATAAGATTTATTCTGTATAGCTGATTCATGGACCAAAGTTTTAGTATTATTAAAGGAACATTGTTGGAACACGGGATTATCGAAATTTCTTTTTGAACCGTTTCGTCCGCAAGTTTCATTAGGAATTAGATAGGCCCCCCATTTTCCCAGAAGATTGTCAATTGCAGCAGGTTCACATAGTCGGGCTTGCTTTGTATTATTAAGCAATCAACCGGCAAAAATTCCAGCGTCTGCACAACTCGCACTTAATATAATTGCCTGTTGTTGAATGCTCGAATGTTGGTTCGTTGATTTCTTGGTAAGACAACACAAGCGCAGTGTCTTAGTCACTAAGAGCCATATATAGAACAAAAGTATTTATACAAAACGTCTAGCTATCACATGAATCAGCTGAACGCAGGTAGCTACTGGCGACCCAAGTCTGACGCCGATTTGTTTTTAATAATCGAAACCGCCCCATTGCCTTCCAGGATAGGATAGGACAGGATAATTTTGTTTACAATATACACACATGGAGAGTAAAATTACAAATAAATATATTAATAGACTATATATGTATATTGTTAGGGTGTCATATAGTCACGGCTGACTGTTCCTATCACCCCTGAATGTTGTGACAGATAATATGATGAAGATGGCCGAATTAGTTTGATTGTTTTTAGGTTACGTTCATCGTGTGCAGACTGGCTTTTTAAATAGGCTTTGTTAGGGCGATGGTACGAAAGGTGGTCCATATGTATGGGTACATACTTGGTCGATATCTTGAATGAATACTATGAATATACATGTGTGAGTGGAACCGAGTAGGAATAATGCGAGTGAGGTTTTGGGAATTTTTACTTTTTTTTTATTAACATATATACTTTATTATAAATTATGTATCGTTTGTGCAATCAGGGCATCTTCGGTTTTTGCCTCGAACTTTCGCTGAATTGGTATTAATGATATCCGTTTTCAAACGTTTTCGGAAGACATGTCTTGATTGCTTAGAGGAATATTTACTATCTAGGGAATTTCACATAAAGGGGAATGAATGGTATGGGAGAACTTTAGAAAAAGAGATGGTCCTGAAAAGTTCACGGCACTTAGTGGTTCACACATCTAGCAAGGTTGTCTTGAAATTAATCATTGATGGCTATCTATTGTACACTTTTGAGTAATAAATAATGCAATTACACAATAGGTGTCTGCCATTATTTTAACACTAATCAGAGCGACACAATGCCAGGAGTGCATGATTTATTCTTGTCAGATGGAAGCCAATTCGAGCAAATGTCAGTTGACAAGAAAATTCGCTAGCATGTGAACGTACCCTGGCTATTGTTTGAAACAACTCACCATTTCCATTATCTTGACATATCGCTCTTTGCCGGGTTTCGTGAACGTGCTAAGATTGTTGTTGTCCGCACATAGCACTTCAAACTTGGTTTTTTCTGTTTTCGTGAGGTTCACTGCTGTATCTGTAAGACGCTTCGCGACACCACGACCTCTGAAATCCAGGCAAACACGGGTCGCCCTGGTCATAAGAGTTTTGCCATCGTCTAGTAACAACGCAGCTGTGTATCCAATCTGGAAATAGAAATACATTTATAAGGCACAAGTAGGATAACATGGTGATCAGGATTTAACTTTTTTGTAATCATGTTAATATTGGTTTGAAATTGATCGATATTGGAACACACACGATATCCATTGCACCCGAAATTGTTTAATCATTCTTTTGTGGGTCAACCAATGAAGATTGATATGACAATTAATCTGGGCTTTGTTGACAACGAAATGGAATATCCGTTATTAAAATTGAAACAATATCTAACATATAGACTAACATATACATTGTTATATCGGATAAATTAATTTCGTTTCGACGTATTTTTTTGGCTAAACGGCGACCCATATCATTGGCGTTCCGTTTGATTCAATGTGTCACATGCCTAAACATGCCTATTATATTGTTTATGCTGCTGTTTATGGACTATCATGGAAGGTTGTCCGCTATTACCCAGTTGGGTGCATATCTTCATTAGCGTTCAAGAATTAATCCCTATTTATTGAGTTGAAACGTGGAGTGATACCTTTGGTCGCCATTGTTTTAGTGCTCACAAGATTCAAGATTCAATAGAGTTTATTTGATGCCAAATTTTATAATAACAATAACAGTGTGCTAAAATGTGTAGGGTAGAAGAAATAACCAGTCGTTAAAATGTTACATTGTTATCCCTTTGACGACGGGGGCTGCGCTGGTGCAGCATTAAATATCCTGTGTCAGTGCATTCTCTTATAATGCGAGTCTCCCATGGGGAGCCTCGTATTTATAAGCGAATGCATTGGCTTTTAAGATTAAAGTAAATATTGTTAGGCCAATGCATTCTATTATACATGCGACGAGGCGCCCTGTGGGCGACTCGCATATATAAGAAAATGCATTGGCACAGGGTTTTCGCAAAATTTCAGGAAGCTCAAGTCATGGAAGGGTTAAACGTAGTTTATTTGAACTGACAGACTCATTCAAATCAAGGAAAACAATTTACCACACAATTTCTAATTATCATCTTGGTTAATCAACTTAGCTAACTTGATTAATCGACTTAGCTGTCTTGATTAATTAACTTAGCTGTCTTGATTAATCAACATGTTATCTTGATTAACCAACTTAGCTATCTTGATTAATCACCACAGCTATCTTAATTAATCACCATCGCTATCTTGATTAATCAACGCATTGTCTTCATTAATCAACTAAGTTATCTTAATTAATAATATTAGCTATTTTGATTAATTCAGTTAGCTATCTTGATTAATCAACTTGGAAATCATGATTATTTCGGATAGGGCTGGTTAAATAGCAACGGCATGTACATGTGAGAGATCAATTCTGGCTCAGCTGGTCGCAACTTCACAATCTAACACACGGTACTTACAACACTGAGAGAAAAACATCGGGCCAATATGACTAACTTAGGGTTAGTCACAGGCATTTGGAGTAACCATAATTGCAACACTGCCTTAAATTATGCTTAATATTCAATATCCATTGCATCGTTGTTCTATTGGATTTTTAATTGAACGAATGTGATGGGAGGATATAATGACATACGCATTGAGTCAATGGCTAATCACCAGAAGTAGGTCAACTTGTTGTGTTTGATAGTTAATTTATGTGTCTTTAGAATTCCTCAAATATATCGCATGCAGGTTTGGTACGTCTTGGTACTATGTATTTAAATTTCCGACAGATATCCCCTTTCTTGGTGCCAAAATACACCAACAATATTCCGGAGGCGACAGAGTTTCTGAAAACGAGATGGTGGCTAAGCACCTAATAAGCAAGAGCTGACATAATAAAATGGAATATATATCAGAAATTCACTGTCACGTCAAAGGCCACACTATTTGGATAAAAGGCTCTTATTCCATGACGTCACAGACATTTCGACTAACACAATTATAGTCTAATCGCCTAATTAGTGGCTTTGACTAACGAATTCGTAGTCGTTTTGACTAACATCACCCTAGTCAATGTGACAAATTGTCTGCATTAGTCATTATTACTAAGCTAAGTTAGCCATCCAGTGGACAAACAGTTGACTAACCTAAGGTAGTCATATCGACTAACTTTTTTTCAGTGTACAACGGAACAATATGAAGAGTATAGGGGTGTTACCGAGAAAACAAATTAAATAGTTAATTGGACGCTGGGTTCAGACACCAAATACAATACTGTACGTAAATGAGTGAAGTATATTATAACGCCAAATGTGACCAGTAATCGCATGTTCCGTTTGTGAAATGTATGTTCAATTACCCACTTAACTACCCGCCCGGTACACACACAGTATGACGAACCTATAACCCCAACCCACTTAACTACCCGCCCGGTACACACACAGTATGACGAACCTATAACCCCAATCCACTTAACTACCCGCCCGGTACACACACAGTATGACGAACCTATAACCCCAACCCACGTAACTACCCGCCCGGTACACACACAGTATGACGAACCTATAACCCCAACCCACTTAACTACCCGCCCGGTACACACACAGTATGACGAACCTATAACCCCAACACTCCACTACCCGCCCGGTACACACACAGTATGACGAACCTATAACCCCATCATTCCAGTCGGATTTTAGATGATTACTGTCATGTCCAGTTCACGATAAACAGCTGTTAGAAGTTCGTTAACTTACGATAGTCCCATTTGCTGTTGCTATATAGTTTACGTATCCACTGGCTTCGTCGAAAAAATAGTTGATATAGTCTTGCAGGTAGTCGTAGCCATTGCACATATCTCCAAGATCGAGAATGCTCTGTTTGTCTTGTAGTGTGGCAGCTCGGTAATTAAATTCGATTGTTGGAACTTGAATATGTAAACATAAAAACTAGTTACCGATGGATCAGTAAATATATATAAATAACACTATGTAACATTAAATGCCCACAGTGTATTAAGAGACCAGGTTTATACCGTGTTTAATCTGCAGATGACGAATCCGGCCATAATCACTGTGAGACGAACACTATAATAATTGAGCTGCCAAGCTCGACAAATATACATGGTACAGGACAAATATGTTATTTGAAGATTTGACTCCACAGTACACCACGCCCTTATATCCTGGAATTGTATCGCGACCCCAAACTCCATGCAGCGCCCTCTCCGTTATCACTGCGATAGATCACTGCCATAAGGATGGTACTTTGCGGACCGATACATCTATTCTTACGTATCGTCGGAACTATATTTAGTCGCCTATTATCTTATTTTTACCACCAAGTTTGCAATAATGGTAATTCTTTCGGTATTTGTAAGAACAATATGAACTGAGCCAGACATAGACAAGTTTAATCCTAAAACATAAGAACTATGATCATGTTAGAAATCCTTACCAAATGTCTTTGTGGCAGTGGTATATAAGAGGAGCGATGGAAGATAACGCTGCCTGAAGTTTGTCGCGACCCCTGACCCATGTTCAAATAAACATTCCCGAGACACATACAATGTACGAGTCGCTGTGCAAGTGTCCTGATTCATCTAGCTGTGATAAAGTTGTGATACAGTAATGGTCTAATTAATCGACTCCTTAACCACAGCAGAATTATGGGTAACTTTTCTGGAATTATGGGAAATATGGCTTGTTGCCATTCATCGGAAAGCTCTCGGGGAGAGCTTTCCGATGAATGGCAACAAGCCATATTTCCGACTAAATCCTGAAAAGTTACCCATAATTCTGCTGTGGTTAAGGGGTCGATTAATTGGGGCATTAATGTACTTGTAGATATAAAGCAACCCATAAACATTCAAGACCCACATGACAGGGTAGCACGTTCTCGCCTTTGTCGCGTTTCGTAATTTTCGTGATAAAAAGATGATCTTGCACGGACTACGTGTACGCATACAACGCAAATTACACGGGTTAATTTCTTTCTGGTTAGTTTTACTCATTTCTTAATGTTAACCATTACTAAATGGATTTTCCCATCGGTTATGAAAGGATGTACTTGTCTGTTATTCATTTGGATGGGTGTCCAGAAAACATTAGCAGACGACAGTATGACGAAATGATAACACACGTGTATAGAAGGATTCATTTTCTTTGGTGGGAAAAGTTCAGATAATACGTTCAACAAATATGGTCGTTTGTTGAACTTATTACATGAACACTTCCTAACAAGGGGGCTACTCGTCAATGAGTATTTAGTATAGAAAGGGTTAAAACAATTAATGACTTGCTATGACAACAATATTAGTTTTTCGGGATTTAAATATATAATGCAGGTATGTTATGTATTTACCCCCCCCCCCCAATATATTACTACGCTAACTTTGAGCAAAAATTTGGTAAAACAAAATACATGCACCATTAAGAACGCAATTCGTTTAAAGGCACGGAGGGTCTTCTGGTGGTATGCTGTTAAAATAGTTACAGCCGTTAAAACAGCCATAAACAGAAAGAATATTAAAATATTTTGCTCCTATACCAATCACAAATATCGCGTAAATAGTATATTAATGTTAAGTTCGTACGCTGTGTGGTGTAAAGCCAGGTGGTGTAAAAGTTTTGGCTTTTGTTTACATAACAAAGCATACGAACTTGACATTAGCATACTATTTACGCGATATTTATGATTGGTATAAGAACAAAATCTGTTTATATTTTAATATTCTTTCGGTTTATGGCTGTTTTAAAGGAAGTGAATATTATCAATACCCACCGCAAAGGCCACCCGTGTCCTTAAAGTAAACTAAGATACGTGCGTAATTTACACCATAACCGATGTTATAATACAGTTCGAGGTGTTATATTATGCCATAAGTTTGGACCTTTACATATACACAAATATATGTCGTTGTTAACTTATTGGGGTTAAATTATCGCGATGTTCACTGCCATATATAGACCAGTAGTTTCTCCCGTTTCAGAAGTGTTTCGGCGTGGAACATTTATTAGTGTGCCGTGTTGGTCTTTTCCTCCTGTCAACATAAATATAGCGATTGATTTAGGGATTACGACTTATGTCATATGTAATCTCTATAACTGTAGTAAGTTTTTTTTCGGAAAAGATGTAGAATGTACATGTATATTAGTATTTAGTATCCAAATATGAGGCCCGAACATTTTGAGTATCTTTAGTGTAGTACGCACCTGTGGAATCTGAGGTCGACATCGTTTATCTCAGTCAGCGAAAACACGTGGAGTGCATACAATATGCAGCCTTAAACTATTCACGTCACCTGTGGCCGACACTCGCGAAATGTTCAAACAGGGCATTGTGGAATTAATGTTTACTTAGTATATCTTATATATTTGTATTGCAATTAGTGCCACGTTAGCTGTGCATATATACTGTGCCGCAATGTCAAATCAAATGAATCGTGAATTGTCACGTAGATAACTCGATTACATGTCGTTTAACACTGCATATACGGTACATTATGTACATGGACACACGGTTTGTTATTAAGCGACTATCAACTCCCAAATATGGATCGCACGAGCCTCTGCGAATTG
Source organism: Siphonodentalium dalli (assembly GCA_032622095.1). NCBI lineage: Eukaryota > Metazoa > Mollusca > Scaphopoda > Gadilida > Siphonodentaliidae > Siphonodentalium > Siphonodentalium dalli. The sequence goes on from CP136061.1 coordinate 204,265,953, forward strand.
GAGCATGGACTTTGCATTCCGAAATTTTTTTCGGGGCTAAATATGTCAAGGCCTTAATCATTTTTATATCGATTCCAATTACCCTTAAACTGAAACTTCGCGCCCTATCGTATATTCGTGAAGAATATTAACTATGCAATGTCGAATATTATTTCTGTGGAACATTGGAAAATTTATGAACAACTATGTACCAAGAGGCAAACTAAAAGTGAGCAATAAACACAAAACCTGTGGTCAAAAAGGTATGTGGCAGTGAAATCCACGATTTAACCCCAACAACTTAAGTTAGCTGTGTGTACCACATGTAGGTGTCGATATCAAAAGGAATAGATAAGGAAAATATCATAATGCATTATATATAAACCTACCCACTTCAGTCGTAGCCGTATAGGCCTACATTTATATACCAGAAGTATATTTCTCACAAAAATGCCGCTATGTCGGGGGGGGGGGGGGGGGGGCACGAAAAACAAAAAACCAGGATACTTCGGGTGGGTCTGAGCGGCGATCGCATTTTTTTCTAATGCCATGTTAAGGTTTTTCCAAATCCATGTTTAAAGTTAAATTGTGACTACTAAACTTATATAAATATTCAGACTTAATATTCTAAATAGAACAGAACTAATTAGAGTATTATAACACGATATCATGCATGGGGTGGGTCCTGCTTTTTACAAGGACATTATATGCACTGAACAAAAAAGCAATTCCATCGGTTCTCACAGGTGTTCATTATTATTGTTGACCTTCAGTTATCCCTACGATGCCAATGTGAGCTCATTTAATTCTTCTGGTGATTTAAATGGTGGGAGTATTGAAAAATATACAGATTTTTCCTGTATCATTGTATGATGTTCATCATTGGGTATATCACTGAAAAACTTTACCGTGTCAAATGACACGAAAAGTTGTCCACAGAAAGCGCGTCAAATGACACAGTACACATGTCATGCGACACACATAACGTGTCGCCCAATCGTGTCAGGTGACACACTAAACGCATTACAGAGTTTGTCCATATAGAAACGCGTCAGGCATGTAAAGTGACACGTTCGGGGCGACACGGGTCCATGTCATGTGACACAGCATACGTGTCATGCGACACATCTAACGTGTCGCCCATTCGTGTCAATTGACACACTAAACGCGTCAGAGAGTTTGTCCATAGAAAGCGGGGACCTTGGATTTCTGGGACATACCCGGCGATATAACGAAAAACCTCGTAATTGAACATAACTTACTAATTATTACAAATAAAAAACAAGTATTCATATTTCTGATGAGTACATATTATTTCGGGATTATCATTTATGACACAGGGGCTTGTAATGCGCTCCACTGCCACCCCTCCAATCTACCACGCCCTTATGCGCCGTAATGATATACGTGTCTGCTTTACATCATGTTACTATACATGGGTCTCGTATATACCAGCAGGTACGAACGCATAACGGGCATTAACGGCAGTGCAGGTTAACGAGGATTTTGCGGAACAGCGAGCGCAATATATATACAAGCCCATGTGTCTTGGTTATTCGCACAGAATGATTGGCATTTTATCCGGATGATGCTCAGATAAATTATAAATGCGGAATCGACATTATTCTTCTGTTCATGTATATATTTAATTCCTCCACAGATGTAGATACGAATATATATATAAATGCATATTAACACAATTATACATAAACATTAGAACACGATAACAAGTAACACACCATTAATACATGTTCAAAAATATATCCTAAGTGCGAGAATTGGAAGATGAAGACCGATCAGCTGGGCAACGGAAAGATAGCATCCAAAAAAGATAGGAACAATATTGGAGAAGACAGAATGGAGTAAACCCGGACGAAGTCGGAAGGAGAGAGAAGCAGAGATGATGTTAGTTAGAGTCAGTTAAATTGCAGTCAGTTAAATTGCACAAAGACCGATTTTGCATGGTAGAGGCTGAGATATGATAATTGCGCATACCCGGTCCGACATGCCAATAAATGAACGGATAACCAACAACTCCGTGTCACGAGGCCCATGCTACCGTTGGCCACAGAACCCATACCACGATTATCGAATATCACAACGGAAGACAGTCAAACTCTCCCATATACCTCTCTCCGACTCACACCCTAAGTTGTTAATAGCGTTGCTGACTACAGCTTTGTTGTGGTCAACATCTGAGCACACCGGCACTATAATCATTTTGCTCTGGCCTGGGACGAATTTACGCGACGCCTCTGCTTTTGCTTTCCCGGCATGAAAACGAATATGATTCTCTATAGCGTCCTGGTTACTGCCATAAACATCCACTTGATACTCATAACCTATCTCACAAAATCGCCGAGATGCAAACGTTACCACGGGAGACGGACTTCCTTCAGAGTAGAAACCTTCTACCTTATCACATAGAATCAACTTTGTGTTGCCCAGAATCGGTTTCAGGGGTACACTGTCGATAACAACCAAGTCACGAGGAAAGAGTTCCGATTTAGCTGCCTCGCTGCTGAGAATTCTTCGCAAGATAGGTTCATCCAATGGTTTGATGTTTTCTGGGCAGAATACCGTAATATCGGCTGTTGTGACATTCAATACATTCATATCCTGCAACAGAGATTTAGCTATTAACAATGATGTTCCAAGTATATAAAAAACTAACGCCTTCCTAAAAGCAGTCTTTTTCAATGAATGCATTGTTCCTGAAATATTTAAACATTAGTGATTTCACATTCGAATTTCTTACTTTTATATTGAAATTTTGGATATAAATGAGCTAAAACATCTACCATTTGAAACAATAAGCCCGCGATCTCGAATCCGAAACAATAAGCCCGCGATCTCGAATCCGAAACAATAAGCCCGCGATCTCGAATCCGAAACGACTATTTGTTTAACCTAACGTATATGTGCGTAATGTGGTAGTAGGGGCAAAATAATTATGTATATGTCGATATATAAACGAACTGAAATAATGATATAAAGTATTGACTTACACACTTACCCTGATTAAAAAAACGCTCTTTATTTATATCAAATAAGTAAAGAACTAAAATAAACGCTCTTTATTTTCTACGTTTAAGGAAAGACGGGCCGAGTTTTCTAAACTCTATATGTACGCGCCATACACATTCCGTATATTATGTATTTGCCGCGAATATTCATTCATCAACCTATTTTGATCCCGCGGACCGGGGTGAAATATGTGACACAAGTGAGTATTACTAAGTTTGGGCTCCAAACCCCCATATTGTGGATTTAATGTTTAAACCCAGTCCCGTTCTACTATTAAGAGGGAGGTAAAGTGGCAACATTTGAATGGGGAATTCAGTGATAATTTTAGAGAAAAGAATAAAAGTGACCATATCATACATTTTTGGAAAGTTTGAAGACTTGTCTAGACAGTGACAATGGGAAGCGAATTTTGATTTTCATCCCAGGTTGGATATTATTGGACATTATTAGCAAGTAGGTCACCAGTGATTATCATTGTTTATCATTGTTTATAATATTTCCATCAAATGTCACAAAACAAAACTTGAAATGAAAAATGTGATTTGCGTTGTCACTAGATATATGCTCAAACATTCCAACAAGTCATGAAGTATTATTCTACGGTTTGTAAATATTGAGTAATCTTGGCTTGAAAATTAACATAAAATTCCCCATTTAAATGTTGCCACTTTACCTCACTTTTAATATTATTTATCGAATAGTCATTTTTTATCACAAGTCGATCGTCGTAAACCAGACTGCTCTTATCACTGCAGTCTATGCACAATGAGCCATTATCATATTACCCATATATATTGTACACGCTACGTTCGCTTCCGGTTCCGATAAGATGAAGATCAATATGCCGCAATGACTTGCAAGTCGTTAAAGACATATTATGGACTTGTTCGGGTGCGTGAAACTGATAAATTAGTACTCAGTCGCTATGCCGATCTGGGGAATATAGTATTCTACTAACATCGTCCAAAATTTCAAAGAAATCGACCATACCGCCCTATAGAAAACACCGTCTGAACTACGCTCAATTGTAATTATTTACATCTCGATTTGGGACGCAACAATCGGCGATAAACTAACGCAAATGATCTTCGCCATCGACACTTTTAGTAAATATATGAGACTGACGGTGTGTTGTAATTTTGGGTTAATATTCATAAAAATAACTACTTTGAGCAAGATTATTCTCCATTTCTATTTGATCACCCAGCCGGAGTGTTTCACATCACGTAAACAAACTGTGCACCACACTTGCTCAATGATAAACTATATGAGTATGTGCCAACGATGCATCTCAGATCCAAGGATGCAATGCTTCTCCTTGCATACACAAAGATTGAGAGTAGTTTCTGGGACACATCTTTTTTCCGTAATCAGGACCGACTCTCTGAGGTTCTCTGTTATTGACAATCAGCTGCTGTCGTCAATACGATTAAAGGTACGGTTGGTCTTGGTGGTGGGTATCCTGTGAAAATATTTCCACCCGTCAAAAACCGCTACAAACAGAAAGAACATCAAAATGTAGACAGACTTTGTCCGTATACAAATAAGAAATATCACATAAACAGTATGTTATTGTCATATTTTTGACCATTGTTATGTAAACAAAAGCATAAAAAGTTACTTTGCTGGTGTTTGTTTATATTATGATGGTAAACATAAAGAGCGTTCTTTGTGGATGAATTCCTGATATGGAACGAATAAAGAGCGTTTATGCCATTTGTGTGTGATTAGCCAGCAGCATTGTGTTGTCTTCTGTAACACAATCATGCCCTTGCTTAGGTAAATTATAGTAAATCTTTATGATAACATGCTGTTTACGCGATGGTCATGGTATATATGAACGAAACTGTATGCGTTTTAATGTTTTTCTGTTTACGGTGATTGGAACAAATATGAATATTTTCGACAACTAAGGCCTCACGTGCCTTTAATCCAAACGTCATTTTGCAATTCACTTATTTACTGTATATTATTCTGATAATTTTGGGTGAGAAACTAACGAACCAGCTGTCAACGATGGTTACATAATAATCGCATGCTTAAATTTGTTAATCGATTTAATATGTTTGTTAAGTGCCTTGAACGCTTGGTGATATTGCGCTATACAACAACTGTGTTTTATTATTAGTTATCATCCGCAACATCGGGGGTACATGGAAATGTAATACCTGTATTTCTATTTTGAACATCGAGGCGGATCCGGAGGATGAGACACCCAGGTACTAAATCTCCATGTGCCCAAAATATTCCAGAGATAAAGATTTCGTCCCCTCAACAATATCAACGTAGCCTCAATTTAAGTGTGGCCTTCACATTACAGATACGGGCGGCGTATGCTGTTAAAATATTCACCTCCGTCAAAAACCGCCATAAACAAAAAAAATAGTCAAATATAGACAGATTTTGTTCTTACACCAATCAGAAATATGGCATAAATAGTATGTTATTGTCAAATTTGTCCTTTGTTATGTAAACAAAAGCAAAAAACGTTGCGTTACCTGGCTTTTGTTTAGATCTGGATATGGTAAACATAAAGAGCGTTATTTGTTACTGTTTTCCTGATATGGAAATAATAAAGAGCGTTTATACCATTTGTGTGTGATTAACCAATAGAATTGCGCTGGTTTATGTAAACAGAAGCACAACTTCTCTCATACGAGCAGGCTCTTGTTTACGTACACCACCGAACGTCTTGACGACAATATACTATTTACGCGCTGATTATGTTTGGCATATGATATGAACAAAACTATATATATTTTAATATTACTTCCGTTGATGGCGATTTGAACCAGTCATTAAAATATCTTATAGAAAAGAAGATAGACACGACTCACAATTATCGACCAATAGCTCTCAATGGTTATGTTGGTAAACTGTTCAACAAAGCATTGAATAATAGATTAAATTCATACATTGATATAAATAACGTGTGACAATCAATTCGGTTTCAGAAAGAAAATGAGCACAACTGACAGTGCCTTCGTTTTACGAATAGAATAAAATAACGATATATGCAGTATTTGGTGACTTTAGAAAAGCATTCGATTCAGTCGGTGTTCGTAATTGAGAAGTATCGGGATCCGCGGCCACACTTTAAATGTATTACAATCGCTTAAGGGGTAAGGCAGGTGTCATCATATATTCAATATTATAAAGTTATTATACAATGTTGTGTACAGTGTGAGTTTTTCTTGTACGAGTCCAGGTTGTGGTGAAAACTCATATTGGACGAGACACGCCAGTGTCGAGTCCAATATGACTTTTCACCACTGTATGTTTATCCAAATTCGTGTTAATTCGTGACGTCACGGAGTCCCAATAAAAAGTGATATTGTACAGTCGGGAGTCCAATATGACTTTCGGGAGTCCAATATGAATTTTTCCAGGACTATCACGTGGCCGCTTTTGCCCAATCGGAAATGGTGTCTACGCAAGTAGGATTTTGGTTTTTGAACAGATGCTGTATCGACCTACGTTTGCTTTCACGCCATGCTCAACAATGTCCACAGGCTCCATTTCCATCAACGGTTCCAAGGGGCGTGTTTGTTTGTTTATCAGTCAATGACTGTGTTTTATACTTAAAACGTGTGCACACTTAACCTCTTCACTACTGTTATGACTTTATGGTGTCGAGTGCTGGGCCGTTGGCGTCATGCATGGCCATTTTCAAGTGAAAACACATAACGGGCATATCACGAAAAACCATAAAACGGACTCAATTGAAAGGCTGTTATCATTCACAATCGTGGAGCATCATACATTGTTTGAAACTTCGAGATACGTTCGGTCCGATGCATCAATCTCTGAGTTATGAATAATGGCCAACTGTTAGTGTGCTGAAGTTGGTCCGTACTCAGTACGGACGTATACACTTCGTTATATTTTACGTCATTACTCAGAACTGATGTACAGCATCCAAGAGGTTGACATTTACAATGTATCTAGATTTATCTGAATGTATCATCTCTCTAAACATGCATTGTCTATATTTTGAAACTGTGCTTTAAAGTCAGTTAATGGACTCGCGAATGACATTGTGAACTTATGACTCACCAGTTCCATTATCTTGACATATCGCTCTTTGCCTGGTTTCGTGTACGCGTCAACACTTTCGGGGTTTATACTGATCACTTCGAACTTGGTTTCTTCTGTTTTTGTGAGGTTCAGTGCTGTTTCTTTAAGATGTTTCGCTACACCACGACCTCTCCAGTCCTGTGAAACCCGGGTCGCTCTGGTCAGAACAGCTTTGCCATCGTCTACCAATAACGCAGCTGTGTATCCAATCTGGCAAATTAATACATAGAGCGCTTAGGACAGATTGGCCTGTGTCACACGTACCACATATGCGATATAAATTAGATCTGCAACGTTACTGTGGTGACAGTTGTTGTGATAGTGACTCAAGAGATGTCGCGTTACTTGCCCAGTGAGTCCGCCTGGATCTAATATGATCATACGCTAGCGTAATTAACGAACCAAAGAAAAAGCACTCATATGAGGGAAGTGTGGCTTTTTTTTTTGGGTCTTTTTTTTATATCAAAATCAGTTTATAGATTCTCTGGTATTCCCTCCAAATAAAGATTCACATAAGCCTATATTTCCTGGGTTCGTCGAATGAATGGACCCCAATCGTAATTTCGAGTATAAATTAGGCAAATCGTACTGCCGGGTAGTCTTGATCGACAGCTAGACTATTCAAACTACTAATAGTAGTACTAGTAGTTTTCTTATAAACTACTAGTACCAACATCAAAGTGAAAATAGTTATACCTTGTCGAGAGGGGAACGGGAACATCTTTAATTAATTTAACCAATTTATTTCTTTTCTTTACGCTGTGTGAGCACTGCGGCATAGATTGTATACCGAGAAGCGTGTCCATTTCATAGCTGTTCATTTCATTCAAAGGTGCCATCGTGTCAATTGCAACGAAAATCGACGAACAACGTCATCGTGTAACTTTCCCGATTGACCGAGTTCGCCTGAATGTGTCTTCTGCTTTGTTCATAATTATGTGTTCCTTTCTATTCCAGAAAATAGTATATTTATAGATTATCACATGCATGTATGTGCTATATAGTCATATGACAACAATTTATTCCTTATTAAATAAATGTTATTTCGTTTCGCACAGTACCGCACCGTACCAAGTGCTGTACATTAAATGCCCACCTTCGCACATATGCAGTAGAACGTTAAATTCGTGATCACACTCTTATTATATTTCACATCAGGAATTTCGATCACTTTTCACTCGCCCCGATGTGTGTAGACTGTAGTTACTATAGTGTCATTATTTATTGTCTTATTTTCTCAATAAAAGGTTAAATTAACTCTAGGTAATAAACTTTACATTGTAATTCAATGTTCAGAATTCTCATTTGCAATACCAGTAATCGAAAGACACAGTAACAAGATTTTCCGATTACGACATTAATGCTTTAAGCCCACCGTTCTACTATGCGACAAAAGCATGGTCGCGAATTTCAAAACAACTGCGTCGTATTAGATATTAGATAATAATCGGTGACGTCACAAAATCAGATATAGTCTACATACGACCCAAAGCGTCCTGCTTTTGTTCGTTATTAACATTCTATGTCCCAAAATATCCTCGCGCAAATACGCACATAATCCTATAATGTGAAATAGGTACATATGTGATTATTTGATTCTGAAATAAGCAGACAATGGAGTCATAGCCGGTATTTCGTTTTATAGCGCGGGCCACAGTGAAAACACGTGTTAAATGGTGTACGCCTGAAGTCGAGATTTGGCTTATTTGTGTCATTTCCCGCACATAATCTGCTCATTATTAGTTGATAATGTGACTAAAATGCTCTCTTTTTCAGCACATTATGGACTCAAAATGAGGCGATTCTATGCAGATTATCTACCTAGAACTTGGTATGTTATAAGCAGATAATGCGCGGGTTTTCGGGGAACAGGCTGTGTGTCCCGTCCCGTAAATAGGCGGTTGAGTTCGTTATGAGTGTTATTCAACATACATACCGATATATAACATATGATATTGTCAAAAGTGAGCATAATTTGTTGTTTCAAACATTCACGTTTGAAACCCCGCGGCCGCATGAAGAATGAAATTATACTCGCCTTTGTTGCATGTAAGTCCTGATACATGTATCATTCCAGTGATAGAAATGGTCCATGCAGCATTAATTATATGTATTTTTATGCGGAACTTATATGCCATATCGGGTCCAAACGTTTCTTCAGCATAGGATATCTAACGACGTTCAACGTTACAACGTCTTGTCCAATCAAAGAGCGTTTCATATAATAAAACAATTATCGCATTGTTTCTTGGTTGACACGAGGAATTGTCAGCCCTTGGAAGTCAATATTCACCTCGGCCTTCGGCCTTGGTGAATATTTACTTCCTCAGGTTGACAATTCCTCATGTCAACCTCGAAACAATGCGATAATTGTTTTATTATATGAAACGCTCTTTGATTGGACAAGACGTTGTGACGTTGAACGTCGCTGGGAAAACCTGATCTATTTTCAGGTCTGATAATAAGTTATGTTAACCCCTGAAGTATCTGACGTCACTCAGAACTGTTATTAACCTGTTGTTTCATTAATGAGGTGAACATCGTTAGATATCTCAAGTTTTTCGTTACGTTTTAACATAGGAATTGGGGAAAGAAACTTATGTTCATATAATAATAGAGAATGGCCCTCGCTGGTCTATTCCCGAAGTGGTAAATATAAAGAGCCATTATCTCACAAACAAGTCATGTCCTTTTACATTTAAATTAAACACATCGGCTCTAAGATAGCGCACATACCAAAACAACAGAATTCGGAGGATTGCTACAGATTGTTTTTAGGTTACACTGATACACTGGTGTAAATAAGGTTCCGAGTGACATCTAGCGGATGCGGGAGGAATATATAGGAGAGAATAAAATAGACACTGGGCCCTGATTGGTCAATAGCCTTGTGTGCTTTTCACATAAAAAAATCATCACACCTCTTCCCTATGATTTCCCATAGGTAAAATAACCATTGGCACAGGAATTAACCCTTTGTAGTGAAGTTTGAATTTTTTGGTGTGGTCTAAAATATGACTGTATTTTTGTATGCGGTTCTGACACTAGTTACGAAAACATAAGATTTAAAGGCGAATTCCCTGCTAGACAGACATGATTTTTTTGTGTATAAAGTTTCCCAAAATGTCAATTTTTCAGATTTAAAGAAAATTTTGGACCCAACATTTATATTGCCAACACTATACGCTAAAACGTTAGCACTGAGGCCTATGGAAAACATTTACACCAGTGTAACCTAAAGGGAAAAAATAGCTTTTTATCATTTTTGATTCCTGTGAGTCACTTTAAAGCATTTTAATGCATTTTACAGAGCCTGGTCTTTCAGTCCAATGAATATCTCATGCTTGATGTGGCTATTCTTGCTGCTGATGCCTTCTTTCACTTACATCAGCCAAAATAATAGTAAGATTTTTCATAAAAAATGCCAATTTTTCAAGGTATTTTCAAAAAATTTCAAGGTGGTAATAGTCACATGATAATGCAAATGACCCATAACATGGGCATGTCAACGGCACATATATCAATTGTTATAAGAACCTAATTTAACAAGTATTTTGGATTTTGTAGCCAGTGATATACAGATATATATCATTAAAGTGTGTCATTTCCACTGGTGGGTATGGTCATTTGAAGGTTAATAGCACTAAAACTTGGACACATTTAAGAAAATGCTTCAGCAATTCAAAGAGAGCATATCTTTATTCAACTAATTCAATATACACCCACATCCAGTTATCTTGGATCACCCTTGCAGACCTGAAAATGTCATATTTTATTCTTCAATGTGCTGATAAAGTCATGCGCTTGATGCTCAGCTGATCAGATCTGGACTCAATGACCTCACATCACCAGAAGTTCTCTCATGGAAAGAATATTGAACAGTCTTCCATAGCTGATCCAAGTTTGCAACACCAGACCCCTAAAACTGAGTGAAAATGGGGCCTGAACATGACTGGTGGTGGAAAATTGTGCTTTTTTGATGAATAATTTGTTAAAGGGGGTGGGGTTAAATTGTGTGTGATAAATAAAGAACCACAGAAGTGATATTGTTTTTTAACACATTTTTTCCATTGATGGGCAATTCTGAAGAAATGTAGGGAGTTACAATTATTCCGCGAAAAAGCGGGCTATCGCTTTAGGTTACACTGGTGTAAATAAGGTTCCGAGTGACATCTAGCGGATGCGGGAGGAATATATAGGAGAGAATAAAATAGACACTGGGCCCTGATTGGTCAATAGCCTTGTGTGCTTTTCACATAAAAAAATCATCACACCTCTTCCCCATGATTTCCCATAGGTAAAATAACCATTGGCACAGGAATTAACCCTTTGTAGTGAAGTTTGAATGTTTTGGTGTGGTCTAAAATATGACTGTATTTTTGTATGCGGTTCTGACACTAGTTACGAAAACATAAGATTTAAAGGCGAATTCCCTGCTAGACAGACATGATTTTTTTGTGTAAAAAGTTTCCCAAAATGTCAATTTTTCAGATTTAAAGACAATTTTGGACCCAACATTTATACTGCCAACACTATACGCTAAAACGTTAGCACTGAGGCCTATGGAAAACATTTACACCAGTGTAACCTAAAGGGAAAACATAGCTTTTTATCATTTTTGATTCCTGGGAGTCACTTTAAAGCATTTTAATGCATTTTACAGAGCCTGGTCTTTCAGTCCAATGAATATCTCATGCTTGATGTGGCTATTCTTGCTGCTGATGCCTTCTTTCACTTACATCAGCCAAAATAATAGTAAGATTTTTCATAAAAAATGCCAATTTTTCAAGGTATTTTCAAAAAATTTCAAGGTGGTAATAGTCACATGATAATGCAAATGACCCATAACATGGGCATGTCAACGGCACATATATCAATTGTTATAAGAACCTAATTTAACAAGTATTTTGGATTTTATAGCCAGTGATATACAGATATATATCATTAAAGTGTGTCATTTCCACTGGTGGGTATGGTCATTTGAAGGTTAATAGCACTAAAACTTGGACACATTTAAGAAAATGCTTCAGCAATTCAAAGAGAGCATATCTTTATTCAACTAATTCAATATACACCCACATCCAGTTATCTTGGATCACCCTTGCAGACCTGAAAATGTCATATTTTATTCTTCAATGTGCTGATAAAGTCATGCGCTTGATGCTCAGCTGATCAGATCTGGACTCAATGACATCACATCACCAGAAGTTCTCTCATGGAAAGAATATTGAACAGTCTTCCATAGCTGATCCAAGTTTGCAACACCAGACCCCTAAAACTGAGTGAAAATGGGGCCTGAACATGACTGGTGGTGGAAAATTGTGCTTTTTTGATGAATAATTTGTTAAAGGGGGTGGGGTTAAATTGTGTGTGATAAATAAAGAACCACAGAAGTGATATTATTTTTGAACACATTTTTTCCATTGATGGGCAATTCTGAAGAAATGTAGGGAGTTACAATTATTCCGCGAAAAAGCGGGCTATCGCTTTAGGTTACACTGGTGTAAATAAGGTTCCGAGTGACATCTAGCGGATGCGGGAGGAATATATAGGAGAGAATAAAATAGACACTGGGCCCTGATTGGTCAATAGCCTTGTGTGCTTTTCACATAAAAAAATCATCACACCTCTTCCCTATGATTTCCCATAGGTAAAATAACCATTGGCACAGGAATTAACCCTTTGTAGTGAAGTTTGAATTTTTTGGTGTGGTCTAAAATATGACTGTATTTTTGTATGCGGTTCTGACACTAGTTACGAAAACATAAGATTTAAAGGCGAATTCCCTGCTAGACAGACATGATTTTTTTGTGTAAAAAGTTTCCCAAAATGTCAATTTTTCAGATTTAAAGAAAATTTTGGACCCAACATTTATATTGCCAACACTATACGCTAAAACGTTAGCACTGAGGCCTATGGAAAACATTTACACCAGTGTAACCTTAAACATGAATGGCATCGCGCAAAGTCAAGAGAAGCGTTCTTTATTAACGCCCATCGGGTGTATACTGGTGGGCAAATTTTAGATCGCTGTGTGTCTGTGGACGTTTTATAAATAGATAATCGCGTTTTCCTGTTTTGACAATTCGCAGTAGGTCCCTATTTGCGGAGTCTATTTGCGGAGGTCTCCGAATTCGCGGAGTTCCCCTAAAATTGTCGAAATATGTTGATTTTAATGAGGAAACGGGTGCGTATATGTCAATTGATACGTATTTTAAACAAATAACGACACGATCATCATAATAGTGGTCTGTTATATCAATCATATCATCATCATCATCATCATCATCATAATACGGAACAAGTCTTGCGACTTTTCGTCCCAATAATATTATTTGCAATGCTTGTTTTAACGCCCATCGGGTGTATACTGGTGGGCAAATTTTAGATCGCTGTGTGTCTGTGGACGTTTTATAAATAGATAATCGGTTTTTCCGGTTTTGACAATTCGCAGTAGGTCCCTATTTGCGGAGATCCCAGATTTCGCGGAGTTCCCCTAAATATATGTCAATTGATACGTATTTTAAACAAATAACGACACGATCATCATAATAGTGGTTTGTTCTATCAATCATATCATCATCATCATCATCATCATCATCATAATACGGATGTATCGTCATTCGATATATACTTGTTTACTTTAGTAAAAAGGGAAATAGTATTCAACCAACTGATTGCCTGAAAATAATTTATAACCCATTGTGAGCCCGTTGTGACAATTCGCAGTAGGTCCCTATTTGCGGAGGTCTATTCGCCGAGATTCCTGAATTCGCGGAGCTCCCCTAAAATAGTCGATTTATGTTGATTTAAATGAGGGAACGGGTGCGTATATATCAATTGATACGTATTTTAAACAAATAACGACACGATTTATAGCAGGAACACAATGACTCCGATTTTTGATCCGCATTTAGAGACTTCTAGTGTGGTGAATTAGAAATCTGCAGTAATAAGGCCTAGTTTTTTGTAATAATTTGAAGGATTAGTTGTTTTAACGGAATTCTGAGGCAGTGCATTCATGTAACCAATATATTTTACATTTTTTTTAATAATTTATATTTATGCGTAATAATATAATCTTGAGGGCGTTACCATTTCTGATTATAGTTTTCTTGTGGTTACCATGGCAGGGCAATTTATATAGTATATTAGTAGTTCGTATATCTACATGTATAGGCGTAATTTCCTCATGAAGTTAACTATTTAAGTTCGATACCTGATACATTCAATTAGCAGTAGCATTTGCGTATTGTTTTTGTCCCGCTCCCCAGCCGGGGGGGGGGGGGGGGGGCACGTGAACGGTGTCCATGCGTCCGTCTAGCCGTTTGGCCGTCCGTCCGCGGAAACGCCTGTTTTCGGGCTGATAACTTGACTATTATTTGACCAAAAGGTGTGAAACTTTGTATAATGCCTTCACACGAGCAAGTCCCGACCAAGTTCGAATTAGTTATGCTCCTTTTGACCTGTAGAGTTTGTTGATTATTTTTTTGGATCCGGACGTAACTTGAATACTATTTAACAGAATATTATGAAACTGGGTAAATGGTCTTCAATTGAGAAAGACCCGATCAAGTTCCAATCTGGGTCTGGTCCAACCATTTCTGAGGAAGTTCATGCCCAATTTCGACGCAGACCTTCGCCATCGAGGGCATTTTTTTAGACTTAGTATTTACGGATTATTCTGGTGCGTTTGCAACATAGACAGATGGAAGCGATATAAGTTTGATTCAACCATGATAGTTTTCCCGAAAATATTTCTTTTCTGAAAAAAAAAAAACCAGCGGCCAAACAAAGCCACCTATTCGGGGGACGGGTGACCAAGCGGACTTTGTTTTATCGATATTCGGTAGAAGACACGTCTCCAGAACACAAGTCGCACAAAAGGATTTAAAACGAGGAATATATTCCATGTCCATGTTAAGCGAATAAGCCGAACATACACTTGTTCTAATTTACGACTTACGATATTCCCGTCCGCTGTGGCTACATAGTTCACATGTCCACTGGATTCATCGAAGAAATGGTCGATATAGTCTTGCAGGTAGTCGAAACCATAGTACACGTCTCCGAGGTTGAGGATGTTCTGTTTGTCTTGTGTTGTCGCAGCTCGGTAAACAACCTCGATTTTCGGAACTTGTGTGAGAGCATGTGAACATGAAAATAGTTATCAATGTATCGCTATACATCCGCCCATCTTTGAAGGTATATTTTATATTAGAGAACCGAATTACATTATTCTGAGCAACCAGTTATATACATGAAATGTGTCATTAAACTGAGGAAATACAGGTGTATATTCTCCATGGCACAAAGCGCATGTGACGTCGAACTGTCCACTATTAATACTTTATAGTTTTATATAGCGCTGAATCACATGAGTCTCTCAGCGCTTTTAACAAATTATAACCCAAGTTGGGGGCAATGCCGAGACTAATGCGCGTTTCATTTTACAGGCGCTTCACTAGAGCGGCGAGGCATGCACACATACATACACACACGCTTGCCCAACACGCCAGGTGCCTATTTCGCGTTTAAACTTTAAAGGTACTCAATCCGATTAAACACGCCTAATTCACTATTTCTTTGGATTCGGGTGTAAAAACTATTTGATTCGAGTCGAGGAACCTATCCATCAACGCTCAGATTGATCAGATATTGATTTTTGAAGTTTGTTATTTCAATTGTTTGTGGCCCAGAAACATTCCGTCAAATGGATTGTCTCGGTCAAAATTGCGGATGAAGAGGGATAACTCTAAAAACAAGTGGTAATACGGTCATATGTCGTGAACACTCAAGTGATAATACGACGGTATTTCGTTGAACAAAGTGTTGATAAATAAAATAGCTTAGTGATGTAGCACTCGAATACAGCTATTTACTTCAAAAAGCCCCGCCACGGCTAAACCGGGCGCTCGAGAGCAATTGAAAGAGACGCGAATTAGATGCGATTGGATGCCATTCATAGGATGCACCAGTCGACAATGTTTAATATCGATGTTTCATTTGCACTAAATCAGTGCCCCTTTGTGTTTCGGTGCAATTTTCCAAAAGTCTTAACCCACCCGCACGCTATCTCTCCGTTGGCCGGGTTACTTTGAGAGTACAGCGGTCAAACTTTGCGCATTTTCACTACGTAGTCCGAGCGAAGCGAGGCGCTGAAAAAAAAATTTAGTCGTCGGCCACTTTGCAAACGCTGTGAAATTTAGTTGAAATTTACTTCCCCGATAAATGCCACGGGCCCCGAATTTAAAAACTGTAGCGGGTGCCATCCCACCCGGATCACTTGCGCTCTTGTTAAAATGCGATAAAAAATAAAAAGTGCTGGACTTACCCCACCCCCCAAAACCTGGAAACCTTGGGGAGTCCTTTGAAATGCTTTGAAAAGCCCGAAATGGCACACAACCCCAATGTTAAGGAAATGGGTGATTTCAAAAAGTACAAAAAATACAGCTTTCGCTTCGGGCGATTGGAGAATAATAGAAGAGTGGACCGAGCGCCTATTGTCCACGCGTGACTAATGTGCGAATTTCAAAGTCCCACGCCCCACGGTTTAGATTCTACAGCCGCTTTATTTTTGGGAAATTTGATACCATAGTTGACAGTGGTTAGCATTATTTTGTTGAAATTAATTTTGATAACTAAAGCATGTTTTGAAGAAATGTTGTTGTTGTATCTTGATGATATTGAGGACTTGAGTACCTTTAATTTGCGCACGACATAATCATTAGCAGCATGTTCTTGTCCCGACACATGGTGTGTGTATGTGTGTGTGTGTGGGTGAGGGAGGGTGTGTGTGTGTGTGTGTGCGAGGGTGAGGGTGTGTGAAAGGGTGTGTGTGGGTGTGTGTGTGTGTGTGGGGGTGTGTGTGTGTGTGTGTGTGGGTGCGTGTGTGAGGGTGCGTGTGTGTGTCTAGTTAGGGTTTAACGTTTTAGGCATGTACTAGCCAATATTACGCCTGAGAGAAAAAGTGAAGCAACTGCATGTGTACAAGGATAACAGTACATTAGACTACTTCAGACGGGTTCGGACAAGAAAGCCTAGTACGTTAACTGGTGTGCCTTGTAGATTTTTCCTCCCATGTAAAAATAAATATCGCGTGTACGACTGAAGTGCAGGATTTTGAAACAAGTTGGAAAAATCTCTATGACTACACCATTTTTTTGGGAGAACATATACTTTGTACATGTATATTCGCATTTCGTGTTTTTATATAAATTAGCCACCAGAACGTCACAGATGTGAGAAATATTATGCCCAATTTGGGGGCCGAAAATAATGAATAGCTTTGATATAATTATAATACGCACCTGTGGAATATGAATTCGACATAGTAACTTGATCTCAATCACTGCGTGAAGCACATATAGTATGCGGCCTTCAACTCTTCATGTCATATGTGGTTCTCAATGGCGAAATGTTAATATATAGGACATTGCATGTGTAATATAAACATGGACATGCCTGTAGGACTCTTCGATAGATTAATTAAGCCGATATTGTTATATGGTAGCGAAATATGGGGTGTGGAAATAACCACTAAAAATCACGATCGCCTGCCATGTGAGAAGGTACACATAAAATATTGTAAACGGTTACTCGGAGTCGGCAGATTTTCTTCGAACAACGCTGTACGCGCTGAGTTAGGGAGCCAACCACTATTCATTGACGTGGCATGCATACTTTCATCTTATGTAATTAATATAATGTCATGGTCGGACTGTAATCTGCTCCGTAGTGCTGCGTTGGAACAGCAAGTGACATCGGTTAATAAATCAATCTCTAGAACGGCAGAATCACTGGGGTGGGAATATTGCAGACCTCACAAATCCGGGTCCCGTTCTGAGTCAATTCAAAAGAAATCTTATTGAAGATTATTATATATATTTCAGACAGAGTCTCACTGATGAATGTTCAAAACGGGCAGTAATAAATTACGAACATACCGACTTTTCAAACTTAAGTACGAAATAGAACCTTATCTTCTTCGCACAACATCAATAGAAAATAGAATCGTTTTCACTAGACTGCGTATAAGTAATCATAAATTAGCTATTGAAAAGGGACGCCACACCCAACCACCGACGGCATTGGAACAAAGAATGTGTATATTTTGTTCCGATGATGCTATTGAAGACGAAAACCACTTTCTTTTAGAATGTAGTGTTTACCGCACACCACGGCTCGAACTCATAAATTTTATGAAGACACAGTTCCCAGACTTTGTAAACATGACCCAAACCGAACAGCTTATCAAAATCTTATGCAACAATATTTCAAATTCATGCACTTCAATTTGTCATATAATCCGAAGATTATTTTTCTCACGCGCGATGAGCATCGTCTCATAACTCAATGAATAAAAGAAGACGAGACGACCCTACACTGCAAAAAGTTTTGGTACCATATGGTACCAATATTGGTCCGGACCCTTGTCGCTATGGGAGTACCAACATAGGGACCAAATTTAGAACCAATTTAAAGTGGTCCTATTTTTGGTACAATAGTGAACCAAATTAGAAACCAAAATTGGTCCCATATGATACCAAAATTGGTCCGGACCCTTTTCGCTGTGGGAGTACCAAAATAGGGACCAAATTTAGAACCAATTTAAAGTGGTCCTATTTTTGGTACAATAGTTGAACCAAATTAGAAACCAAATTTGGTCCCATATTTAAAGGGGTCCTCTTTTTGGTACAATCATGGATCCAAATTAGAAACCAACATTAAAACCAATGGAACTGGTTCCATTCGTTTTGGGACCATATCATAACCAAACCAAAAAATGCACGGGAAGCAAACCGAAATGGCCTGTTCCCTGCACATGGAGTAAAATGTGTCTGAATGTCTAATATAATGGGCCGTAATTCCTAATTTGTGTGTAATAATATGAAAAAAACTAATTCGCGATAAATCGCAAACTTCTATACAATAAATATACATGTATGCGATTTAGTGCAAAGGTTTTCGATTGATAACAAATGTTTGCAATTAATCAAATCAATTTGCTTTAACTGTATAAACATAAATCATACAGGTCTGGGTGAACTCCAATCGCTATATAATAGCATTGTCAGGCTAAGATAGACCGACCGTTTGGTCATTCACAGCCAGAATGCATGTGTAATGAGGGGAGCAAATCTTTATGATAAATCACAAAACGACTTTGTGAAAATTCACAAACACCTTTGCAATACATCGCAGACCTTTGCGATAACTCGCAAACCTTTGCAATAAATTTCAAGCATCTTTACGATAACTCTCAAACTACTTGGTGATTATACTTTACGATTTATCGTAAACATTTTTGAGATTCATCACAAAGTACCGCTATAGAGCATAAGCTAAAATACCGCTCTATGAGCGGTTAGCTTCTGCTCTATGAGCGGTACTTTAGCTTTGTATCTACCCTATGGTCGGTACTTTAGCTTTGTATCACAATCGATTTCATCATGTCACCAGGTTACACATATCTATATAATAGAGTGCTCATATTGAAATCACTCATAATTGCATTGACATTTGGATAGGTAGGTTGTATTGTAGCCAATGTGATAAATTTGTATCCAGTACAAACAACACGAAGAGACGTTGTGAACGACAGCCTGAACTAGTTAACTAGTCCACCACGTTGCCCTTGTTTCTGTTCTATATAAATATAGGTGCATAGAAGAACGCTCGATTTCACTGATTATATAGGAAAATGAAGTATCAATGTGAAGAGTGCTCAAGTGTCTATGCTTGGCAAGATAGTTTGAAACGTCATATCAAAGTTAAACACAAGCCTTCAGAACAACAACAACAACAGTATCATCAGCAACAACAACAACAACAACATTATCATCAGCCACAACAACAACAACAACAACACTCATTTGCTAATTTGTTTGCTCATTTGCTCATTTGTTTTGCTCATTTGCTCATTTTTTTGCTCATTTGCTCATTTTTTTTGCTCATTTGCTCATTTTTTTGCTCGCTCATTTTTTTTGCTCATTTGCTCTTTTTCTCACCCCCTTTGAATATACTTTGGGTGATATTCTGTGTCATTGTTAATTGATTGGTGCATACTCAATCAAGATCTCAACGAAACGCATTATTGACATCGATAACTATCATGGTGCATTTGGCATTCATGGCCAGACAAATTTAATTCATGGATTTAAGAGTCTGATGTCGCCAGATATCAAAATTAATAAGAGTAAGTTGTACACGAGAACAATTACAATCATGGATAATAGAACAGGTACCTTGAAGAATACGTTTCAAACAGAACGTGGTCTTCTACATATGAATCTCCTTAAATGGATAGGAATTACTATTATGGTAATCACTGTGTCACTACCATTTATTTTAGTTCCAAAGAAGATACCGCGTGAGTCGGTTGACTATGAATTACTTCATACTAATATGTCACACCCCAATGATTACAAACAACACTTTTCGTGAACAAGTGGACAATACGATCAAACATTACTGTTACATTATGTAATAATCAAGGACACATTTATACAGACATTAGGCGAGTTGTGAATAACACTCCGACGATTATAGGTATTCCGTTAAATTTGAACCAGTGGTCAATCTTCAAGCATATATTCAGTGATATCAATAAAACTATAAGAGAAGAAGAATAATGATTCTCTTTGAATTGTTTTTTTTTTAGAAACTATAGTCATATGGATAATTATTATCTGTACCTGACTAGCGACGATTCGATTAATAAATATCCAGATAATCGATTTTTATAAGAGGCGATAAACTTTCTAAAATAAAATGCAGAAAAAAGAGTGACTTGTACACTACATTTGAAGAAACATGTCGATCCCGTATATTCCAGCAGATATTGAAACGTGGAGAAAACATTTCAGAGACATGCTTGATGGGAAGTTAACGCCAGATAATGAGGGTCGATACTTTATTGACAGAACTAAAAATAGTGATAGTGAAGAAGACGTTCTAAAACCACATATTAACGTAGTGACGCCCATCGCTCAAGCGATTGAAATGGCTAAGGCCGAAGTTGCAGCAAATAAGTTGACAAACACACGTAAAGCGTCCAAACAAACCAACAAGAGAGTGTTAGCTGGAGGTTTGTCTAATAATAAGAAGAAAATGAAAAGAAAAGTGTCATACGATTAGCCAAATCATGAATGAATACATAGAGTACCATACTGATAAATTGGCATTAATTGAATCACCGGCGGTCAAAGATCTATACCGTAGACCCGGGACGAACGCACTCTTAACGTGAGGGTTGTATACCACACCTTATTCTCTCTTTTTATCGCTACTTATAAGAGTGATCGTTCTTCCAATAATTCGCGATAATGCACGGGTGTCATTTATGCAGAATTATTTTATCGACGAACTACAATCTACAAAGACATAAACAGCTTAAACACGTAGTTATGTCCGAGACAAATTTCTTCGGAGACGATACCGATGACCTAGAATCTGATATCGTTCCCCGTTCATCTGAATCTGAATCTAGAACCGCTTCGTCAGATTCAGAAGATAATACTGTCGCCGGTAGTAGAACGGTATTCGGTCGTAAGAAAGCTGCGCGATGTGTCAACGAGATGGACACATTCAAAAGTATGATGAAACGCGTCACCAATGATGCGAAAGGAGAAGAGAGCATGTCGGGAGAAGAGGCTACCATCGACACAGAGTTTGCTCTCTTTCTCAAAAGTTATAGACGATTAATAGAATACCAGTATCGATTGAAAACATCACCCCTACATAACATGATCATGAAGAAAATGGTCAAACTGACCAAACACGGATATGATAATGAATGGGCTGCAGATGAAGCGATGAGAAAATTCAAGAAACTGTTAGAAATAAATCTAACGATCGAAGATTCTGACAATGATTAAATTTCAATAAACTTCATCAACATATTATTCTCGTTTTCGTTATATATCTATAAGTGGGGAGGGGAGATATGGTTGATTGTTTATTGCAAAGTCGTCAATTAAGGCGAAACATGCTATAACATATATAAAATATTTACAATATTTACAATAGGTCACAAAAAAACAATTGTTACACAATCATACATATATTAATATATAATATGATAAATGTATAAATATATCGTAATATGTATTATAATATCTTATATATATTATATTATAATTTAATCCTTTATAATATCATTATCATAATATTTTGCCTGAAATAATTATTCACGGATATAAATAATGCACTTAATCACACGTTTTTCAATTTGGAATAATCGGCTCAGTCATATTTTAATTTTCTTGATGCCAATTTGATAAAAATACTAACTTTTTTCAGTAATAGTTGATTTTCCAAAGATAACAGTCTTTCGAATTTTTCTTTCGTGGGATTCTCCCAGTAATATTTCGGGATATAGTCTGCTCGAATTATCTGTAGTTCTTTGCAAATAATAATAAAATGGTATTCATCACCCGTGCCATCACCGCAAATATCACAGGTTTTGTCACCATTATCCACAGATTTAGATTTCCATCTTGTATATTCGACAGGCAGTTTTATATTTGCGGTTCTAAATTTTAGCAAAATGTTTGCTAAGTGAGCCGGTAAGAAACTTAGATAGCGACCCATGCCCGGCCTCGTTTTAATACTCATATAAAAACGTGCTCTAGATGAGTTTGCATTCTGCATTTCAGTAAATAGTTCTGTTGTGTGTCGCTCAATAAGCTCTGATTTTATATTTCTAATTTCAGCCTTTGTTAAACCTGACTGATTTGTCCATGCTCTTTCTATGTTAAGTTCTTTCAGTGTTTTAGAAATAAAAAATAGCCATGGGCTATTTAAGGAGCCATCAGAATTGTGATCCAATTCTTTAACAAGAATATATATATTTTTTGCAAGTTCTGAGCCATCGTGTGATAGTAGTTTGGACCAGTAAGATATATAGTAACCTATATTCGATAACGCGCTTTATTATTTACGTACAAGGCCATACTTCTCAATAGCCCTTGTTTCTCTTGACTATAACAACAACACCAAAGTAACTTCTATTATTGCGTGTCTTATCACATGTACGTATTATGTATGCATATTTTTGATAACTAATTATCGCGTTAATGCTAACAATGACACAGCTTATCACCTTACGTGATCATATCCCGTTAAACAACTAATGATGTAATAAGAATGCACACGCTATCGATAGCTTAATTGAAAGCGTGTCTGTACATGCATAAAAGGAAGCTTCGTCATATATATTTGTATACCATAACTACCTAACAAAGTTAGCACAGATGAGGTAACATTATGTAAGATTATATATGAGCGTAAGTATGAATAGGTCTATAAGTGGTTATTACGTAATGTTGTTATAACAACAACACAAAGGCAACTTCTATTATTGAGTGTCTTATCACATGTACGTATTACATGTATGTATACATATTTTTGATAACTAATTATCGCGTTAATGCTAACAATGACACAGCTTATCAAACTTACGTGATCATAACCCGTAAACAGGTAATGATGTTCAGACACGCGAGTGAGAGCTAACATCAAATGAGTCGGACCACACATAGCGGTCAACAGATATAATAGCAGTCATTTGGTCAATTTATCCAAGGTGTCCCTCTTTTCGACCTATACAGTGTTACCCTATTGACGCGTGTGATTATGTGTGTGTACATACTTGAAAATTTGTTCCTTCGAATATGTCAGTTCATTCGGGGTAGTAATTTCGCATCACACACTTCGTCCTAGCGTGACTGCTTTCAAAATAGTACAACATCTCAATAATTGTTCCAATAATTCGCGATAATGCACACGTGTCATATACTCAATAACTTCATCGGGATAGAGAAGTAAAGAATAAACGCTCTTTATTATTTATGTAAGAGTAATGGCGTCAAATTATTTCAGGTATTGTGGAGACAATTATATGATGTAATAGACGAGACTGCGTCTGATGATAAACACTGGAATGTATGCATTCATACCGATGGTGACAATGTCCAAAATTACAGCGACTCGGACCCGTCCATACACATATAATTGGTATAAAGCTATTTCTCAACATCGCGTCTGATGATAAACACTGGAATGTATGCATTCATACCTATAGTGTCAATGTCCAAAATTACAACGACTCGGACCAGTCCATACACATATCATTGGTATAAAGCTATTTCTAAACATCGATTAATAAAATTAACAGAGTTTCATGAAAAATATTTAAAATTTGTTTGAACAAAAATAGTTGGCCTATAACAAAAGATATTGCACGCAAATAATTAAAAAACATTCGACATTTAATACCGAGATTATTTTCAGTAAGAGACCGAAAACTCGTTATAAATTTTTGAGATTTGTTAAAACTTTTTTGAAAAAATTTTGGAAAAAAAATTAGGTTTTGAAATTTTTTTTTGGAATATTTTAGTACAACCAATTTTTACCCGCCAAAAAATCTATTTTTAGATGTGGATCCAACAAGCCTCCCGTACTACTCTTTACGATAAATCGAAAACATATTTCTGATAAATCGCCAACTACATGTACCATACTTGGCGATTTATCACAAACGTTTGCGATTAATCGCAATGATTGAATTATATTGCTATATGTGGGCACTAATGGGATTAAACCATATAACCATTATCAATCAGATATCTTAAACAGGTCTGGGTGAACCACTTACCGATCTATAATAGACTACCGGTAAAATAAACTAAAATAAACCGATCGGTCTTTCACAGCCAGCATGCATCCGGGATAAGGGGAGTCACTCTAAACTGTTTTATTGTTATCTCTCAACCAATACGTAAACAAAATTAATACTGAATTATTTTGCAAGACACCAAATAATTATTTACTGTATGCTTTTATATAATACTGGGAGAAGAGTGATTGCTCTGTATCTGTCGAACACCTTTTTCGGTTTTGCCCCACCTTTATATAAAGGGATTATCACGCCAATTTTTGCCTGGTGTGGGATGTGATTGAGTTCCATCATCATCGACAGCATATATGCTACAGACGTAATGAGACTTTCGCCTCCATGAATAAAGTGTTCATATGAAAGTGAATCGTGACCTGGAGCTTTGCCTTTGCCGGCGTGTTTTAATGCATTGTGCACTTCTTCTGGAGTTATTTCATAACATAATATGGCGTCAATTTCTTCTGAGCATTGTGTACTAATTATTTGTGAGACGGAATCAGTGACATATCTAAAATGCTCGTGATCAAAATTTTCTGAGTCAAACTTGGAGAATAGAGATTCAAAGTAATCGGCCCATGCATTTATTACATCATCGGGCTCTCGCAGAGGATTACCACCCACTTCGAAAAGATTATGTGAAGGGTTTTTCCGTCGATTACGATTGCCATTGAAAGCCCTGAAGAAATTATTAATATTTGACTCTGCCATATGATCTACGCTGTCGTCCATTTGTCTTAGAAAATTTTCATTAGCTTTTCTATGCTCACGTCGGAAAAGGCATTTTGCATCCTTGTAACTTTTGTAGTCAGGATGTGTGTTGTCATGTGGTTTACCGGAAATGATCCAAATATTGCGGTAGTGTTTCATAGCTTTGTGCAGCTGTTTTAGGTTATCATTCCAGTAAGGCTTTAAGTGTCGTTTAAATGATGTGACTGGGACAAAACACTTCAGCTGCGTCAGTAACTGCATATATGACTTTGTTGTATAATGCATTGAGGTCTTGCTTGGACGCAATTGAATGTGGTGGTAGACTGCCGCCTATTTGGGCCTGATAATGTATGATGTTCTCGCTTGCTGATTCAAATTTCCTCCAGTTAGGTTGTATTTGAGCGAATGTTAGGCTTGGGTCGTTGGCGCTTTCGCCGTATGATATGCTCATGACGATAGGGCGATGATTTGAGACATTAATTGGGGAGTCACCCAAGACCTCGATTTTAGATATTCTCGACATATCTTGTGTCGGTACAAGAATGTGGTCGATTATGCTACCTTCATTTCCATTGGGCGCAACAAATGTTTCGGTTAATCCCCTGCAAAGAGGGCTTGAATTTGCTGAGAAGAATTTGCTTTCATTCACAAATGTGGAGAATGACCTATTTCTGGCGTCTGATTTTTGAAGATTACTATTGAAGTCTCCCATCAAGATCAAATGCCCCAACGAGGAGTAACTGCTTATTATATCTGAGAGAAATTTGATATAGTCTCTGTAAAATTCGACAGCGTAGTTGGCACATGGCATGTATACCTGGAAAATATAGATATATACCCCCGGTCTGAGCCTAAACTGTATGCCACAAATGCGATCGTCGGACATGTCTAAAATTGTTATCTGCTGTTATGCTCTGTTTTCCATAAAACGGTGACACCTCCTTTGTATCTTCCGCGTTGCATAGGTACACGTTGAGTTGCATCACAAACTGCGTGAAAACGATACCTGAGTAATTCACAAGAGCTTCGATGTCCAAAAAAAAACAACAAAAAAAACACGGTAAACAATGAACTGATGCCGCGCAGTGACTGTCGATCTCATATCTATACAATTCCAACTTATGAGTACAACGATAACAACCGCACGGACCGATTCATCCCATGTTCGTCAATTTTCATTGACACGTGTGGATATGAGACATTGTCGCCATTCGCCATGTTATCGCCCAGTTATTACAACAATTTACGGACCGGGAGTCCACTATTTGTTGGATGCTCTTATCAAATTATATTTGGCTGACTCACTGAGATTGATACTAATTGTTTTGATACTAGTATACACAGTTTGATGTATCATGCTATCAAATTTCATCGAATAATGTGGGACTATAGAAGAACTTTGTCGCCAAGTCATCACGCATTGTTATTGTAGGCTTTGATGTTGTCTTGAAGGTTTCAATCCCAACAAGCTGCTACTGATATATTGTCGTGATATATACGTATTCACCTGTTAACCCTTTACCCAACAGAAGGGCCCTGTGCCAATGCATTCTCTTATATATGCGAGTCGACCATAGGTCGCCTCGCATATATAAGAGAATGCATTGGCTTAACACATTAAAAATTATAAAATTGTTAAAGAATGTAAGAAAAAATGGTAAAAAGTGTTAAAAACAGATTTTTTTTAGGCCAATGCATTCTCTTATATATGCGAGGCGACCTATGGTCGACTCGCATATATAAGAGAATGCATTGGCACAGGGCATAACTGTAACTATCACAATGTGCTCAAGGAGCCGATTCCAATGATATCCATATGTGTATGGTTCTATTGAGACAGACCGAAGATATTTTAGGCTGTTGAAGCTTTATTTGGCCGGTTTTGGCCGGTTTGTTGGGTAAAGGGTTAAAACAAAAACTGTGTTTCCAAGTGACTGGACAATTTCACGCCTTACATGTTACCAAGAAGTATGCCATTAAGATGTTTTACTTTTACATGTACATAAATTTGAGTTGTAACTGTGATACATGTAGCTTTCTTCCTTTTGTGTCTTAAAGACATCTTATGGACTTGTTCGGGTGCGTGAAACTGTTAAGTTAGTACTCAGGAGTTATGCCAACCTGTGGAATGTAGCATTCTACTAACATCGCCGAAAATTTCAATAAAATCTACCATACCACTCCATAGAAATCATCGTCTGAACTATGCCCAATTGTAAATATTTACATCTGGATTCCGGGACGCAACTATCGGCGATAAACAAACACAAATGATGTCTCCACCGAGAGTCATTGCATTTAGAATATCAGAATGACGTTGTGTGTGTTGTCAATTTGAACTAATATTCGTAAACATAACTACAAGAGCAAGAGTATTCTCCATTTCTATTTGATCACCCTGTCGGAGTTTTTCATATCACTTTAAAGGGCATGGCAATGATCGCAATTCGTTTTACTCGTAACTGAAGGATGGGCTTTTCATTATCGTTTTTTATTTAGAGCCATATTTATACAGTAGCCAGTAAAAGTTGAACACATCGCACAGTCTTTTTCTGGATTAAATTCCACGAGGCAGATAACAAGTTTGTTCCTCTTCAAACTTCAAAGTTTCATAAGTATTATTATCTGTCACATTATGCATTGAGGATTTAAGTTTCATCAAAACTATGAACGTAATAGAAGAACTAAGATGTATTTTTCAGTTATGAATAATACTGATTTCGACCATTCTAAAACATCGGGAAATCATATTGTCACCACGGGGTAATTCTATGGTAAATTAGCAAATTAAGAGCAAAAAATAAAATCCCGTCCAAACTCAAAAGTTAATGGGTTTTTTCTATCAAGAAGTAATGGATTATACGTGTGTCCCACACTATATAATACGACCCTAGATGTTGTTAGAAATAACACACCATTTCCATTAACTTGACATGTTGCTCATTATCACACTAATCATTTCGAACTTGGTTATTTCTGTTTTCGTGAGATTCAGTGCTGTTTCTTTAAGATGTTTCGCGACGCCACGACCTCTCCAATCCTGTGAAACTCGGGTCGCTCTGGTCAGAACAGCTTTGCAGTAACGCAGCTGTGTATCCAATCTGGCATATATATATATATATATATATATATATATATATAGCTATATATATATATATATATATATATATATATATATATATATATATATATATATATATATATATATATATATATATATATATATATATATATATATATATATATATATATATATATATTGGCCGGTGTCCCGCGTATCACGGATGTGATGTCACATTATGAGTGCAACGTTACTGTGTATGCTAACACGAGTATTTATTACATGATTCAACCCTTCTTTCGATTTATAAACCATTTTATCACATAACTAGGCCATAAACCTGACCTAATATTTTAGCAGTAAGACCCACGTTTATGATCGGCACGCGCGGTGACGCAAGAGCTTAGCGCAATGATGTAGATATCAATTTCGTAACTTTATTATTATAATGTTGGGTTATTTAGTGTTGACTGAGATAACATGGATGACAAGGTGGTTGAACAATTTTGTCAACATGAAACTACACATTTAAAATGGAACTATCTTGTTATTGAAGGTGCCTTTACTTCCTCTTTGTTTGTGATAAGGTAATCAATATTAATTAATTATTAACCTCGTCCACTAAATTCGATTTGAGTCTCGCTAAAGCTCGACGACTCGAATCTAATTTAGTGCACTAGGTTAATACATTCCGGATAGAATTGCGACTCACTAAAAATCCTCTGTATATAATACCGATAATCAACGACCGTGGTCTAACAGGAAATAGCACCAGGTGTACTCAAATGTATTGTTGCGCGGAAAAGCGTTCTTTGACTTCCGGTTTGCCGTCTGTTTACATTCCGCACGCTATGCGCTCTGAATCGATGCCTGTTGATATAATTTGAACAAATATTTCATTAAATGTAAGTCATTAAATACATCAAAGCGTGTCAATTATCTGGCGGAGACCGCGGACAAACATCCGGCTTGCCGAACAGAATCCGCTTTTAGTTTTTCGTCCCATTTAAGTACGGTAATGGATTTTATGGAGGTTTTGGATCAAGTAATAGATATTATTTTCAACATGTCCTCAGTTTATAGCGAAATTTACAAAACTTGTCCAGTAAATTAGGTCTGGAGAGTTTCGGTCAGGACCTAATTTATTGGAATCGTAGATATTATTAAATTTTTCAAAATTATTTATGTTCTTGAATGTTTCATAAAGACACTGGCTTTTTCTGAAATCGCCCGGATTGGCCAAATAACCCGAAAATGACAACTTTGGAAAAATGACGGTACTTTTTTTGTAACGGCATCGGTTTGTCCTAATAGCATAATAGCATTACCACCAACACCATAGCACATTAGTAGGACCACTTTGCTAGGTGTGGTGTATATATCACCATGCAAGTAAAACTTATTAGGCAAACAATGACCTCTTCCATCTGCCTCAAAAGTACGACACACAATGTGTAATAACAACGTATCCTGCAGATATGCACATATATGTAATTTCATACAGAGAAAGAAACTAAATTAGACAGGGCACATATCACGAGTGAATCATAATCGTAATTTTCCCATAGTATCGAGCAACTACTGCAAACGCGTTGCTGAAGAAACAACATTAGTGAATATCACAACGGAAGACAGTCAGACTATGCCATAAACCTCTTTCCAATTCACACCCTAATTTACTAATGGAGTTTCTGACTACAGTTCTATTGTGATCGGTGTCTGCAAGTACTTCCAATAATATCTTCTTTGTTTGACCTGGGCCGAATTTAAGTGACGCCTCTGCTTTTGCTTTTCTAACATGGAAATGAAGATGGTTCTCTATAGCGTCCTGGTTACTACCATAAACATCCACTTGATACACATAACCTTCCTGGCAAAATCGCCGAGATGTGAACGTTACCACGGGAGACGGACTTCCTTCAGAGTAGAACCCTTCTACCATATCACATAGAATCAACTTTGCGTTCGCAAGAATCAGTTTCAGGGGTACACAGTCGATAACAACCATATCTCGAGGAAAGAGTTCCAAGTTTGCTGCGTCCCTGCTAATAATGTTCAGCAATATAGGTTCATCCAATGGTTTGATGTTTTCTGGATAGATTCCCGTCAGCTGGGCTGATGTGACGTTCATTACATTCACATCCTGTAATATACATTTTGCTAATAACATGGCTATTGCAAGAGTATTTAGAATGAAACGTGTCTAACGCCCGGTTTTGAAGTAACGCAATGTTATGAAGTAATTGACGACTTTAAAAAGTAAAAATCGTCAGCTTGTATAGTAAAATGAGGTCCCCAGTATTGAAGTAACACTCGCCAGATTATGTAGTAAAACAACTGACTCCCAGATCCTTTTCACAGGATTAGGTATCATTGGAAAGTTATTTTCCGAATATTCTTAGACATAGGTGGTGACACCAAGAACTAAGGTATGTTTTGTTAAAGTTTAACTCGGCGGTGTGGGTGGTTGGCACCAATTCGTCATTCCAAGAACGCTATGAGGTAAAAAATTAAGGGCAATACTGAGTTGGTAATGGACAGATAATATTTATTGTGTGTAGCTGATTCATGGACCAAAGTCTAAATATTTTACTATTATTAAAGGAACATCGTTGGAACACCGGATTATCGAAATTTCTTGTTGAACCGTTTCGTCCGAAAGAATGTCAATTGCAACAAGTTCACGTTGTGGTTAAAGGTACGGTTGGCCTTGACGGTGGGTATCCTGTGAAAATATTTCCACCCGTCAAAAACCGCCACAAACAGAAAGAACAACAAAATGTAGACAGACTTTGTCCGTATACAAATAAGAAATATCGCATAAACAGTATGTTATTGTCATATTTTTGACCATTGTTATGTAAACAAAAGCCTAAAAAGTTACTTTTCTGGTGTTTGTTTATATTATGATGGTAAACATAAAGAGCGTTCTTTGTTGGTGAATTCCTGATATGGAACGAATAAAGAGCGTTTATGCCATTTGTGTGTGATTAGCCAGCAGCATTGTGTCGTCTTCTGTAACACAATCAGGCTCTTGCTTAGGTAAAATACAGTAAATCTTTATGATAACATGCTGTTTACGCGATGGTAATGGTATATATGAACGAAACTGTATGCGTTTTAATGTTTTTCTGTTTACGGTGATTGGAACAAATATGAATATTTTCGACAACTAAGGCCTCACGTGCCTTTAAGACAGTAGCGCTTGATTTGTAATATTAAGCAATCAACCGGCAATAATTCGAGCGTCTGCACAACTCGCACCTAATTTCCTGTTGAATGCTCGAATATGGTGTGTTGATTTCTTGGCAAGACAACACAAGCGTATATATATATCTTTATTGCCTCCTCTTTAAGGAGATATGATGTGTTATATAATACAATGTGCAGTGTATATGTACATAATATATTAATATAATGAACACGTACATAACGTAACGTACTAATGTATGTCATTAGTGGGGATAGTAAATCGTAATGATCATATGTAATTCTGCATCAATCGCAGATAACACCAACGTTTCCATTTTGTTTAAGAGTCGCCATTTGAATAGGAGGCCGTGTTATGGTTGGTGCAATCGACTGGGATTGGCGTGTGTTGTAAAATTGTACTTCTCAGATAGTGGAAACGAATGTACAAGGAAGGCGAGATATCAGTAGTATGTTACATTCTGGTGTTTAGGAGACTGTAGAACAATTAATTTATCAAGTGTAAAGTGTACACTAAAATGTAGATGTGCGGAATTAAACATCGCGTCATTCGCATCTGGAAGCGTGATTTACACTACAATAATTCAATAGGAATGTTGCTGTGTCAACGATAACGTCCATCAGGTCAGCGATATCCGGTGGCATTGTTACGGGTTCACCACCCAAAAGAACGGCCAGATTCTGCAGAGATAGGTTATCCAGAAACATGAACATGGCGATACCATACACGTTGACAATATGATTCCAGTAGTTGTATCGTAGCATGTGCATTATATCAGAATTACACGACAAAATGATATGGAACAGTTCGTTACTGTAGCGAAAGTTACACAAGTGACACAGATCATTATTGTCATACATCGATCTGTTGAGAAGTAGAGCGAGGTTCTGTATTGGGGTCGCGCGTGCGATTTTGTTCTTAGCTATGCCCATATTTTCCACAACATAGTCGGAGAAGGGTGACACTGTGCGAACAGTGATAACTTCGTATTGTTCTCTATTGCGGAGTGCCATTCCTCTTGGTAATCTGCTTCAACATGGCGACGAACTAAACTCTTCCAGACAGCATTGGACGGGAACTGACCGTTTTCTAAAAAATCTGTCAAGTGAGAAGTCAGGTTATACATATCCAGTATTGGGAATATATCGGCGACGAACCCAGTTGGTGGTTGATTAAACAACAGGTACTGATATGATTTAAATAGAAACAATTGATGTGCGATTTGATATCCAATAGGTAGATGAATGAGTTTCTCAAGGATGCACAGTTTCTCTTACAATGGGCAGTATACCTAGATATTGCAAGGGTGAGCAGTGCTGTACCATTGTTCATAGGTAGCAATTCGCAGCCATAGAGGGCCTTCGGCAGAACTACACTCTGTATCAGCTTCGAAATCACACGATCGCACAACGCGTTTCCCGGCAATAGTAAAGTAAGATCTCCTGAGTTTGTGAGATATGTCTTCATAACGAATCAAGGCGTTGTTAGATTTAACTTGGAGAATACCAAGGTGGGTATATAATGAGGCTTCCTTGATGGAGCTTTCGCCTAGTTGTCTAGATTCATCTTGTTACGGTCCGTTTCGCTGAATACAACAACCTTGCTTTTAGTATTGGAGAATTCAAAATTCCACTTAAGACTGTAATCATAGCAGGTTGCAAGCAGTTTATCGATGCCAGCTTTTGTAAATGAAATCACAGCAATATCGTCAGCAGTCGTTGGGGCGGCACATGAAATATTGTGAACAAGCGCGCCTTCTCTTGTAGTTGAAAGATCCCTCAGCAGATCGTTCACGAACACCAGATATAGAAACGGGGAACTGACCGCCCTTGTCTGGTTCCTTGTTCGATACGGAGATGTTGCGAGATGTTGCCATTACAGAGAACCTGGCTGGTGCAATCCACGTGCATCTGGAGTATTGTGCGAAAGAGTTTCCCGCTAATTCCAAAGTTGTGCAGTTTAAACATGGGACCCGAACGCCGCACTCGATCAAATGCTTTTTGTGAATCTAGAAAGCAAACAAAGATCCTTGATCCCAAGTCTGATGCGTATGAAACAGTATATTGCACGATGAAGGCGGTCATCAAACAGCGGATACCTTTCTGAAACCCATTTTGGAGTTTGTTGTGAAATTCTGACACAAGTTCACTGGATAATATACGATTCATGATGATTGCTTCGAATAGCTTGTAAATGACCGGGGGAGAGTTATGGCACGGTAGCTGTCGTGTTGGTGTCGAGGCTTCGGATCACCCTTAAAGAGAGGCACGATCAAACCGACCTTGAGTTCTCGTGGTACATGCTCTAGTCTGAGTATTCCATTGAAGAAACCACACAGCATGGTGCGAAGAGATTTTGGGCTGTACAAAAGGTGTTCATTCACAATGTTGTCGATGCCTCCTGCTTTGTTGAGTTTAAGTGAATGAATAGCAGAGTTTACTTCCGCGAGAGAGATTGGCTCAGATAGGTAACTTATTGAGAAATCCTGATGTTCTGGGTCGAGTATGTCTGCGAGATGATACTCAATGTCGCGTTCGAACGATGGGTCTTTGTGTGGAGTTTTATAATATAGCTTAGAGAAATAGTCTCTCCAACTAACAAGTATGTCTGAAGGATCACGAATCATTGTCCCGTTGAATTCCATTTCGTGTGCAAAAGATTTACGTTGTTTATCTGAATTAACTAACTTCCAGAACTTAGCTTGATCACAACTTGCATAATGTTCATTATTGTTGCTGATTCTCGTGGTGTATGCGCTGACCTCACGACGAAGTATGTGGTGGAAGTTTCGTTTGGAATGTTTATAGTCAGTGTATGATTTAGAAGCAACATATCGAGGTTTCCCTGCAATAACCCAGTTGTATCTGCATAACCTGGAGTGGTTACGTAGATATTTCAATGCGTCGTTCCAATATGGCTTGGTGTGGCTCTTGTACTGCTTTTGTCCAACAGAAACTTGGGTTGCGTTGAGTAGGATTGTAACAATCTCACTATATGTGCGAGACAGATCTGCTGTAGAATTGATGGTGATCGAGGTGGTACATTGAGAGTCTAAAGCACGGCGGAATGCATCCTCATCAAGTCGTTTCCAGTTAAAGTTTACATTACGGTACGATGTCTCTGACATGTGCGTTGCGGAAATCCTGAGGCCATTACTGGTATAAAAATCAAGAGAAGACTGACAATGATATAAACAGAACGTCCACCATTTGGGTTATCGCACGAACAATTATCTTAAGCGGCCTGACGACTTCGTTCGAGTCAACAGCTCTCTGCACGTTCAGAGTTTAACTCACTGTGGTCAAACATAGCCGCAATGATTGGGTTGCCAGCGGACACATATTATATGTCTGTATGATCCATTTAAAACGCCAAAATACACGATATTTACAGAGATTAGATGCATGTGTGTATCCCCACCCTAAGCGACCAACTTACGATTGGTTAATCCTTTTGATGTCCGCCATGCTACAATTAATAGTAAATCGTTAACATGCGTCCCGTCACGTGTAATAAATCAGTGGTAATATAGAGTTGATCTTTGTGAATTGCATTGTCATTTGTTGGCTCATCATTTCATAGTACATGTACATACGGGCGATATTTCTCTGTCACTAATTACAAAATGGTAAAACGCTTTGTAACTTTCCCATAATAATTGTGTCAGTAATGTTAACTACGGCTTGTCTGTAAAAATTTAACCAGTGATTCAGCGTACACTGGTGAATGGTCGGACACAACGTGAGGTTTTTTTCTCACTTTTTAGTGGCTTCACCAAGTCTAAACTATAAATAACCCCAATACTCTTATTACAACGGGTGCAAATGAGAAATTAACATATTTGGACGCATGAACGTGACTAGAGGATGTCCATGTGGTAACTACATTTAGTTTTCGAATACCACCCTTGAACCAGCCAGACCAATCTTCCATGCATGCTTGAAAAAATCAAGTTGCACCCACTCAGCCTTGGTATATAACGTTCTACCTGGTACCTCAATCTTCCAACTGTTAGAAATTTCTAATCTGATACCGCATACGGTTTGCAGAATTTCCAACTGATGGCCATTTGAACCATATTTTCGACAAAAGTAGAAACATACATGTAGGTCAGTGATTGAGTCTTTTTCAATGAATGGTTCCTGAAATACTAACGATTTCACATTCGAATTTCTTACTTTTAGATTGAAATTTCGGATATAAACGAGCCAAACAATCCACTATTTTAAACTATAAGCCCGCGATCTCGAATCCTAAATGACTATTTTCTAATTGCTTGATACGTACGTGGACCATTTTAACCTAAAGAAACTGTACGTAATGTGGTAGTATAGTTAAATCATAATAAAGTATGTATATGTCGATAAATAAACTGAACTAACGGTACAAATTACACACATGTACTTTGAACACACAAAACTTGCCGAAGGTTTTCGGTTTCAGTTTTTCGTACAGAAGTGAAAAAGTGCTCTTTATTTATGTCAATACATATATTAACACCCAACAACAGACATTCTGCCAATAACACGGATATTATAAGAACATCACACCACGTTCTCAGTAGTTATACGTCCCGTTCTCGGTGTGCAGTTTTTTCAATGCTACTGAGTTTCAACACTAAATGGATTGTATTTCAAAGTAATTATATTATTTCTCCACGGCATTGAGCAGACCAGATAGTAAGTCACAGTGCTATCGATAACAATGGAGCGTAAGTGTTGTGGTTGTTATTAGAAAAGTGTGTGACAAATACACCTATACGAAATTTCAACTCCATCAATCAATCAAGTTTATTGTCTATTAAAATCAATTAATGACATTTAGACATCAATTAACATATATACATATACTTTACAGGTTACACGCGTGCGTTGTAATATGTTTCCCCACAGCAACAGGCGGCCTTGAGCATATTAAAGCCGCACACATTTCTTGGAAGTCCAAAAATGCATGCAGCTCCAATCTACCCACGACTACCAACCACTGTGGTAACACCCTCATTCCCACCACCCTGCCATACCACTTCACCGGTCGCCATGGTGGAGCACACCCCGCTCCATACGAGACAAATGCACCGTGTGGAGCGGGGCCCGATCGGCCCAGGCATCCATCCGCGCATCGCGGGGTTGGTGCACTTTTACTGACCATCTCTTATTTTCCATATATCTGGCGAAATATTCTGATTTTAATTAAAATAAAATTCAGATGAGCCAAAATAGTTCATTGATAATATAAAACATGGTATTAAAATTAGTTAATATCACTAGCATTGTCGCTGTTGGCATTGATTTCGATAGCTCACGATAGATATAATGTATCGGCACAGAACTACACGCTTTTAAGCTACCTCTTCAAGCCCCTGTTTTCATTTCTGCTAATTTACCTCGGTCACCACAAGTTGCTTCTTTTTTTTAGCTATTGTTATTTCTGCACGGCCTTAAATTTGCCCACACGATTCGACACCCAGCACATAAAAGTGGTATTTGAAGAACACCGAGAACGGAACGCACAACTACCGAGAACTTGATATGGCGCCGAACCGAATTCAAATGATTACAGAGTGTGGAAAAGGAACGCCTTCCTGGAGGTAGTCGATTCAGTTAATGGTTTCAGTTAAAATATTTAAACACTAACAATTTCACATTCAAAATGACTATTTAGATGTTCTCCACAAGTACATGACCCATTTGAACACACATTATATGTACGTAATATGATAAGAAGTACTATACAATATAGGTCGAAAATGCACGAAATACCGTTATACCGATGTAAAGAATTTGCCGAAGTGATTGTTGTTTTCCAGCTGATTACAATTTTCAGAAGTGAGAAAAACGCTCTTTATTCATTCCTGATCAGGGACAGACTAACAATGAACGCTCTTTAGATACGTTGAAGGAATGTACATGTTGGATTGGAAAGAGTTGCACACATTCCATTGCCTTGAATAACGTGATCGTTGGGGCAAATTGTGTAAACCGCGATGGTTATTACTTGAGCAATATTCAACAGAATCTTTTGAAATTCGGTGCGTGGTTATATGTTGAGAATTTTGGTCACTTCCGATTATTTTTGACGGAGTTCAGCCTCTCTTCTTTTTACTTAGAAATCAGTTTTTGGGTTGTCCGGTTTATAACTTGAGCAATATGCAACATACTTTGTTGATGTTTGGTACGTGGCTGTCGTTTAGGAAGATGCAGACCAAGTTAGATTTTGGCATGGTTCGGTGATTTATGATCATTTTTACTTGGAAGTGGCAGTGATTGCGTTATCCGGGTGATAACTTGAGCAATATTCAACAGAATATCTTTATATTTGGTATGTTGTTCACATTTGAGACAACGCAGGTCAAATTCGACAATGGTCACGACCCAATGTGTTTTGACTGAGTTATGTCCCTTTTTCGGCTCAGAAATGATTAATTTTGGGTTCTCCGGATGATAACTTAAACAATGATTAAAAGAATTTCTTGATTTTTGGAATATGTAAATGGTTTACAGATCAGAAAACACAAGTCAAGTTCAAGGTTAATGGCCTATGAATTATGATGGACGTATCATCACGTATGTGCCTTTGTTCGACTTAGAAAGAATCATATTTTAATTGTCTAAATGTAAATTTGAGCAATCTTTAAAGGCACGTGCGGCCTTAATTGTCGAAAATATTCAAATTTGTTCCAAACACCGTAAACAGAAAAACATTAAAACGCATACAGTTCCGTTCATATATACCATGGCCATCGCGTACACAGCATGTTATCATAAATACCTATTATATTTTACCCAAGCAAGAGTCTGATTGTGTTACAGAAGACAGCACAATGTTACTGGCTAATCACACACAAATGGCATAAACGCTCTTTATTAGTTCCATATCAGGTATTTTCCAACAAAGAACGCTCTTTATGTTTACCATCATAATATAAACAAACACCAGAAAAGTAACTTTTTATGCTTTTGTTTACATAACAATGGCCAAACATATGACCATAACATACTGTTTATGCGATATTTCTTATTTGTATACGGACAAAGTCTATCTACATTTTGATGTTTTTTCTGTTTGTGACGGGTGGAGATATTTTCACAGGATACCCACCGCCAAGGCCAACCGTGTCTTTAAAATAATCTCTTTGATATTTGGTGTTTGATTAAAAAATTGCCGGAATGACTTATTTGTTCTTAAAAGAAAACAATGTCCCAACAAGCCACATTTCTGTGGATATTTTACTTGATCATGGGACAGGCCGGGATATGACACAAGCGAACATCATTACTTGCGCCAGTCCATGCTGGACGCAAGTAATGTTTTCGGTCCGGATCTTTGTCTGTCCTTCCGGGAATATGTTATGTCATACCGGAAGTACAAAATGTAAAGACTGCACATGCGCTAATATGAAATGGTTGCATCGATTGTAATTTAAATCCACATATATATTTCATTTGCATTGTTATCTGGTTTTATTTTGGTAATAAATCGTTCATAAATGAACAATATTGAAAAATTTCAAAAACTTCAAAAACTTCAAAAATTTCAAAAATTTCAAAAACTTCACAAATTTCAAAAAACTTAGTAATTTTTATAGGCGCCAAATTACCATCCAAGACGTATACCCTTATAAACTGCGGGTCAGTCCTAGTAACGCGCACGTCAACGCGTTTGAAGTTTTCAATGCGAATGTCACTTTAACATTATCCCACAGTGAGTGCCTAGTGTCACTTTAACATTCACCCATAGTGAGTGCCTTGTGTCACTTTAACAATCATCCCCCGTGAGAGCCTATTGTCCAATTAATATTCAAATACTGAGTTCATTTTGTCCCTTTAATATTCAGGGCGGAAGCTGCCCATCGTTCATCGAGGTCATCACGTGATATACATGTAGATAATACATCGTTCACATGGAGAGACTTCGTTCAGCGAGCGCAGTGTGTCACTTTAACATTCAAGACTGAAGCTATCCCCATCAAGGTCCTCACGTAATATACATGTAGATAATACACCATGCATCGGAGTGGCCTAAATCTGATAGTTGGTTAACAGGTAAAAAACACTACCAATATGTCTCACCTGTAATTAGATCGGATAGAGTTATCGTTCCTAATATGCAGCCAACTGGGGTCCATATCATCATAACAGGGATATTATGTCCGTACACACAACTATTTCAGCGATGGATGAACAGAGATTTGATATCTATATGTTTGTTATCGATCTCTCAAACGAGGGGCCAGCACCCGTGGTTCAAACGGTTGTTGGCAAGACACCACACAACATATGCCAAATGTGTGATGGGCGCAAGTATAGGCAGCTCCAGTGAGTGCATTCTAGTTAGATATAATTTTGAGTTCCAAACAGCCATTTTGTGGTTTTAATGTTATGCATTGTTTTAAATAGGCAACCTTGGGGTCCCAGAGCCATCCTTACGCAACCACACACTTGCCTTAAATCTAAACACTTGTGTGGTTTGTCTAGAACTGGCAGTGAATACCCGTTTTTGAGAATTATGCGTTGCAGCCAAATAATGCGATTAACGTTACATGTTGCTGTTGGTTTCCCAAGACGAATGGATAATTCCATATCATGCGATGTGGAATTATAAGGAGCATTTCGGTTTCTAGGAGACATTTGTCTGCTCATATGCATTAATGGTACAGCCCGCGCTTATGTTGGTTTTCACACACAAGAACACACCTTGTTCTCATCTTTTAATATGAAACAACAACACATGCAGTCCTTTTCGGGTACACATAAACATTGTCTGAAATAACTCACCATTTCCATTATCTTGACATATCGCTCTTTGCCGGGTTTCGTGAACGCTTCAATGTTGTGGCTGTTCACACTGATCACCTCGAACTGGGTTTCTTCTGTTCTCGTGAGATTCAGTGCTGTTTCTTTAAGACGTTTCGCGACACCACGACTTCTGAAATCGTGGGAAACCCTGGTAGCCCTGGTCAGAAAATCTTTGCCATCGTTTACCAGTGACGCGGCTGTGTATGCAATCTGGAATATAAATACATATACATATATTTTAAAGGACACATTACAACATAAATAAATACACACGTGTAGCCACACTATCAAGTTATCAGCAGGTGTCATTGTCCATTAAAACGTATTTAGACAATATATGTTAATTGCAAGCAAGTTTGGAATTTGGGATGATATCCGGGAAGATTTGAAAGGGCCATCGGTCCTCTCCTACAACCCATGTTTGAATGCTGTAGTTCCGCTGAAGAGCGTTTGTATGGTATGTGAGTTTGTAAGTAGATTGATATATATCCATGCACGGTGGGTGTTTGTCTACCGTGCATATGTTAATTGCTTCCAGACTGATTTGTTTTATACGGCGGTCACATTATGAATACACTATAGTAATGAACCATCTAGTTGATGAAATTGCAGTGAATCGTGGATGCCGGAATAATCATGAGTCACTCATGGGTTTGTTCGAGCAACAGTTACGCCTTCCATCCGCTAGGGACCTTAACTCAATTGAATTGTTTTTTTAAACTTTAATATTTGTATATGCAATAAATGTATTGACTCCATTTATATGCAATAAACTATTTGCCAAAATTCCTGTTCTGTTTTCTATAATTCTGGGAGTGTTATTCGCCTGATGCTGTTGCGAGAAAACAC
The DNA here is from genome assembly GCA_032622095.1 of Siphonodentalium dalli. NCBI lineage: Eukaryota > Metazoa > Mollusca > Scaphopoda > Gadilida > Siphonodentaliidae > Siphonodentalium > Siphonodentalium dalli. The sequence continues at coordinate 204,307,340 of CP136061.1, forward strand.
TACTAACAATCCAGGACAACCTATACATTTTTGCGGTTTGTTTCCAATTGATATTGCGTAATTTTCTGAATGTCCGAATAATGAAATTGATAACACGAACCTGTATTATTACAATTTGGTGTCAAATATTGACGCAATTTGAACAAGTTCAGCTCAAGTAAAAGTCAAAACAATCTTTTTCTCAATCTAGCTCATTTGACATATTTCCAGGTAGCAACCTTTTGTTTATATTTCAGCGTAGCCCGCAACTGATTTAATAAATCAAAAAGGCCGCAAACTAATGTTAAAATAGACGACAAAGACGCATAGAGCTGCATGTTTGTTATGTATGAGGCTCTTGAAAACCTGGCGGCTGAGTATTAACCTCTTCGCTGCTAAATGACGTTATGACGTCGTGTGCTGGGCTGTTGACGTTTTTGCTAATTTTCCAGTGGAAAAATATAACGGGAATATATCAAGAATCATAAAACTGACTCAGTTAAAATGCAATTATCGTTCACAACCATGGAACAGCATGCACTGTCCAGCATGAAACTTCCAAATACAGTTGTTCCGATGCAGCAATATCTGAGTTCCAGTTATATATATATATATATATATATATATATATATATATATCTATCTTTATTGAAGTATGTCCGTAGGTCCTACGTACCATATAGCACACGACGTGCACTTTTTCGTATTTAGTAGTTACGGACACCGTGGCAGCGAAGAGGATAAATACATAAACCAATCTAGTGTGGGTTAAATAGCCTTGCTAAAAGTACCCTGATAGAATAAAAATAATCTCCGATTACTCATATTCCCTAATCAATTGACTTCCATGTGTGAACCAAAATATATGTAGATTGGCATGGCTTTACACTCACGAATTAGTATTTAAACGGGCGTCATTAATTTGAACCGCAATATTGACCTAATGTTTACCTAATTTTGTTGCATAGAAACAATGTATGTCAATCAATATAGAAAATATTCATACAAGACCGGGATAAAATATGACCAACCATGCGCGAAAGAAACAGACTGAAAAACATCAAAATGTTCATCTTGATACTCCGATATTACATGATTTTTCAAGTTCGTGTTGGGTTATTTAGTGTTGACTGAGATAAATATGGATGATAAGGGTGGTTGAACAATTTTGTCAACATGAAAAGACACATTTAAAATTGAACTATCTTGTTCTTGAAAGTGTCTTTACTTCCTGTGTGTTGTGATACGGAAATCAATATTAACTATTTATTAATATAACCTCGTACACCAAATTCGATTAATACATTTGGTATTGAATTGCGACTCACTAGAGATCCTCTCTATATAATACCGGTAATCAACGAACGTTGTTTAACATGAAATAGAACCAGGTGTACTCAAATGTATTGTTGCGCGGAAAAGCTTCCTTTGACTTCCGGTGTGTCGTCTGTTTACATTCCGCACGCTAAGTGCACTGAATCGATGCTTGTTGATTTAATTTGAAGATATATTTCATTAAATGTAGATCATTAAATACATAAAAGCCTGTTAATTACCTGGCACTATTTCTTGACGCGGAGACCGCGTACAAACATCCGACTTGCCACATAGAATCCGCTTTTAGTTTTTCGTCCCATTTAAGTACGGTAATCGATTTTATGGAGTTTTTTGATCAAGTAATAGATATAATTTTCAACTCGTCCCCAGTTTATAGCGAAATTTTCAAAAATCGTCCAATAAATTAGGTCTGGAACTCGCCAGAGTCTCGGTCCAATCCTAATTTCTGGACTAGTTTTGTAAATTTCGCTATATAGTGGGGACTCGTTGGAGATCCTCTATATATACACCTGTTCGAATTCACAAACTTACGATATTTCCGTTGGCTGTGGCTACATAGTTTAAGTGTCCACTGGATTCATCGAAGAAGTGATCAATATAGTCCGGCAGGTAGTCGTAGCCATGATACACGTCTCCGATATCGATAATGTTCTGTTTGTCTTGTGGTGTTGCAGCTCTATAAACAAGTTCTACTGTGGGATCTTGTTCTTGAATATGTGAACATAAAATTAGTCACAACATATCGACATACAACCGTTCATCTCTCGAAATGAACAGCAAATCACAGCACATATATTTAAGAAATGACTGACATACATGTAGTCATTGGGTTATGACAGGCACAGTATTTAAACAAAGTGTGTGAATTTCGCGTATATATCGACACTTCAGTGGTGAACAGAATGCAACAAGAATGAGAATGATTATGTCACATTTGAGGCCCGAATACCATGAGTCGCTTTGATAAAATACGCACCTGTGGAATTTGAATTGGACATCGTTTGATCTCAGTCACCACAAAAACGTGGTGTATAAATGTTACCCGGTCTGATACTCTTCACGTCTTATATAATTATGTGGCTCTCGCTAGTGAAATATTTAAGCAGGACATTCTGGAACAAGCTTGTTTACCCAGAGGATCTATAAGGCTAGATAAACAAAATAGTTCGTTTCTCAGGGAAAGCTTTGTTAAAAAAAACAAAAAACATGCTCCTCAAACATATTTAGGACATGCCATAAATAAGTAAATATATTAAATACTACACATCCCTATTCATCTGATAGATGTTTTATAACAAAAGTTGACATAAAATGCACCAATGAGTTATTTCTTTAAAAAATATATCACGATCTAACGAAGTTCTGATGCTCATTTATATATTGAGGTTAGATCAAATGATATGGATGAAGTTTCCATGTCTAAATGAGTACTATTGGTTACAGTGAAGTAATTATTTCCCATAGGCCCCCATGTGTAAACATATTTTTATTTCCAAACCAAATAATTGACATAATACACAGATGACATAAATATGCAACATATAAGAGTTAATTTTGGAAATGAGGATCAGACAACAAGCCCGAGGGCTTATATGAAGTCTTCTCCTATTTGGCCCCCATACTAACGTTTAACAGCCTACTGGTGTCAATACTTACCATAAGTGTGGGAGTCATATATAATATGAAAGACTATCATCTGTGCAAACTTTTTGAAGAAACAAATGTTATCGCCGGACATGACTTTTACATTTAAATTTCGTGTTTTTGAAAGTAGCGTCAGGGTCGCAGTAAAAAAAATATTGACATTTTACAGCTCACACTGAAAATTTTAAACATGAAAGCACAACATTGGTCATAAGCCAATGTTTTTTTTATGATTTTTGAAATGCAAACAGGAATGATTTCCTTCATTTTTTATATATATAAGTATAAAATATCCAATTAACCAATCAGGGTCCAGTGTGTATTTGGTACTCTCGTCCAAAATCCGTTGGATGGCGCCCTCCCCTGAATTACTTCACTGTAACCTATTGTATCCGCACAACTTTTGCACATCTGTGGGTTAGAAATTAAGGATAAATGTGATGAACACCAGTCCTGATTTTGGTAAATGACCCATATCTATTGTATCTGTTGAATATGTGACTAAACAAAAAAAAAATATATATGTAAATACCTGCCTGCTTACAATTAAAAAAATAAATAAATAATGCATACAAATATATGCCTCCTCGTCACTTTGATAACAATATTTTCTGAGAAACGAACTATTTTGTTTATCCGGCGTAATTTTATGTCTCGGTACTTGTTGGGTAATTGACGTTAGCTGTGCAGCTATACTGTAGAGCAATTACAAAACAAACACATTGAGAATCGTAACCTTTATTCAATTCAATTAAGTTTATTCATATCGTCAATATAGACATTGCAGAAGAGTTGTATACAAAAATACAATGTATATATCATTACAGGTATACATGTAGAAATGGGGTGGACGATATTCTTTACCTACACTGTTTAAGTTCGACACGCTGCTGGTAGTAAGCCTCAGGGGGACCTAAATATCTCAAGGACCTTCCTAATAAATACTGACAGGTTTTTAACTGTCTTATGATTTCGGGAGTTAGATAGAGCGGCTAATTTATAAGTGTTTGGTCTTTGATAGAAGTAGGATTCTAGATATTTTATTCTTAATTCGCTAAGTTCCCTACACTTCAGTACCATGTGATATTCATCGCCGATTTCGAGATTACATAGAGTGCAGATTATGTCGGAATAATCGGTATTCCAAGCACCGAGTTCTATAGGGAGTTTGTGGTTTCTAGTGCGGAAAGCTAAAGTGTTTTGAACTGCTCTATTGTCATCAAGGGATAGGTAATTCTCTCGATCAAAATTTGACTTTATAATCCGATAAAATGCGAATTTGCTTGATTTCGATATTGTTGCCCACCATTCTTGAATGTATATGTCACGTAGCTTACCGGAAGTTGTGCGATTGAAGCTTTTCAAGCTTGGTACGTGTTGGTTGGTCCAGACACTACTCATACCTAGGCAATTAGGTGTGTCCCGTATACCAATAAACAGTGAATTATTAACCTAGATAACTCGATCTACCTATAGTTTAGCATTGTATGTGCATTGGGATATGGGTGTACGGATGGTTATATAACACAGGGGTCCGTGAACATTATTTTTTCATAATGTATTACAAGGGTAATAGATCCACATTTCGAGAAAATCAAACGACGTCTGGGGAAATGGTTTCAAAACATACACTTTGTCTTTATCCCTAACATCCATAAATATGATAAAGCGAAACAAGCTTGTAAAATTATAATCTCAAATTCCAAACCTAATCGATTTTTAAAAAATGTCAATGTCCTAGTCCAGCAACTATCTATTTCCGGACAAAAAAAACACGTCATTTCTACCAATTTAACGCGCCCACGTGTTACTATACCCGAACGAACTGCATATCTGTACCTAGCGCAACTTACCAATACATATATGCTCATGTCACATTAATAGCAGAAAATATTCGATTGTTTTTCATTTCACCAAGCCAATGTCCGTGTCAAAATATCCATTTTAAATCTTCCATTTTAAAACATTTTACACCATTGTGTACCGGTAAGGCGACTGTTTTAAACAGCTACAATCATGTTTTCTCTTATCGATTGTCGGCATCAATTTATCGACAGCATTTATGAATGAAGCGGAGACAATTGTCATGTTTGGAACTTGTTATCACAATCGGATACAGTATGCTCAATATGTTTAAATTTAATTCATCCTTATTGGACGGGCTTATTGTCCCCCGAATTTTTTAATTTTTGGTGAACTATTGTAATCAGCCCCGTCCGTCCGTCCGTGCGTGTGTGCGTCCGGAAATGGTTTCCGGATGATAACTTTAGTTTCGGTTATTAGATCAAAAACAAATTTCATTGGTGAGTTTATCAGACCAAAATACAGGTCAAGTTCGAATATGGGTTATGCGAGAGTTATGGACCCTTTTTTTTACTTAGAATCTTGTAATTTTCTGGTTTCCGGATGATAACTCCAGTTTCAGTTTGTGTGATCATATCTGACCAAATTTGGTATGTGAGTTTATCAGCCCTATATACAGGTCAAGTTCGAATATGGGTTTGCTCCGCCCCTTTTTGACATGGAATCCTGTCAATGTCTGGTTTCAGAATGATAACTTCAGTTAGTGTGATCATATCTGAACCAAGTTTGGAATGTGCGTTTATCGGCTCGAAATACAGGTCAAGTTCGAATATGGGTACATTCCGCCCATTTTTGCTTGAGTTATGGTCCTGTTATTTTTTTCAGAAAAGCTGATGCCCCCAATGAAGCCACTTTTTCGGGGGACACTGGTCGGACGGCCTTTTATTATCAATAACCGATGACGGTTGTATTTCAAGTTTTTTGGAGGATATTAAATTATTGTGTGATACAATCTATTATATATTTTGGAAGAATTGTGTGTGTGTGAGGGTGTGTGTGGGTGTGGGATGGTGTGTGTGTATGTGTGATCGCGATGAACTCGAAAACGGCCGACCCGATTTCGATGAAACTTGGTATGTGGGGATATTTTCGGCCGGGGACTGGCATAGGCATATTAATTTGTCCGTGCGACGTGACTTTGACTTTGAAATCGGGTCACTTCAAGGTCAAACGCCCGAATATCGCTGGATTTCGATGAAAATTACTGTCTAGGGATACTTTCGTATGGAGAGTCTCATAAGCCTATTCATTTGCCCGTGCGACGTGACCTTGACCTTGACATCGGGTCAATTCAAGGTCAAATCGCGAATTTTGATGGAATTTCCACGAAATTTGATACGTGGGGTTACTTTTGTCCACTGAGTGTTTTGGACGGGTCGAGTCGTGACCCAGACCTGACCTTGACCTTCAAAATGATCAATTCAAGGTCAAATCGGGTAAAACCGGATGGATTTCGACGGGTACTTTTGTCGGGTACTTTTGTCCGGGCAGTGTTTTGGAGGGTCAAACCGTGACCCCACCTGACCTTGACCTTCAAAATGGACAATTCAAGGTCAAATCGCGCAATTCGCCTAAAAGCAGAGGGGAAACAACCCGGACGAAGTCGGGTCCACCTGCTAGTTTGATTATATATATATATATATGTTTGGGTTGTCTGTGGAACCCATGAAATTAGAACACATCGTTTTCGAAATGTTTACTCTTAAATGAGATGATGAACTTATGAATTTCTGATATAAATGAGATGATGAACTTATGAATTTCTGATATACCTATATTATGTTATATTGTGATACGCAATGAATCTCTAATTCGAGAAAATATAATCGCAAAATGCCTGAGAGCCAAATACAGTGTTTATTCAAAGCATGACAACTGTCGTCACTTGAGAAAACTGAAATATAATGTAAAGTCGGTACTTCCGCGGACATATTTGGTTGGTTACATGTATATTGAAATTGCGAGATCTGAGGTGAGTGACATTTCTACAATTTTCCCCGCGCATATAGAGAAACACAGAAAATGTTATAAGACAGAATACAGGAGACAATTTCATAATTCATGGAACTCATCGCAATCTTGTAGACACCATCTTCGAGTGTTTATCAGTCAACGATATTTATTAATGATTATTGGTTCGTATCTTGTTGTTACTACTAAATACTATGATTCTCACAAACGTTGACTATGGCTGGCATACACTATCCGTGTATGGAATGATTTATTTCGTTCTATTGCGATGGGAAAGCCTCTTCGTCCCATAAAAGGAATCTATATCACAGGCCGAGAGATGTAAATCTGATAGGATTTTCGTCAGCTTTTCAAAGAGATTGGCAATTTCAATTGTTTGTTTCTCTCATTCCATGAGAACATTGAGATATAGAAGAAATATTTACAAAAAGTAGTTGGTGGTAATGATAATGATAGTATATATACAGTATGTACAAGTCTCCCGGTAACACAGATTAGGAACATAACCAGTTTGACATATCGCATAATAGGTATATAGATTTGTCGCGGTACGTGTTCTTACAGTACGAAAACGCATGTGTGCATTGTAGTTGTCGCCTAATTTCGTCGCTGTCTGGCTAATGTTTACAAATGTTCAAACATATCAAATTTATTTATCACAGATAGGCAGTTTGTCCTTGCTCGGTTTATCACGGAAAACATGGCATTTGCTGCTTTTGCACATGAGGTTTGCTTTGCTTCTGCGAACTTTTCTGATTTGGTGTGCGCAATGCCTATGTAATTAAATGTTTTTACTATCTTGATAGCACTGCCATTACATTTAAACTGCTTATAACGTGGGTGACTTCGCTTTGAGCTAAGTACAATTTAGGTTGTTTTCAACATTGACTTTCAATTTCCAGTCTCTATCGCATTCAGAAAAGATATTAAGTTGTGTTTGCAGTTTCATAGAGGTTTCAGCCATGATGACTATCATCTGCGTATAAAATAAGGAATAATTTCATATATGTGTTTAGGTTTTCTTCCACTTTGGTGGATATTTTGGTCAGGCCGATATACTCTTTTGACAAATAATCTTCCAAATCATTCATAAATAATGAGAACAGTAGGGTCGAAACATTTACTCCTTGTCTAACCCCTGTCAGACATGTGAAACATCATGAAGTCTTGTTTCCAAGTCGAACTGATGATTTAATGTTCTGGTACATGTTTCTAATAACCCTAAATATTTTTCCATTTACACTGTATTTCAAAAGTTTTTGCCAGACCTTGTCTCCATACCCTGTCGAAAGCTTTCTCAAAGTCAATAAATGCACAGTACTAGTTTGAATTGAGTCCACCGTGATAGTTCAGTTAAAAGTTGTATAATATATATCCTATCAACTGTGGAATAATCCTTTCGGAACCAAGCTTGGTTCTCGTGTAATATTTCCTGTTCTTCCATGTAAGTGTATAACCGATTCGAAAGTATTTTTGTAAACATTTTACCAAAGCAGCTCAATATCGTGATAAGTCTTTAATTTTTAGGTCTTGTGGATCACCTTTATTTTTGAATTATAGTACTTTTTCCTCATGAATCTGGTATACAAATTCAGAAAAATCAGTAAATCTGAAACATGTCATTGGAAGATATTTTAAAATATACTCGTTCATTAGTTTGTCTTCTCCAGATGCCTTATTATTTTCCAATGCGCCAGGGCTTTTTAAATTTCATGCATTTCAATAGGCTTGTTCAAGGTAACGTTAGAATCTAAACATAGGGAGTCGGACAACAGGTCACCTTAGGGGACTTCGTTGTGTACATTCCTATTTATATTTCTAAATAATCTTCCATGGTTTTCACTTCTATGGGTGGGGATTTTGCTCTAATATGGTTATTAAGTTTTGACAAATTTTTTTTGGGATCTTTATATTTTATCATTGCTATTTCCCCAGAGGCCTCATCTCTTGTGTTCCCTAATTGCTATATTCATTTGCGTTTTGTATTTCTTTGAGCTATGTTGTAAAACTTTCTTTGTGATGTACCTTCTTGTGGTTTTGTATTGTCTGAGTGCCTTTCAATATTCTTTTCGCGCAGTCGATCATTTTTTTGCGAACCAAGGCATGCTTTTATGTTTGCGAGATGATTGTTTTAGATTCATATTTGCTTAAACCGATCCACATATGGGAGTTGTTTGTCGTTTATATAAGACCATCCATCCATGTCCACAATGTAAATACAGTGTTAAACGATAGGTAGATCCGAGGTATCTTGGTGAAAATGCATGATTCGTTTTTTTAATGCTGCATAGTACGTCTACAACCTAATGTGAAATTATCGGACATATACAATAGAGAATACATGTAGCTGGTCTGGGCAAACAAGCGTATTACTTATGTCCTATTTGGAAGCCACGTACATGTATGACCTGGAGGTCGGATAACATTTGCTCTTGCGGTGACTGAGATTAAATGATGTCGACGTCAGATTCCGCAGGTTCGTACTACATCAAAGATACTCTTTTTCTGGTCTGAAATATGGCAAAAATAATTCTTACCATTGTGACGACCTGGTGTCTAATATATGTATGTAAATAGACTAAATACTGATAGCAATAATACTAGAATTAATATACACGTACACATCACAGGGGTGTGTCGTTAAAACGAGTAAATAATCTAAATTAAAAACAAGCGGGCTCATATTTTAATTTTGATTTTTTAAATTATATTGTTACTCGTGTTTAACGACTCGCCCTTGTTTTACAAACTAGCTGTATGTTCTCCCAAACATTACTTCAGACATAACTGTTTTTTGTTCAGCTGTTTTAAACATTCATTGAAAGTCATACACGCCATAGCTATTTTAACACCAAGACAGCACACCAATAAACGTCCCATGCCGGATGGGGGATACTTTCTATGCCGAACACTCTCCTAAGCGGGATAAGTGTTTGGTATGTGGCAGTGAAATCCACGATTTAACCCCAAATTTATGTTAGCTGTGTGTACCACATGTATGTGTCGGTACCAAAAGGCGAAGATAAGGAGTATACCATTATGCATTATATATAAGCCTACCCACTTAGGTCGTAGCCGTATAGGCCTATATTTATCTACCAGAAGTATGTTTCTCACAAAATGCCGCTATGTCGCGGGGTCATGAAAAACTAAATCCAGGATACTTGTGTAAAGATCGGTGTAGGTCTGAGCGCCGATCGCAAATTTTCTAATGCTATGTTGATTTTTTTCCAAATCCGTGTTTAAAGTTTAAATTATGACTACTAAACTTATATTAAATGTTCAGACTTATAAACTGGAACAAAATAGACCATTACATCATGGGGTGGGTCCCGCTTTTTACAAGGACAATATGCACTGAAAATAAAGCAATTCCATTGGTTCTCACAGGTGTTCATTGTTATTTTTGACCTTCAGTAATCCCTGCGATGCCAATGTGAGCTCATTTAATTCTTTTGGTGATTTAAATGGTATGAGTATTGATAAATATACAGATTTCCTGTATCATTGTATGATGTTTATCATTGGGTAGATGGGACCTTGGATTTCTGGGACATACCCGGCGATATAATGAAAAACCTCGTAATTGAACATAACTTACTAATTATTATAAAGCAAATATTCATGTTTGTGATGGGAACATATTATTTCGGGATTATCGTTTATGACAGGGGCTTGTAATGCTCTCCACTGTCACCCCTCCAATCTGCCACGCCCTTATGCGCCGTACTTATAATATACGTGCTTGTTTTACATCATGTTACTCTACATGGGTCTCATATATATACCAGCAGGTACGACCACATAACGGCGGTGCAGGTTGACGAGGGTGGTGCGGAACAGCGAGCGCGTTACAATCCCATTTGTTTTGGTTATTCGCACAGAATACATGCATTTTTTCAGTGTGATGTTCAATAACTTGGTATGGGTTAATGAAACAGACTGTAGATGAAAATTATTTAATTAAAACAGAGACTGCATGGGCGACTATTTGGTCATCTAGCCGGGTTATATATAGTCACGAACAGGGGTGCGTTTAGAGTTGGAGTAATCATCGCTATTGATCGAGAGATTTACTTCACAGACATTCAGATTTGCACTGTTGTTCGACGTATTGAGCTTCGAGTCTATATGGACAGATGTGTCAGCATCAACATGAAGTTTTGCCTGTTTGTTAGAATCACATTTTGTGTTCATGTTGGCTGTTACAGGAGCAACAGAGTTGTACACGTTCACTTGAGTTATCGGGGGATGTGGAGGGCCTAATGACAGAACAACTCCGCTTCGCGTGTGTTTCGAATGGAGAATCAGTTTCGGTGCATGGGTGTCGTGCCGGGTGGCATTCGGAATATGGGTCTGAACAATGGATCGGATTTCATCATATTTGTTTGCAGTATTGTCGGCATAAAGTTCGAAGATTTCCGCAAGCTGTTTGAATGTCGAATTCAAATGCTCCTTTGTTTCCTTAGAAGACGACTTGCATTTCTGGGAACACTTCGTGACTTTGAATTCAATGCTGCGCGACGTTTGGGAGATTTTCGATGCGCGTGATTCAATGTTTTTGAACTGTGAATCAACATAATCGTTATTTGACTTTAAGTCGTTTTCAAGAACTTTTAGGCTGGATTTCAGTCCCGTTATTCCGTTCTTGGCTTCGTCATTCAGTCGTTCAACATCCAGTTTGATATTTTTCTGCTCGTCGACCACAGCCTTAATGTCAGAGTTCAGTAAAGAGATAGATTCTTCTAGGCTGAGTATCGTTGTGTTTAGGTTTACGTGAAGGACTCTCATTTGAGTCAGCACTTCTCCGAGTTTATTTTGAACACATATAGAGTTGCATGCACAGGTCGATACATCATTTTTAGGAGGTATTGGCGTCGCAGATTTCAACCGAGAAGATGGCGAAGTTAGCAGGTCACGAATCTCATCCAAGTTTCCGCCATTCATAAACTGAACGAGGTTAAACACGTCTCTTGCGAGTTTGTTTGGAACAGGTATACCCTGCTCTCTGTTAATACGGTTTTTCAATTCATAGTCGAATAGATCTGGGCACACACCGCGCGCTTCAATAAATATGTTGCGGCGAAGACTTTCTAAACTGAAGCGATCCGGCATATCAATCAGAAGAGTTGAAACGAACTGATCCATGAATACATGTTCAAATATATATAAATAAGTGCGAGAACTGGAAGTTGAAGACCGATCGGCTGGGCACACGGTCAACTGAAAGATGGAACACGATACAGATAGGAACGCTATGGGAGAAGCCAGAATGGAGTAAATCCAGACGACGTCGGAGGGTGAGAGAAGCAGAGATGATATTAGAGTCAGTTAAATTGCACAAAGACCGATTTTGCATGGTTGAGGCTGAGATAAAATAATTACGCATATCAGGTCCGACATGTCAATAAATGGACCTATAACCGACAACTCCATGTCACGAGGCCCATGCCACCAGCGGCACAGAATCCATATCACGATTATTGAAGATCACAACGGAAAACAGTCAAACTCTCCCATATACCTCTCTCCGACTCACACCCTAAGTTGTTAATGGCGTTGTTGGCTACAGCTTTATTGTGGTCAATATCTGAGCACACCGGCACTATAATCTTCTTACTACTTTAAACATATTTTATTTGTAATAATACAAAGTGGATTGGGGCACAAATTATATAACTTAATGATCCCCTCTCCGGTATACATTGTTACAAAATTACATAATTGACAAAGTGGCACAATAGGTAACTTATTTAAAGCTGTGTGGAATGTGAGAGAATGGCGATTGGTGAAGGATGATCTCAGCGGATCGGTAGGAAAGGATTATGTAAGGTGGTGGGAGGTGCCAACGTCGATTGTGCTTATTTAAAACAATGTTATGGCAGAGCAAATACCAGGTCGAGAAAAGCAATAAACAACAATGAATGTCCTGCTTATTAATTAAGTTAATATCATTTGTCAAAACGTTTAGTTTCCGTAATAAAATGTTGGACTATTTTGAACATTTCACATTTTGTTTTATATTTATGTTACGGATGCCAAAAAGTAAATCATTCATATGTGTTATTTCGAGTCCTTCTCTGTGTTGCGAATGGTACAGTTCTATTCGCTCTGACTGGTAAAGGGAACACATGAAAAGGTAATGATATGCATATTCGCATTGATTGCCACATGCACAACGTGGACTGTCAGATATGTAGTTTTGGAATTTATCAGACTTTAGATCACTGTAATAATTCCGTAATTTTGCGTGAAGTACATTACATTGCCTTCCTCCCGTGTAGTGACGGGGTCAATTATTATAAGATAAGTTTTGAAATCTGAAATCGTGGGGGCATCTGTTATTACGGACGGCATGTCATTCCACGCTTTTATGGTTGAAGGGGAAAATGACTATTTGTAATTCTCAGAGTGTTACTGAAATATGTGTAAACATTTTCGGGATATCTGAATTCATACTCTGATATGTCAGCTACTCTGGGTGGTAATATGTTTGTGAGATAAATAGTGGCATTCCGATTGATAATGTTGTACATAGTTTGTGTAATTCACGCCTTCTCCTCACTGGGGCCAGCCTACTTCTTTCATTGTGTTTATATCAAAGACTGATCGTGTGAGTCCACTGACTATTCTGGCTGCATCAATGTGTAACCGTTCAAGTTTATCCATTTGATATTTATGTGCATTTGCCCATACAACATCAGCATAATCGTATAATAGTAAAATATACGTTTTATATGTTTTCTAGGGTCTTCCTATCGAGCTGGTATTTAAATCTTCTTAGTTGTGATAAACGCGAGATTAATAGTTGCATTGATATGATTTTTCCATGACATATTTGATTGGAGTTCAAGACCGAGGTGTTTATGTGTCTGGACAAATGATATAGTATCAGTATTAAAGGTTAAATTAGGAGTATCGCCGGATGTGCCAGTCAATGAGTACGACATGCCCATCGTTTTTGAGGGATTAAAACTGACTAGCCAATTGTTTGACCATTTGATATGCTTTCAAGATCCTTGTTCATGATTTGTGCAAATTCATTTAGGTCATGGTGCTCGTTGGGAATGCAAGTATCGTCAGCGAACATTCTCCTAAGATATTCATCAACACAATTTGCCACTGGGTATAAACATAAAATCAGAGGACTATACTATGGCGTTTTTTTTGTAACTATATTGTATCCGCTCTTATATATTCAATAATAGAACAAACATATGTGGCGAAAAGTGGTAAATTTCACTATATGTATTCAATATGTACACATGTTTATTATATATTGAACACATATGTATGAAATGTCGTTATTTTCTGTAACTATATTGTAAATGTGACACATATATATGTTATAAATTGCAAACATATATGGATACTGATGAAAATTTGCATATGTTTGTAGTCAGAATAGCACACCCATATGAGAGTCGCTATTTAGCAGCAGATGTCATTTTTTTGTATTTTAGTCATCAATTTGTTTAATTATTGAAAGCACATGTCCTCGTTTATAATACATATTTGCTGCTTTTGCACACATGCCTGCTGCTCTTAAACGGTGGGGAAAATATATTGTATCTTTGAACACAACCAGCTCACCAATAAAAGGTGTGCACCTTTATATTAGAAATCGTCATCTATCCGTTTTACATTTTATAATGCCCATATATTACCCCAAAATGAAACGTGCGTAATTTATATTCTATAAAACGCCCTATATATTTTCACATTAAACACATGGCTGAGTCTGTTAATTAACTAAGTTATATATTTGACACATATATATGTTATAAATTGCAAACATGTATGGACATTGAGTGAAGTTTGCATTTATATGTAGTAAGAATAGCACATACATATGACAGTCGCTATTTAGCAACAGACAACATTTTATTGTATTTTAGTTATCATTTTATTTAATTATTGAAAGCAAATATCACCATTTACACCTTCAAATATGGGGAAATGAAGCCTTATAAATGTCTTGTATTTTTGAACAAATGTGCGTCTTTGCGATAAAAGGAGTACACCTTTATGTTATAAACCGTCACCTATCACTTACATTTTAGAAAATATAATGTGTTAGCGTAAATTAAAGGCTGTGTAATATATATTCAATATTGCACACACAAATGACCGGCGTTAAAATGCGCGGAGCTCTATTTATATTCAATATTGGACACAAATATGACGGGCGTTAAAATGCGCGGAGCTCTATTTATATTGTATCCTAACATTCGTCTTATAAGAAAACTAGTGTTAGGATTGAAAATATATTGCACTGGGTCGTGTTCACGTCGTATCGACATATGTATTTGTTGTATCCAGGGGCCGAAATGCATTTGGTCGAGACAGTGAAACTGCAAGGCAGAGTTCAGTCCCCCTGCACTATCAGCATAGGTGGCGCTAAAAATATGCAGTTTGCCAAATTCGATTAGGGTTATCCAAAGTCGACTGAGGAATTTACAGACAACTTCTTAACTTCTTAACTTTCTTTCCATCCTTGTATCATATATCTTCAATAACAACAACAACATCGTCAATCATGATGGCGGCAGTTCTGATTAATGGAGTGGACATTGGTGGAGTTTGTGATACATTCCATATTCAGATATTGTCATGGCGTTTCCGCATCACATTGGTTATTTCGAGGACGAAAGTAAACAGGCGTGAGTGGAAAATGTTAAATTTCAGGTAGGCCTAATATTTTTGCCGAAATGTGTTAATTTAACCACATCTTTCCAAATTTAATGGAGTCCAAAATAAATTGGAAAATTATTCCCTATTCCTTATTTTCAAAAATGTCGCTTTCGACCGATTTGACGGCATGGGTGGGTGGCCCGCCCCAAATACCACCTATAAACACCCCGACCCCTGGACTAGATACTGGCTCTATGACGCTCCGATGCTCTGCTCTGTTTGCCGTCATGAGAGACCAGCACAATCCATCATGACGGCGTGCATATAGTGTAACGGCGTAGCCTCATAGAGCCAGCGTCTAGTCCACCCGACCCCCCCCCCACCCATCACCCCCGGGGGTCCCACCCCGAGGGGTGAAAATGCGGTATGGACCATTTTCGAGAAACGGTAAGGATTTCGACAGATTTTATGGCATGGCCATGGGTGGGCGGCACACCCCAAATACCACCTAGAAACACCCCGATCCCCCACCCATCACCCGGGGGGGAGGTGCCACCCCGAGGGGGTGAAAATAGGGTATGGACCATTTTAGAGAACAGTAAGGATTTCGACCAATTGACGGCATGGGTGGGTGGCCCGCCCCAAATACCACCTAGAAATACCCCGACCCCCAACTACTCACCCCAACTGGGTATGGACCATTTTCGAGAATGGTAAGAATTTCGATTTGATGGTATGGGTGGGTGGCCTGCCCCAAATACCACATAGAAACACCTTGACCCCCCCACCCATCCCCCCGGGGGGGGGGGGGGGGGCACCCCGAGTGGGTGAAAATGGGGTATGGACCATTTTCGAGAACTGTAAGGATTTCGACAGATTTGATGGCATGGCCATGGGTGGGCGGCACGCCCCAAATACCACCTAGAAACACCCCGATCCCCCACCCATCACCCGGGAGGGGAGGAGAGGTGCCACCCCGAGGGGGTGAAAATAGGGTATGGACCATTTTAGAGAACAGTAAGGATTACGACCAATTGACGGCATGGGTGGTGGCCGCCCCAAATACCACATAGAAACACACCGACCCCCACCCATCACCCCCGGGGCGGGGGTGAAAATGGGGTATGGACCATTTTTGAGAACAGTAAGGATTTCGACCGATTTGATGGCATGGGTGGGTGGCCCGCCCCAAATACCACATAGATACACCCCGAAGAATTCAGTCATATGCGGAGTCTGGCAAAGCATAATAGGACACAGACCGGCCATCGTCCATCAAATTGGTCGAAATCCTTACCTTCCTCGAAAATGGTGGCACCCCCTGGGGATGATTAGTGGGGGGTCCGGGTGTTTCTAGTTGGCATTTGAGGCGGGCCACCCACCCATGTCAAATCAGTCGAAATCCTTACCGTTCTCGAAAATGGTCCCATTTTCACCCCCTCAGGGTGGCACCCCCGGGGGTGATGGTGGGGGGTCGGAGTGTTTCTAGGTGGTATTTGGGGCGGGCCACCCACCCATGCCGTCAAATTGGTCGAAATCCCTACCGTTCTCGAAAATGGTCCATACCACATTTTCACCCCCTCGGGGTGGCACCCCCGGGGATTATGAGTGGGGTCGGGGTGTTTCTAGGTGGTATTTGCCAGTATTTGGGGCGGGCCACCCACCCATGCCGTCAAATCGGTCGAAAGCGACATTTTTGAAAATAAGGAATAGGGAATAAGTTCCAATTGTCATGTTCGTTATGTTCACTTTTATTAGTAATCACAGTATTCAGTAACCAAACCCATCTAGTAATTTATCTGATCTGCGATTTTGAAAATCCCCCGATTCCTACCGAAAGATATTCGGCATTAGTCAGCTTGAGGTCTGGGTGTATTCTGCACATACTCCAAACAGATCCCCGATTTGTAACATACTCGAGCTACGAGACATAATTCTAATCCATACATGCCAAGTTTCATAAATATATTTCGCCGTATTAAAGGAACAAACACTACAGTCAAGTCGAAACATGAAATATGCACCTCTTTAAGCACTCTATCAAATGGCATTGAATGATAGTGCAGTGAACCTGAGTGTAGCATGCTGGAATTGATGTTTCAACTATACTTCTAATATTTCGGTACGGTACTTAATATTGGGCCAACTATCAAGGATGTGGAATTGCGCTGTCAGTCAGAATCAAAGCCGAATTAAATTTCGTTGATATTTCACTCCGATCACAAACAAATAATTATCATAATATTAATAGCAGACGACTAAACAAAATTCCCGTTGTTTGGCGAGACTTTGAGTCTGAGATCCTGGGTGTCTTTTTGGCAGTTTAAGAGATTCTGGGTGTCTTTTTGACAGAAACCATGCGACAATGACCTATTCAGCATTAATAATGCTCTTAAAATGTTGCATTCATGTGTTTGGTTATTGTGATTACTAACAAAAGTGAACATAAATCTTTATTTTGACTCCATCAAATTTGGGGAAAATTGGGTTAGCAAAGTCCTTAAATGGATTCAAATTTTAATCCATTGGCACACTCTGCATGTTCCATCAATTTATTATTATATATAGAAAATTTACAGGCATGTTTAACACCTGTATTACTATTAGCCTACTTTAGCCTACTCTTTGCATGAATCCATGCATCATATAGACCACATCCCTCACCCAATCATTGATCAAAGTTTATATTAGCAATAGGCAACCACGGACAAGAATGATAATGCGCCAATTTCTGGAATTCGAAATATGATAACATCACCAGGAAAACTCAAAGAGCCTGGTGACCATATATTGCATTAATCAGGTACATTTTTCCTCCACTACGCATTTTGTAACAGTGTTACAAGTGTTATAAATGTTACAAATGATTTAAAGTCCCAGTAGAAAAACGCAGCCTATGTTATTTCTACTGTCTCAATGTAGCGACGTCACATGTTACAAAGCATTACAAGTGTTGCATTATTCTGAGATACCAGAGAGAGACCGTTCGTAGACAGGTGTTACAAATGTTACAAATGACTTAAAGTCCCAGTAGAAATAAAATATGTGTTCTCATGCACTTTTCAGACAATAAAATCTCAATTTTTAGATGCGAGAAGGAGTCTGTTTCTATTTATTTTTTTTCTCAAAATATGGAAAACAAACTCCAGGAAAACAGAATTTTCCTTGTTACAATCCAAATTTTTTTAAATTCCTTTATTTGCGCTTTAGCACAATTCCTGTATTTACGCTTTAAAACTCAATTAACAAAACAAATATAGTTTAAACTTATATATAAAAAAAAAAGATTTATAAATAAGTCCAATTAATAAAAAAATATGTGTTCTTATGCACCTAACTCATCATTGAAAGTTTTGTTAAAAAAGCTTTGTCTAAAATATTGGATTGGGTGACAGATTTGTTAAAATGGATCACAAAGTTAAATAAGGGCAGTGCCAGAGACATAACTATTTCACCAGATAGTAATTCTTAAAATATGTTTGCAAGAACTAGTTGGCTTATTTAGCATGGAATGTTGATCTTGTTTGATCAAGACTGTTGTTGAAATTTTTTTTAATGGGGTTACCTGGTCAAATAGGGGGCAAGCGAAGGACAGTTTTTCTCTTAATATGCTTCCTTCACAAGGACCATCAGGTCTATTTTACTGATATTTAGTATTAATACGAAGAGTTCTTTGGTGTCTAGGGTTAAAATTTATTCTGATGGGTTCACCAGGTTAAATAGAGTGGGACCAGGGACATACGATAACTATATGTCTCTATAGTAGTTCCTAAAATGTCTTCTCAAGAGAGGTTGGACTATTTAGATTACATATATTGTAGTATGGAGGATCCTTTAGTGACTGAGATTCAGATTTGTTAAAATGAGGGCAACCTGTCAAGAAATGGCGGGGCTGTTGGGAGTTAACACATTTGTGTCTAATAAATTCATATATAACACAATATACTGCTATATGTAGCATTGACTTCATTATACAATATTTTGTCCATTTATACATGTAGGTGAAAATTTATTCTATATTTTGAGAAAAGGAATGAGGAAAAAATGTTCAGTCTGAAAAAAAAAATTCATTTAAGCTGATGACCCACCCATCCCTCCCTAAGTGTCCGAATTTTTTTCTGCCTCACCCTGCATGTGCAAAACAATAATAACTAAATGAAAAACAAAATAATATATAAATATAACAATATACTAGTAAATATTAACATTTTTTTTACAAAAGATGTGACTCGATCATACAAGCCTGCACAGTGTGGCTGTCATTTGCAGAATTACATGTAGGTCCCCAGAGGGTGAATTTAGTGATGCTATCCCACAAAGTAGGCTAGCATCACAAAATTCACCATCTGGATACCTCATCTGCTTAGCCATCATCTTCTGGAAGGTATCTTTAGTCTCAAGTTAACATTGTTTTTAATTACGTTTTCCCTTGTGAGAAGTTTTTATTTCCCCTATAAATTTCCAGAAGATAAAATTCGTAATTGAGGCGACTAATTTGGGGGAACATGACCAACTTCAACTGGGGAATTTCAATCTGATCCTAGGTTTCTAATAGTAGTTGAGGCCTAAGCAGAATGAGGTTCCCGAAGGGTGAGTTTGGTGATGCTTATAAGCCCACTATGTGAGATAGTATCAATAAATTCACCCTCTGGGGGGGGTGGGGGGGGGGGGGCTCATTCTGCAAATGACACACTAAATATTTGCAGACTTGGACTCATACCCCCTCTAAAGTCTAAATGCTCCCTCTGGTCTCTTTAAGTAAGACAGTTTGTGATATATGTGGGCACTGTTTATAGTATCTCTGGTATCTCAGAAATCATATGAAGTAAGATCGATGCCAAGAATATGCATATTGTAACACTTGTAACATTTGTAAAGGTGTTACAAAATGCCCTAGTGGAGGAAAAATGTACCGGTGTAACAGGATATTTCCCCCCCCTGGATATCTCCCCCCCCCGGGGGGGGGGGGGGGAGATATCCTAGGATATCTTACCCCCCACCCTGGATATCTTCCCCCCCCCATGTACGACTAAAAAATAATTTCACTCATTTGATATCGTTAGGTTCTGAAATGGCCAGAAAAATGTTTTTTGAGATTAAAATTTTTTTGATTTTTTATTTTGACAAAATTATTGTTTTCACGAATTTTATTGTCTTTTTTTCTTCTTTCAAATGTCCAGGCTTGGATAATATTCCACCACCCCCCCCCCCTCCACCCAGCACCTACATGACAAAAAAATCATCTTATGGTTTTATTGCTTATTTTGCTTTATATATTCATGAGTCAGGGTTTGGGGTGGGGGGAAGATGTCCAGGTCAGGATAACTCCCCCCCCCAACCCAGCACCTACATGACAAAAAAATAATCTAATGGTTTTATCGCTCGTTTTGCTTTATATAGTCATGAAACAGCGAGAAATTAACTTCTTCTGACAACAAGTTGTTTGAGTCAGGGTTTGGGGATGGGGGGGGGGGGGGGAAATGTCCAGGTCAGGATATCTCCCCCCCCACCCAGCACCTACAAGACAAAAAAATAATCTTATGGTTTTATCGCTCGTTTTGCTTTATATAGTCATGAAACAGCGAGAAATTAACTTCTTCTGACAACAAGTTGTTTGAGTCAGGGTTTGGGGTGGGGGGGGGGAGATGTCCAGGTCAGGATATCTCCCCCCCCCCCCACCCAGCACCTACATAACAAAAATATAATCTTATGGTTTTATCGCTTGTTTTGCTTTATATAGTCATGAAACAGCGAGAAATTAACTTCTTCTGAGAACAAGTTGTTTGAGTCAGGGTTTGGGGGGGGGGGGGAAATGTCCAGGTCAGGATATCTTCCCCCCCCACCCAGCACCTACATGACAAGAAAATAATCTTATGGTTTTATCGCTCGTTTTGCTTTATATAGTCATGAAATAGCGAGAAATTAACTTCTTCTGACAACAAGTTGTTTGAGTCAGGGTTTGGGGTGGGGGGGAAGATGTCCAGGTCAGGATATCTTCCCCCCCCCCCCACCCAGCAACTACATGACAAAAATATAATCTTATGGTTTAATCGCTTGTTTTGCTTTATATAGTCATGAAACAGCGAGAAATTAACTTCTTCTGAGAACAAGTTGTTTGAGTCAGGGTTTGGGGGGGGGGGAAGATGTCCAGGTCAGGATATCTTCCCCCCCCCCCCCACCCAGCACCTACATGACAAAAAAATAATCTTATGGTTTTATCGCTCGTTTTGCTTTATATAGTCATGAAACAGCGAGAAATTAACTTCTTCTGACAACAAGTTGTTTGAGTCAGGGTTCCCCAGCACCTACATGACAAAAAAATAATCTTATGGTTTTATCGCTTGTTTTGCTTTATATAGTCATGAAACAGCGAGAAATTAACTTCTTCTGAGAACAAGTTGTTTGAGTCAGGGTTTGGGGTGGGGGGGGGAAATGTCCAGGTCAGGATATCTTCCCCCCCCCCCACCCCAGCACCTACAGGACAAAAAAATAATCTTATGGTTTTATCGCTTGTTTTGCTTTATATAGTCATGAAACAGCGAGAAATTAACTTCTTCTGAGGACAAGTTGTTTGAGTCAGGGTTTGGGGTGGGGGGGGGGAGATGTCCAGGTCAGGATATCTTCCCCCCCACCCAGCACCTACATGACAAAAAAATAATCTTATGGTTTTATCGCTTGTTTTGCTTTACATAGTCATGAAACGGCGAGAAATTAACTTCTTCTGACAACAAGTTGTTTGAGTCAGGGTTTGGGGTGGGGGGGGGGGGGAAGATGTCCAGGTCAGGATATCTCCCCCCCCCCCCACCCAGCACCTACATGACAAGAAAATAATCTTATGGTTTTATCGCTCGTTTTGCTTTATATAGTCATGAAATAGCGAGAAATTAACTTCTTCTGACAACAAGTTGTTTGAGTCAAGGTTTGGGGTGGGGGGAAGATGTCCAGGTCAGGATATCTCCCCCCCCCCACCCAGCACCTACATGACAAAAAAATAATCTTATGGTTTTATCGCTCGTTTTGCTTTATATAGTCATGAAACAGCGAGAAATTAACTTCTTCTGACAACAAGTTGTTTGAGTCAGGGTTTGGGGTGGGGGGGGAAGATGTCCAGGTCAGGATATCTTCCCCCCCCCCCCACCCAGCACCTACATGACAAAAAAATAATCTTATGGTTTTATCGCTCGTTTTGCTTTATATAGTCATGAAACAGCGAGAAATTAACTTCTTCTGACAACAAGTTGTTTGAGTCAGGGTTTGGGGTGGGGGGGGGAGATGTTCAGGTCAGGATATCTCCCCCCCCCCACCCAGTACCTACATGACAAAAAGATAATCTTATGGTTTTATCGCTCGTTTTGCTTTATATAAGAAACAGCGAGAAATTAACTTCTTCTGAGAACAAGTTTTTTGAGTCATGTAGGTGGCGGGTGGGGGTGAATATCCTGACCTACCTGGAAATCTCCCCCCCCCCCCACCCCAAACCCTGACTCTAAAAACTTTTTCTCAGAAGAAGTTAATTTCTCGCCGTTTCATGACTAGATAAAGCAAAACAAGCGATAAAACCATAAGATGATTGTTTTGTCATGTAGGTGGGGGGGGGGGGGAGATATCCTGACCTGGACATCTTCCCCCCACCCCAAACCCTGACTCAAAACACTTTTTCTCAGAAGAAGTTAATTTCTCGCCGTTTCATGACTAGATAAAGCAAAACAAGCGATAAAACCATAAGATTATTTTTTTGTCATGTAGGTGCTGGGTGGGGGGAAGATATCCTGACCTGGACATCTTCCCCCCCCACCCCAAACCCTGACTCAAACAACTTGTTCTCAGAAGAAGTTAATTTCTCGCTGTTTCAAGACTATATAAAGCAAAACAAGCGATAAAACCATAAGATTATTTTTTTGTCATGTAGGTGCTGGGTGGGGGGGGGGGGGGGAAATATCCTGACCTGGATATCTTCCCCCCTCCCACCCCAAACTCTGACTCAAACAACTTGTTCTCAGAAGAAGTTAATTTCTCGCTGTTTCATGACTATATAAAGCAAAACAAGCGATAAAACCAGAAGATTATTTTTTTGTCATGTAGGTGCTGGGTGGGGGGGGGGGGGGGGAGATATCCTGACCTGGACATTTCCCCCCCCCCACCCCAAACCCTGACTCAAACAACTTGTTGTCAGAAGAAGTTAATTTCTCGCTGTTTCATGACTATAATGCAAAACAAGTGATAAAACCATAAGATTATTTTTTTGTCATGTAGGTGCTGGGTGGGGGAGAAGATATCCTGACCTGGACATTTCCCCCCCCCCCACCCCAAACCCTGACTCAAACAACTTGTTGTCAGAAGAAGTTAATTTCTCGCTGTTTCATGACTATATAAAGCAAAACGAGCGATAAAACCATAAGATTATTTTTTTGTCATGTAGGTGCTGGGTGGGGGGGGGGGGGAGATATCCTGACCACGACATCTTCCCCCCCCCCCCACCCCAAACCCTGACTCAAACAACTTGTTGTCAGAAGAAGTTAATTTCTCGCTGTTTCATGAATATATAAAGCAAAATAAGCGATAAAATCATAAGTTGATTTTTATTTGTCATGTAGGTGATGGGTGGGGGGTGGGGAATATCCAAGCCTGGACATTTATAAAAAAAAAAAAATTTAATTAAAAAAAAAAAAAAAAATGGCCATTTCAGGAACAAACAATCAAATGCATGATAAAAACAATTTGTCACTTTTTTTTTTTAAATAAAAAATAATAAAAAAAAAATTTCAATCTCAAAAAACATTTTTCTGGCCATTTGAGGACCAAACGATATCAAATGAGTGAAATTATTTTTTTGTCATACATGGGAGGGAACTTATCCAGGGTGGGGGGAACTTATCCTAGGATAAGTCACCCCGCGGGGGGGAACTTATCCTAGGATAAGTTCCCCCGCGGGGTGACTTATCCAGGGGGGGAACTTAACGTGGTACACCGGTTGCCTGCAGTATCTAACTGGAAGAGATAATGTATGGAAATGAGGACCAGACAACAAGCTAAAAATGGTTTATATGACGTTTTCTACCCTTTGGCGACATTGACCTTCCCCAATTTTAAAGTGAGGGAGGGGTATCGAACAGATATGAACAATTTCCAATTATTAATTGTGTTCAATGCCAGGCCATGAATGAAATTTCCAATTGTTGAAAATGTTTTTCAGTTGAAATTAAAATTATTTGAGAATGATAGGCCACATATAGCTTGAATTTGTTCTAATTGATTGATATTCCAGACAGCAGTAAAATAAATGGGGACAAAAAGTTAGTGTAATCATGTATGAAATTTCCAACTGTTAAAATTCTTTATAACAGTTGTGACTCCCACCCCCTCAAAATACCTCCATCACTCGATCCCCGACCCCATCATAATGGGGACAATAATTACTAGTTGGGATACCAGGCAATGGTAACCATGTATTTTAACCTTTACGTTGTAGTGTAATAATGTATGAAATTTCCAACTACCGGTACATGTGTATTAACTTTTTTTTACAAAAGTTGTGAATCATACACACTCAAAATCCAACTTCCACCCCCACCCCACCCCACCCCACTACACTGTCCCTTCCACTTCTGGAGATCAAGTTGGCCACAGGTGTTCAGTTTATATTATACCCCATGTGTCTTGGACTGTTGCCAAATTCACAGTGATCCATGCAGAGAGCCTGCTTGGACTGTTGCCAAATTCACAATGTTCCCTGCAGAGCAGTGTGCAGAGAGCTTGTATGTTATTGGAGACTGTTCTAATATGACAATAGGCTGGCCTAATTAACAAACCATGCACAGCTAAATACACATAAGGTAGGATATATTTGTCACACAGTGCCTTTTTACTTCATTGGTCAGCATTGGTGAGTATTCCAAATAAGATTCACTTGGGCCTTGTATCGTGATGTAATTCCGAAAAAAAATTCACTCCAGCCATCACACAGGGTTCATGGAAAGAGTTGGTTCTATAACTACAAATTCCTGTATAAATTAGGTCAATCTACCACAGTTGGACATACAGTCCCAAAAAATAAGGGTTTAATCAAGTTTATAAATGGGTATCCCATCATATTGGGATACCCATTCATAAACTTGATTAAACCCTTATTTTTGGGCATAAGGTATTTTTTGTCAGGAAAACAATTGAAAGTGTCAAAATTTCAAATGGATCTTGAAAATACATTTTTGTTATATGGCATATTCAAATGATAGCCTGTTAAAGGGTTATATCACTTTTTAGTGCTCAATTAGCACAGATTTTTTTTTTCTTTTTTTTTTCGAAGTTCGGTCCATATGGTGTTTTTTGTATGTAAAACAACCTAGGTGTCAAATGTTCACATGGATCTTGAGAAAACATTGCTGTTTTCAAGGCATATTCCAATGAGAATTATGAGATGCAATACCTTTTAATGCACAATGAGCCATATTTCCGACTAAATACTGAAAAGTTACCCATAATTCTGCTTTAGTTAAGAGGTTGATTACTTAAGGCATTACTGTAAATCCTTTGACACACCCTACAGACCATATCCCTGATCTGATCATCACCAAACTTCATATTGAGACTTGAGTATCAGGGTGGCCTAGATGGGAACTCGTCATTTTGGGGTCATTCGGCAAAAAAAATATTGCCGCCAATGGCCAGTTTGGTTTTTACTCTTTGTATCACTAAATATTTCTACAAAATCTATTTGCATGTGCTGCAGACCCATCTGTTGTCAACCATTAAATTATTCCCCTACCTAAGTTGAGCTACAGTGTCATTGACACTTTCAATAGGTCATTCGGCCAAATATTCTGGCCGCCAGAAGCCATCGTGGATTTTACTCTTCGCATGACTAAATCCTTTGGCACGGACTGCAGGTCGTACCTTTAGTTGGACCATCAATGAAATTTCTCATGGCTGTTGACATTGGGACGTAGTTAGGAACGAGTCATTTGAGGGTCATTTGGCCCTAAAACGTGTCCACTGTCAGCCATAAATCATTTGACATATCCTACAGACCACATCCCTGATTTGATCGTCACCAAACTTCATATGGATCATCGGGGTGACCTCTAGATGGGAACGAGTCATTTTGGGGTCATTTACCCAAAAAAACATGGTCGTCCGCAGCCATATTGGATTTTACTCTTTACATCATTAATTACTTTGATACACCCTACATACCACATCCCAGATGGTCGACCAATTTGGCCATAGTGTGGTATCCGTCCAAAACACTTCGGACTGACAATTCGACCCATGCGCAAAACCAGAAAAAGATGACTGAGGTTAACTATGGAGAAAATATAAACAACCCAATATGTTGTGAATTTGTGATTGGGCGATATTGTGACAACATATGATTATAAATAAACATTAAATTAATTCAGTTGTATGAATATGTCAACAAAATAAAATTTGGGGAAACTGATTGGTTGGGGAAACTAAAGAACCATAGGCATAGCCTGAATTAGTAGGAAATTTCATCATCATTTCAATGATTTTCATGCCAAAATGGCAAATGGAAAATATCAATTATCATATGGAATTCTAAATTTGTAAATGATTCATTGATGCAGTTATTGTTTCAGTGTGTCTCACCCCCCCCCCAACTTTGGTAAAAAATGTTGCCAAAACAGTTGCCAAAACAGATGGAAATTTCACACAGGAATTTCCCCAAGATGGACACAGACACTCTCCCACCCCAACAGAGACATCCCCCAGACAGCACGTCCCTGCCTGACTGTCACAACAGACCCCATCCTAATGAATTGTAGAAGCTGGTGTCTTTACTGAAAATCACTGTTCATGCCATTAAATAATTTAAATGATTAATTTTGGGACTTGTTAGTCTGTCACTTGTGCTCAAGTGCAAACCATTTGCGCTTAAGAACAAATCATTTGTGCTTAAATGCAAATCAGTTATGCTTCAGCGCAAATAATTTTTTTCTCAAGCGCAAATAGATCATATTACTCTTAAAGCGCAAATTATTTGCGTTTAAAACTTCCATTAAGGCTTTAGCGCAAATAAAAAAATTCATGATTCCCCCGGCTGATCACTATGGATTAATTTTAAATGGCACAGGCCTGAATAGCCTACATCATTAAAGTCTATATAGGCCCACCATAAAGCAAAGATAAATAATAATATGTGACAAAGGCCTCTCATATCTGTGACATTGTTATTTTCATTTTTAAAAATCTGGACCCCTGTGATTTCATTGCAAAGTGCCCAGCTAAAATACTGGCAAAAGGCCTAGTGCCTAGTATAGTGGGTGGGGGTCTCAAAAAGCGATGAACATATACATGTAGGAGGCAAAATTCACATCTAATAAGGAATTGCGCTTAAAGGTACTCAACCCGTAAAGAGGGTCCCCATCTCAACAGATTCCAACAACAACAATCCGATCAGAGGGTCCTATATTACTATTTCTTTGGCTTTGGGGGTAAAAAATATTTGATTCGAGTCGAGGAACCCATCAAACAAAGCTCAGAGTTATTAGATATTGATTTTTGAAAATTCTTATGTTCTCGGGATGGGTACCAATAACTGCCGTCAATTTGGTAACATGCTCGAGATGTTACGCCAAAATTCTATTCAAACAGGCAAGGATGGATAACTCTATAATCAAGTGGGTAATAATAACGAATTTATGACTTTCTTCTGGGCCAGAAAGAATTCCCGATAATGAAAAATAATAGATTTCTAAAATCGATATCTAACAAATCTGAGCTTTGATGGGTGACTTCCTCGACTCGAATCAAATATTTTTGACCCCTGAAGCCATTGAAATAGTTATTGAGAGGAGTTTTTACGGGTTGAGTACCTTTAAGCGCAATTGATTGCGTTTAAGCAGGGTGGGGTCTGCAATTTTTTCTGATTCTGAACACTAGGCGGGGGTTTGTGGGTGGTTCAGCAGCCCGGCTTACACATTTTTTCCTGGCAGGGCCCTGTATATTTTTTTCCTACAGTCATTTTTAGCTGAACTTTACTTTGTAAAGTTTGACCTATTGCCATGGCTTTGTCGACCGTCGTCCGTGTGTGCATGATTTGTCAACAATACAGGCTACAGGTTGTACCTTTGTTCAGATCATTATGAAATTTGTCATAGCTGTTGACATCAACATTTAGACTGGAATGATTCATTTTGGGGTCATTCGAAAAAAAACATGGCCACTAGCAGCCATCTTGGATTTCAAAGTCCAATCCATTAGCACAGGCTACAGGCCGTACTGGTCGTCTGATCATCATGAAATTTGTCACGGATGTTAATATTGACATGTAAATGGGAACGAGTAATTTTGGGGTTATTCGGCACAAAAACATGGCCGCCAGCAGCCATCTTGGATTTTACTCTTCGTATGAATAAATTCTTTAGCACGGGCTACATGTCGTACCTTTAGTCTGATCATCATAAAATTTGTCATGGCTGTTGAAATTGGAATGTTGATGGGAACGAGTAATTTTGGGATGATTCGGACAAAAAACATGGCCGCCAGTGGCCATCTTGGATTTCAAAATTCAATCCATTAGCACGGGCTACATATCGTACTGTTCATCTGATCATCATGAAATTTGTCGTGGATGTTAATATTAACATATACCGTAGATGGGAACGAGTAACTTTGGGGTCATTCGGCACAAAAACATGGCCACCAGCAGCCATCTTGGTTTTTACTCTTTGTATGACTAAATTCTTTAGCACGGGCTACAGGTCGTACTTTTAGTCTGATCATCATAAAATTTGTCATGGATGTTAACAGTGACATGTAGATGGGAAACGAGTCATTTTGGGGTCATTCGGCCAAAAACATGGTCGCCAGCAGCCATTTTGGATTTTACTCTTTGTATGACTAAATCCTTTAGCAAGGGCTACAGGTTGTACCTTTAGTCTGATCATCATAAAATTTGTCATGGCTGTTGAAATTGGAATGTAGATGGGAACGAGTCATTTTGGGGTCATTCGGACAAAAAACATGGTCGCCAGTGGCCATCTTGGATTTCAAAATTCGATCCATTAGCACGGGCTACATGTCGTACTGTTCATCAGATCATACATGTCGTACTGCTCATCAGATCATCATGAAATTTGGCATGGCCGCCGGCAACCATCTTTGATTTTACTCTTTGCATGACTAAACCCTTTGGCACAGGTTACAGGTCGTACCTTTGGTCGGATCATCATAAAATTTGTCATGAATGTTAACAGTGTCATGTAGATGGGAACGAGTCATTTTGGGGTCATTCGGCCAAAAAACATGGCTGCCAGCATGCAGCTATCTTGGATTTTACTCTTTGTACGACTAAATCCTTTACCACGGGCTACAGGTTGTAGCTTTAGTCTCATCATAATGAAATTTGTCCTGGCTGTTGAAATTGGAATGTAGATGAGAATATTAAAGTCATTTTGGGGTCATTTAGACAAAAAACATGGCCTCCAGAGCCATCTTGGATTTCAAAATTCAATCTATTAGCACGGTCTACAGGTCGTACTGTTTGTCTGATCATCATGAAATTTGTCATGGATGTTAATATTGACATGTAAATAGGAACGAGTAATTTTGGGCTTTATTTGGCCAAACAACATGGTCGCCGGCAGCCATCTTGGATTTTACTATTTGGATGACTAAAGCTATCAAATGTTTTTGAATTTTATTGGAAAACATAGCCGCCGGCAACCATCTTAGGTTTTACTTTTATATATATACTAGAAGGTGACCCGACTTCGTCCGGGGTTTGACCTTGAATTGTCTATTTTGAAGGCCAAGGTCAAGTGGGGTCACGATTTGACCCGTCCAAAACACTGCCCGAACAAAAGTACCCGACAAAAGTACCCGTCGAAATCCATCCGGTTTTACCCGATTTGACATTGAATTGACCATTTTGAAGGTCAAGGTCAGGTGGGGTCAAACACCAACACCCCAAAAATGGTGGAAATCGGCCCAGCGGATACCGGGAAATCGGCCCAGCGGATACCGAGATACCCTATGCATCAAATTAATTTCGTCCGTAAAAATCCGCCAGTTTAACCCGATTTGATTTCCACTGAAGTATATAAACGCGCCTCATATACACACACTCATTAATTATCAAGTTTCAACGTAAAGCTAAATTACCATCGGTGCCCGAGATATCGCCAAGACGTCTGAAACAGTCAAATGCATCGGCCGGGTGAGAGTTAACGTGATCTAACTTTATGACCTCTAACGACGTCATAGAAGTTACGCATTGTTTTTATCCTGATAAAAGATCGTACCACTTCTTCTTAATAATTGAGGCAGATAACTAAAACGGATACATACATATTATATATCGTTGGAAAGATGAAGCCACACAGATTCTAACTGTGCAAATTATATGACTGGCAATTTATTATTCGCGCTATATCGAATCGATTTGTGAGCACCGAACTGAAATATATTAGCGCAAAACGGCGTGAAAACAGATTTGACCTCGGCACGTGAAAAGTTGACCTCGCACGGACAAATAAATATGCCTATGTTCGTCGCCGGCCGAAAATACCCTAAAATACCAAATTTCATCGAAATTGGCTTAGTCGTTTTCGAGTCCATCGATTAGACACACACAAACACACACACACACAGATCTTTCAAATATAATAGATATATCTTCATGTTGATAAACTAGTATTAGACATTAAACTTTCCACATTCCTAATCGCTCCATTGACTGTAATACATTAAATTATTCCCTTTCCAAGTTGAGCTACAGTGTCATTGACACTTTTATTTCATGGGTGCTGTGGGTTTTTGGCTGTCTCCATACCCTTAAAACCCACTGATGAGCCCAAACTTTTGCAAATTTTCTTATACTGATTAAGAGACCTAGAAGTTTTTACCTATAATGTGTCACAGGGCCCAATTCAAGTTAAATTTCAAGTTAAGTTTAATTTGACCATTAAAAGACCCCAAATATTCCCCTTCCCCTGACCAAAGCCCAAAATCCCAATTAGATGTCCAACAATGTTTTCTCTATAGATTCTAATGTCACTTTTGACTGTGGAGTGATTTTCAGAAATATATTTTCATAGGCATGGGTGTTGTATGCTATTACCATGGGTGCTGTGGGTGCTGGGCTCTCTCCATACCCTTAAAACCCACTGAGGAGCCCAAACTTTGTGTAAACTACATGTATTTGCATAGATGCATACCTATCCACAAACAACAAAAGTGCTGGGAGTAGGTACCTGTAATGGGCCCATGTTAAATATACCAATTTGACCATTAAAAAACCCCAAATATTCCTCTCCCTCTGACCGAAGCCCAAAATGATAATCCCAAACAGATGCCCAACAAATTTTTTTCCCCCATTGCCTCTACATATTCTAAAGTCAAATGTGGAATCATTTTCTGAATGGGTATATTCTGAGACAACAGTGACCCAGAAATATGTTTCCATAGACACGGGTGCTTTATTGTTTTATCATGGGTGCTGTGCCAGCTGTGGGTGTTGGGCTATCTCCATACCCTTAAAACCCACTGAGGAGCCCAACCTTTGTGCAAACTATTTGCATAGATGCATTCCTATCCACAATTACACAAACAACAAAAGTGCTGGAAGTAGGTACCAATAATGGGTCATATGGCCCAGTTCAACTTAAATATACCAATTTGACCATTAAAAAATCCCAAATATCCCCCTCCTCCTGACCAGAGCCCAAAATGCCATTCAGGTACCCAAATAATTTTTTCCCATTGCCTATATATATTCTAAAGTCAAATGTGGAATCATTTTCAGAATGGTTATAGTCTGAGACAACAGTGACCCAGAAATATGTTTTCATAGGCGCGGGTGCTGTATGGTTTTATCGAGGGTAATTTGGGTGTTGGGCTGTCTCCATACCCTTAAACTCACTGAGGAACCCAAACTTTGTGCAATCTATTTGCATAGATGCATACCTTAAATTTCTATAAACAGCAGAAGTGCTGGAAGTAGATACATATAATGGGTCATATGGCCCAATTCAAGTTAAATATACCAATTTAACTTGAATTGTCATGGGTGCTGTGGGTGTTGGGCTGTCTCCATACCCTTAAAACCCACTGAGGAACCCAAACTTTGTACAATCTATTTGCATAGATGAATACCTATCCACAAACAACAAAAGTGCTAGAAGTAGATACCTATAATGGGTCATATGACCCAATTCAACTTAAATATACCAATATGACAATTCAAAAATATATATATATTTCCCTCCCCCTGACCGAAGCCCAAAATCCCAAACAGATGCCCAACAAATTTTTTTCCCATTGCATCTATATATTCTAAAATCAAATGTGGAATAATTTTCAGGATGGGTATAGTCTGAAATATCGCTGACTCAGAAATATGTTTTCATAGGCACGGGTGCTGTATGAATTTGTCATTGGTGCTGTGGGTGTTGGGCTGTCTCCATACCCTTAAAACCCACTGAGAAGCCCAAACTTTTGCAAAACTTCTTATACCGATGCTGATCTTTCCAAAAACACTAAGAGACCTAGAAGTATATGTATACCTATAAAAGACCCAAATATTGCCATCCCCTCAGCCCAAAACCCCACCCAGGTACCCATATGTTTTTGTTCATAGCCTGCCTATATTCTGAAGTCAGATGTGGAATTGTCTTAATAATGAGTATAGTCTGATAGAAAGCTGACCTCAAAATATGAGTTTATAGGCATGGGTGCTGTATGGTTTTATCACGGGTGCCGTGGGTGTTGGGACTGTCTCCATACCATTAAAACCCACTGAGGAGCCCAAACTTTTGCAAATCTTCTTATATTGATGCAGATCTTTCCAAAAACATTAAGATATACCTAGAAGTTATAATGGGTCACAGGGCCCAATTGAAGTTAAATATACAAATTTGACCATTAAGAGACCCAAATATTCCCCTCTCCCTGACCAAAGCCCAAAATCCCAATTAGATGCCCAACAATTTTTTCTCCCATTGCCTATATATATTCTAACGTCAAATGTGGTGTAATTTTGAGAATGGGAATAGTCTGAAAGAGATCTGATTCAGAAATATATTTTCATAGGCACGGGTGCTGTATGTTTTTTTCATGTGTGCTGTGGGTGTTGGGCTGTCTCCATACCCTTAAAACCCACTGAGGAGCCCAATCTTTCTGCAAACCATTTGTATAGATGCATACCTATCCAAACACCCTAAATGTACTAGACTGGTACCCACAAAATGTGATGCAGGGGCCCAATGAAAGTTAAAAATACCAATTTGACTATTAATAAACACAAATATTCCCCTCCCCTTGAGTCCAAAACTCAACCAAGGTGCCCAATTATATTTTTGTTCATTGCCTGCCTATATTCTGAAGTCAGATGTGGAATTATCTTAATATATATATATATATATGAGTGTAGTCTGATGGAAAACTGACCTCAAAATATGAGTTTATAGGCATGGGTGCTGTATGGTTTTATCACAGGTGCCGTGGGTGTTGGGCTGTCTCCATGCCCTTAAAACCCTGGAATTAACTGAGGAGCCCAAACTTTTGCAAATCTTCTTATACTGATTCCGATCTTTCCAAAAACACTAAGATATACATGTACCTAGTAGTTGATACATATAATGGGTCACAGGGCCCAATTTGAAGTTAAATATACCAATTTGACGATTAATTAGAGACCCAAATATTCCCCTCTCCCTGACCAAAGCCCAAAATCCCAATTAGATGCCCAACAATTTTTTCTCCCATTGCCTTTATATATTCTAGCGTCAAATGTGGAGTAATTTTGAGAATGGGTATAGTCTGAAAGAGATCTGATTCAGAAATATGTTTTCATAGGCACGGGTGCTGTATATTTTTTTCATGGGTGCTTTGGGTGTTGGGCTGTCTCCATACCCTTAAAACCCACTGAGGAGCCCAAACTTTGTGCAAGCCATTTGTATAGATGCATACCTATCCAAAAACCATAAATTTATTAGACTGGTACCCACACAATGTGATACACGGCCCAATAAATGTTAAAAATACCAATTTGACTATTAATAAACACAAATATTCCCCTCCCCTTGAGCCAAAAATCCTTTCCAGGTGCCCAAATATTTTGATTGATTGCCTGTCTATGTTCTAAAGTCATATGTGGAATCATTTTCACAAATGAGTATAGTCTGAGACTGAGAGAAAACTGACCCCAAATTATGATTTTATAGGAACGGATGCTGAGTAGTTTTATCATGGGTGCTTATCCTTAAATTCAACTGAGAAGCCCAAGCTTTTGCTAATATTTTATATAGGTGCAGACCTATCCAAACACACTAAAAATGGTGGAAATAAAAACATATAATGGGTTACAGGACCTAATTCAAGTTAAAGTTCCAGGCGGGGGGGGGGGGGGGGGGTCGAAAAAAAATTCCAAGCACGTATGATGGGGTGGGTGGGTGTCGCTTTAATGGTTCCAAAAAACAGTTTTTTCCATATGTCAAATTTGTTTTCCATTCCTGCTATTGAGTCTTATTTTGATGTGTTTTGAACAGAAACAGGTCTATATAGTTAATACTAATGCTATACTACATATAGAGGTTATCAGAAGTTGGATCAGTTGCACAATGGCCAACAATAACCCAAATTCAACTTGATAGAACTAGACACTGCGCTATTGGAAAAATAAAATTTAATCAGGATTCCATCTACTGATACAACAAAATTAGAATAACTATGCAGAACTCAGCTGAAAATAAGCAATAAAATGAAAGCACACTTGACCATATGTGACATGGAAATAAAGATATAATAAATAATGGAATAAAATAGACTTTTGACAACGTAAAACATAAAATCTTAACAAATAAATTGAAGGCCAGCCGGGCCAGCTTGAATAATTTCACATTGTTTTCCATGTTAATGTGGATCAGCTTGTAATGTTAATCACAGTAACGAAGATTTTATTGTCACTGATATCGTGAGCAAAAAAGAAGTGAAATTTGGCTATACATCCATTTTTAGCTCAACTTTACTTTGTAAAGTTTGAGCTATTGCCATGGCTTTGTCGTCCGTCGTCCGTGTGTGCGTGTGTACGTAACGCGTCAACAATAGAGGCTACAGGTCGTACCTTTGATCGGATCATTATGAAATTTGTCATAGCTGTTGACATCAACATTTGAACCGGAATGATTCATTTTGGGGTCATACGGAAAAAAAACATGGCCGCCAGCGGCCATCTTAGATTTCAAAGTTCAATCCATTAGCACGGGCTACAGGCCGTACTGTTCGTCTGATCGTCATGAAATTTGTCATGGATGTTAATATTGACATGTAGATGGGAACGAGTAATTTTGGGGTCATTCGGCCAAAAAACATGGCCGCCAACAGCCATCTTCGATTTTACTCTTTGCATGACTAAATCCTTTAGCACGGGCTACAGGTCGTACCTTTAGTCAGATCGTCATAAAATTTGACATGGATGTTAACAATGACATGTAGATGGGAACGAGTCATTTTTGGGTTATTCGGGCAAAAAACATGGCCGCCAGCAGCCATCTTGGATTTTACTCTTTGTATGACTAAATCCTTTAGCACGGGCTACAGGTCGTACCTTTAGTCTGATAATCATGAAATTTATCATGGCTGTTGAAATTGAAATGTAGATGGGAACGAGTCATTTTGGGGTCATTCGGACAAAAAACATGGCCGCCAGTGGCCATCTTTGTTTTCAAAATTCAATCCATTAGCACGGGCCACAGATCGCACTGTTCGTCTGATCGTCATGAAATTTGTCATGGATGTTAATATTGACATGTAGATGGGAACGAGTAATTTTGGGGTCATTCGGCCCAAAAACATGGCCGCCAGCAGCCATCTTGGATTTTACTCTTTGTATGACTAAATTCTTTAGCACGGGCTACAGGTGGTACCTTTAGTCTGATCATCATCAAATTTGTCATGGATGTTAACAATGACATGTAGATTGGAACGAGTCATTTTGGGGTCAATCGGCAAAAACGCATGGCCGCCAGCAGCCGTCTTGGATTTTACTCTTTGCATGACTAAATCCTTTAGCACGGGCTACAGGTCCTACTTTTAGTCTGATCATCATAAAATTTGTCAAGAATGTTAATAATGACATGTAGATGGGAACGAGTCATTTTGGGGTCATTCGGCCAAAAAACATGGCCGTCAGCAGCCATCTTGGATTTTACTCTTTGTATGACTAAATACTTTAGCACGGGCTACAGGTCGTATCTTTAGTCTGATAATCATGAAATTTATCATGAGTGTTGAAATTGGAATGTAGATGGGAACGAGTCATTTTGGGGTCATTCGGACAAAAAACATGGCCGCCAGTGACCATCTTTGTTTTCAAAATTCAATCCATTAGCACGGGCCACAGGTCGTACTGATTGTCTGATCATCATGAAATTTGTCATGGATGATAATATTTACATGTAGATGGGAACGAGTAATTTTGGGGTCATTCGGCCAAAAAACATGGCCGTCAGCAGCCATCTTGGATTTTACTCTTTGTATGACTAAATACTTTAGCACGGGCTACAGGTCGTATCTTTAGTCTGATCATTATAAAATTTGTCATGGCTGTTGATATTGGAATGTAGATGGGAACGAGTCATTTTGGGGTCATTCGGACAAAAAACATGGCCGCCAGCGGCCATCTTGGATTTCAAAATTTAATCCATTAGCACGGGCCACAGGTCGTACTGATTGTCTGATCATCATGAAATTTGTCATGGATGATAATATTTACATGTAGATGGGAACGAGTAATTTTGGGGTCATTCGGCCAAAAAACATGGCCACCAGCAGCCATCTTAGATTTTACTCTTTGTATGACTAAATTCTTTATCACGGGCTGCAGGTCGTACCTTTAGTCTGATCATCATAAAATTTGACATGGATGTTAATATTGACATGTAGATGGGAACGAGTAATTTTGGGGTCATTCGGCCAAAAAACATGGCCGCCAACAGCCATCTTCGATTTTACTCTTTGCATGACTAAATCCTTTAGCACGGGCTACAGGTCGTACCTTTAGTCAGATCGTCATAAAATTTGTCATGGATGTTAACAATGACATGTAGATGGGAACGAGTCATTTTTGGGTTATTCGGGCAAAAAACATGGCCGCCAGCAGCCATCTTGGATTTTACTCTTTGTATGACTAAATCCTTTAGCACGGGCTACAGGTCGTACCTTTAGTCTGATAATCATGAAATTTATCATGGCTGTTGAAATTGAAATGTAGATGGGAACGAGTCATTTTGGGGTCATTCGGACAAAAAACATGGCCGCCAGTGGCCATCTTTGTTTTCAAAATTCAATCCATTAGCACGGGCCACAGATCGCACTGTTCGTCTGATCGTCATGAAATTTGTCATGGATGTTAATATTGACATGTAGATGGGAACGAGTAATTTTGGGGTCATTCGGCCCAAAAACATGGCCGCCAGCAGCCATCTTGGATTTTACTCTTTGTATGACTAAATTCTTTAGCACGGGCTACAGGTGGTACCTTTAGTCTGATCATCATCAAATTTGTCATGGATGTTAACAATGACATGTAGATTGGAACGAGTCATTTTGGGGTCAATCGGCAAAAACGCATGGCCGCCAGCAGCCGTCTTGGATTTTACTCTTTGCATGACTAAATCCTTTAGCACGGGCTACAGGTCCTACTTTTAGTCTGATCATCATAAAATTTGTCAAGAATGTTAATAATGACATGTAGATGGGAACGAGTCATTTTGGGGTCATTCGGCCAAAAAACATGGCCGTCAGCAGCCATCTTGGATTTTACTCTTTGTATGACTAAATACTTTAGCACGGGCTACAGGTCGTATCTTTAGTCTGATAATCATGAAATTTATCATGAGTGTTGAAATTGGAATGTAGATGGGAACGAGTCATTTTGGGGTCATTCGGACAAAAAACATGGCCGCCAGTGACCATCTTTGTTTTCAAAATTCAATCCATTAGCACGGGCCACAGGTCGTACTGATTGTCTGATCATCATGAAATTTGTCATGGATGATAATATTTACATGTAGATGGGAACGAGTAATTTTGGGGTCATTCGGCCAAAAAACATGGCCGTCAGCAGCCATCTTGGATTTTACTCTTTGTATGACTAAATACTTTAGCACGGGCTACAGGTCGTATCTTTAGTCTGATCATTATAAAATTTGTCATGGCTGTTGATATTGGAATGTAGATGGGAACGAGTCATTTTGGGGTCATTCGGACAAAAAACATGGCCGCCAGCGGCCATCTTGGATTTCAAAATTTAATCCATTAGCACGGGCCACAGGTCGTACTGATTGTCTGATCATCATGAAATTTGTCATGGATGATAATATTTACATGTAGATGGGAACGAGTAATTTTGGGGTCATTCGGCCAAAAAACATGGCCACCAGCAGCCATCTTAGATTTTACTCTTTGTATGACTAAATTCTTTATCACGGGCTGCAGGTCGTACCTTTAGTCTGATCATCATAAAATTTGTCATGGATGTTAACAATGACATGTAGATGGGAACGAGTAATTTTGGGGTCAATCGGCCAAAAACCATGGTCGCCAGCAGCCATCTTGGATTTTACTCTTTGTATGACTAAATCCTTTAGCACGGGCTACAGGTTGTATCTTTAGTCTGATCATCATAAAAATTTTCATGAATGTTAATAATGACATGTAGATGGGAACGAGTCATTTTGGGGTCATTCGGCCAAAAAAGATGGCCGCCAGCAGCCATCTTGGATTTTACTCTTTGTATGACTAAATCCTTTAGCACGGGCTACAGGTCGTACCTTTAGTCAGATCGTCATAAAATTTGTCATGGATGTTAACAATGACATGTAGATGCGAACGAGTCATTTTTGGGTTATTCGGAGAAAAATCATGGCCGGCAGCAGCCATCTTGGATTTTACTCTTTGTATGACTAAATCCTTTAGCACGGGCTACAGGTCGTACCTTTAGTCTGATAATCATGAAATTTATCATGAGTGTTGAAATTGGAATGTAGATGGGAACGAGTCATTTTGGGGTCATTCGGACAAAAAACATGGCCGCCAGTGACCATCTTTGTTTTCAAAATTCAATCCATTAGCACGGGCCACAGGTCGTACTGATTGTCTGATCATCATGAAATTTGTCATGGATGATAATATTTACATGTAGATGGGAACGAGTAATTTTGGGGTCATTCGGCCAAAAAACATGGCCGCCAGCAGCCATCTTGGATTTTACTCTTTGTATGACTAAATCCTTTAGCACGGCCTACAGGTCGTACCTTTAGTCTGATCATTATAAAATTTGTCATGGCTGTTGATATTGGAATGTAGATGGGAACGAGTCATTTTGGGGTCATTCGGACAAAAAACATGGCCGCCAGTGGCCATCTTTGTTTTCAAAATTCAATCCATTAGCACGGGCCACAGGTCGCACTGTTCGTCTGATCGTCATGAAATTTGTCATGGATGTTAATATTGACATGTAGATGGGAACGAGTAATTTTGGGGTCATTCGGCCCAAAAACATGGCCGCCAGCAGCCATCTTGGATTTTACTCTTTGTATGACTAAATTCTTTAGCACGGGCTACAGGTGGTACCTTTAGTCAGATCGTCATAAAATTTGACATGGATGTTAACAATGACATGTAGATGGGAACGAGTCATTTTTGGGTTATTCGGGCAAAAAACATGGCCGCCAGCAGCCATCTTGGATTTTACTCTTTGTATGACTAAATCCTTTAGCACGGGCTACAGGTCGTACCTTTAGTCTGATAATCATGAAATTTATCATGGCTGTTGAAATTGAAATGTAGATGGGAACGAGTCATTTTGGGGTCATTCGGACAAAAAACATGGCCGCCAGTGGCCATCTTTGTTTTCAAAATTCAATCCATTAGCACGGGCCACAGATCGCACTGTTCGTCTGATCGTCATGAAATTTGTCATGGATGTTAATATTGACATGTAGATGGGAACGAGTAATTTTGGGGTCATTCGGCCCAAAAACATGGCCGCCAGCAGCCATCTTGGATTTTACTCTTTGTATGACTAAATTCTTTAGCACGGGCTACAGGTGGTACCTTTAGTCTGATCATCATCAAATTTGTCATGGATGTTAACAATGACATGTAGATTGGAACGAGTCATTTTGGGGTCAATCGGCAAAAACGCATGGCCGCCAGCAGCCGTCTTGGATTTTACTCTTTGCATGACTAAATCCTTTAGCACGGGCTACAGGTCCTACTTTTAGTCTGATCATCATAAAATTTGTCAAGAATGTTAATAATGACATGTAGATGGGAACGAGTCATTTTGGGGTCATTCGGCCAAAAAACATGGCCGTCAGCAGCCATCTTGGATTTTACTCTTTGTATGACTAAATACTTTAGCACGGGCTACAGGTCGTATCTTTAGTCTGATAATCATGAAATTTATCATGAGTGTTGAAATTGGAATGTAGATGGGAACGAGTCATTTTGGGGTCATTCGGACAAAAAACATGGCCGCCAGTGACCATCTTTGTTTTCAAAATTCAATCCATTAGCACGGGCCACAGGTCGTACTGATTGTCTGATCATCATGAAATTTGTCATGGATGATAATATTTACATGTAGATGGGAACGAGTAATTTTGGGGTCATTCGGCCAAAAAACATGGCCGTCAGCAGCCATCTTGGATTTTACTCTTTGTATGACTAAATACTTTAGCACGGGCTACAGGTCGTATCTTTAGTCTGATCATTATAAAATTTGTCATGGCTGTTGATATTGGAATGTAGATGGGAACGAGTCATTTTGGGGTCATTCGGACAAAAAACATGGCCGCCAGCGGCCATCTTGGATTTCAAAATTTAATCCATTAGCACGGGCCACAGGTCGTACTGATTGTCTGATCATCATGAAATTTGTCATGGATGATAATATTTACATGTAGATGGGAACGAGTAATTTTGGGGTCATTCGGCCAAAAAACATGGCCACCAGCAGCCATCTTAGATTTTACTCTTTGTATGACTAAATTCTTTATCACGGGCTGCAGGTCGTACCTTTAGTCTGATCATCATAAAATTTGTCATGGATGTTAACAATGACATGTAGATGGGAACGAGTAATTTTGGGGTCAATCGGCCAAAAACCATGGTCGCCAGCAGCCATCTTGGATTTTACTCTTTGTATGACTAAATCCTTTAGCACGGGCTACAGGTTGTATCTTTAGTCTGATCATCATAAAAATTTTCATGAATGTTAATAATGACATGTAGATGGGAACGAGTCATTTTGGGGTCATTCGGCCAAAAAAGATGGCCGCCAGCAGCCATCTTGGATTTTACTCTTTGTATGACTAAATCCTTTAGCACGGGCTACAGGTCGTACCTTTAGTCAGATCGTCATAAAATTTGTCATGGATGTTAACAATGACATGTAGATGCGAACGAGTCATTTTTGGGTTATTCGGAGAAAAATCATGGCCGGCAGCAGCCATCTTGGATTTTACTCTTTGTATGACTAAATCCTTTAGCACGGGCTACAGGTCGTACCTTTAGTCTGATAATCATGAAATTTATCATGAGTGTTGAAATTGGAATGTAGATGGGAACGAGTCATTTTGGGGTCATTCGGACAAAAAACATGGCCGCCAGTGACCATCTTTGTTTTCAAAATTCAATCCATTAGCACGGGCCACAGGTCGTACTGATTGTCTGATCATCATGAAATTTGTCATGGATGATAATATTTACATGTAGATGGGAACGAGTAATTTTGGGGTCATTCGGCCAAAAAACATGGCCGCCAGCAGCCATCTTGGATTTTACTCTTTGTATGACTAAATCCTTTAGCACGGCCTACAGGTCGTACCTTTAGTCTGATCATTATAAAATTTGTCATGGCTGTTGATATTGGAATGTAGATGGGAACGAGTCATTTTGGGGTCATTCGGACAAAAAACATGGCCGCCAGTGGCCATCTTTGTTTTCAAAATTCAATCCATTAGCACGGGCCACAGGTCGCACTGTTCGTCTGATCGTCATGAAATTTGTCATGGATGTTAATATTGACATGTAGATGGGAACGAGTAATTTTGGGGTCATTCGGCCCAAAAACATGGCCGCCAGCAGCCATCTTGGATTTTACTCTTTGTATGACTAAATTCTTTAGCACGGGCTACAGGTGGTACCTTTAGTCAGATCGTCATAAAATTTGACATGGATGTTAACAATGACATGTAGATGGGAACGAGTCATTTTTGGGTTATTCGGGCAAAAAACATGGCCGCCAGCAGCCATCTTGGATTTTACTCTTTGTATGACTAAATCCTTTAGCACGGGCTACAGGTCGTACCTTTAGTCTGATAATCATGAAATTTATCATGGCTGTTGAAATTGAAATGTAGATGGGAACGAGTCATTTTGGGGTCATTCGGACAAAAAACATGGCCGCCAGTGGCCATCTTTGTTTTCAAAATTCAATCCATTAGCACGGGCCACAGATCGCACTGTTCGTCTGATCGTCATGAAATTTGTCATGGATGTTAATATTGACATGTAGATGGGAACGAGTAATTTTGGGGTCATTCGGCCCAAAAACATGGCCGCCAGCAGCCATCTTGGATTTTACTCTTTGTATGACTAAATTCTTTAGCACGGGCTACAGGTGGTACCTTTAGTCTGATCATCATCAAATTTGTCATGGATGTTAACAATGACATGTAGATTGGAACGAGTCATTTTGGGGTCAATCGGCAAAAACGCATGGCCGCCAGCAGCCGTCTTGGATTTTACTCTTTGCATGACTAAATCCTTTAGCACGGGCTACAGGTCCTACTTTTAGTCTGATCATCATAAAATTTGTCAAGAATGTTAATAATGACATGTAGATGGGAACGAGTCATTTTGGGGTCATTCGGCCAAAAAACATGGCCGTCAGCAGCCATCTTGGATTTTACTCTTTGTATGACTAAATACTTTAGCACGGGCTACAGGTCGTATCTTTAGTCTGATAATCATGAAATTTATCATGAGTGTTGAAATTGGAATGTAGATGGGAACGAGTCATTTTGGGGTCATTCGGACAAAAAACATGGCCGCCAGTGACCATCTTTGTTTTCAAAATTCAATCCATTAGCACGGGCCACAGGTCGTACTGATTGTCTGATCATCATGAAATTTGTCATGGATGATAATATTTACATGTAGATGGG
This sequence comes from Siphonodentalium dalli, assembly GCA_032622095.1. Taxonomy (NCBI): domain Eukaryota; kingdom Metazoa; phylum Mollusca; class Scaphopoda; order Gadilida; family Siphonodentaliidae; genus Siphonodentalium; species Siphonodentalium dalli. The sequence goes on from CP136061.1 coordinate 204,350,965, forward strand.
AACGAGTAATTTTGGGGTCATTCGGCCAAAAAACATGGCCGTCAGCAGCCATCTTGGATTTTACTCTTTGTATGACTAAATACTTTAGCACGGGCTACAGGTCGTATCTTTAGTCTGATCATTATAAAATTTGTCATGGCTGTTGATATTGGAATGTAGATGGGAACGAGTCATTTTGGGGTCATTCGGACAAAAAACATGGCCGCCAGCGGCCATCTTGGATTTCAAAATTTAATCCATTAGCACGGGCCACAGGTCGTACTGATTGTCTGATCATCATGAAATTTGTCATGGATGATAATATTTACATGTAGATGGGAACGAGTAATTTTGGGGTCATTCGGCCAAAAAACATGGCCACCAGCAGCCATCTTAGATTTTACTCTTTGTATGACTAAATTCTTTATCACGGGCTGCAGGTCGTACCTTTAGTCTGATCATCATAAAATTTGTCATGGATGTTAACAATGACATGTAGATGGGAACGAGTAATTTTGGGGTCAATCGGCCAAAAACCATGGTCGCCAGCAGCCATCTTGGATTTTACTCTTTGTATGACTAAATCCTTTAGCACGGGCTACAGGTTGTATCTTTAGTCTGATCATCATAAAAATTTTCATGAATGTTAATAATGACATGTAGATGGGAACGAGTCATTTTGGGGTCATTCGGCCAAAAAAGATGGCCGCCAGCAGCCATCTTGGATTTTACTCTTTGTATGACTAAATCCTTTAGCACGGGCTACAGGTCGTACCTTTAGTCAGATCGTCATAAAATTTGTCATGGATGTTAACAATGACATGTAGATGCGAACGAGTCATTTTTGGGTTATTCGGAGAAAAATCATGGCCGGCAGCAGCCATCTTGGATTTTACTCTTTGTATGACTAAATCCTTTAGCACGGGCTACAGGTCGTACCTTTAGTCTGATAATCATGAAATTTATCATGAGTGTTGAAATTGGAATGTAGATGGGAACGAGTCATTTTGGGGTCATTCGGACAAAAAACATGGCCGCCAGTGACCATCTTTGTTTTCAAAATTCAATCCATTAGCACGGGCCACAGGTCGTACTGATTGTCTGATCATCATGAAATTTGTCATGGATGATAATATTTACATGTAGATGGGAACGAGTAATTTTGGGGTCATTCGGCCAAAAAACATGGCCGCCAGCAGCCATCTTGGATTTTACTCTTTGTATGACTAAATCCTTTAGCACGGCCTACAGGTCGTACCTTTAGTCTGATCATTATAAAATTTGTCATGGCTGTTGATATTGGAATGTAGATGGGAACGAGTCATTTTGGGGTCATTCGGACAAAAAACATGGCCGCCAGTGGCCATCTTTGTTTTCAAAATTCAATCCATTAGCACGGGCCACAGGTCGCACTGTTCGTCTGATCGTCATGAAATTTGTCATGGATGTTAATATTGACATGTAGATGGGAACGAGTAATTTTGGGGTCATTCGGCCCAAAAACATGGCCGCCAGCAGCCATCTTGGATTTTACTCTTTGTATGACTAAATTCTTTAGCACGGGCTACAGGTGGTACCTTTAGTCTGATCATCATCAAATTTGTCATGGATGTTAACAATAACATGTAGATTGGAACGAGTCATTTTGGGGTCAATCGGCCAAAAAACATGGCCGCCAGCAGCCGTCTTGGATTTTACTCTTTGCATGACTAAATCCTTTAGCACGGGCTACAGGTCCTACTTTTAGTCTGATCATCATAAAATTTGTCAAGAATGTTAATAATGACATGTAGATGGGAACGAGTCATTTTGGGGTCATTCGGCCAAAAAACATGGCCGTCAGCAGCCATCTTGGATTTTACTCTTTGTATGACTAAATCCTTTAGCACGGGCTACAGGTCGTACCTTTAGTCTGATAATCATGAAATTTATCATGGCTGTTGAAATTGAAATGTAGATGGGAACGAGTCATTTTGGGGTCATTCGGACAAAAAACATGGCCGCCAGTGGCCATCTTTGTTTTCAAAATTCAATCCATTAGCACGGGCCACAGATCGCACTGTTCGTCTGATCGTCATGAAATTTGTCATGGATGTTAATATTGACATGTAGATGGGAACGAGTAATTTTGGGGTCATTCGGCCCAAAAACATGGCCGCCAGCAGCCATCTTGGATTTTACTCTTTGTATGACTAAATTCTTTAGCACGGGCTACAGGTGGTACCTTTAGTCTGATCATAATCAAATTTGTCATGGATGTTAACAATGACATGTAGATTGGAACGAGTAATTTTGGGGTCATTCGGCCAAAAAACATGGCCGCCAGCAGCCATCTTGGATTTTACTCTTTGTATGACTAAATCCTTTAGCACGGCCTACAGGTCGTACCTTTAGTCTGATCATTATAAAATTTGTCATGGCTGTTGATATTGGAATGTAGATGGGAACGAGTCATTTTGGGGTCATTCGGACAAAAAACATGGCCGCCAGTGGCCATCTTTGTTTTCAAAATTCAATCCATTAGCACGGGCCACAGGTCGCACTGTTCGTCTGATCGTCATGAAATTTGTCATGGATGTTAATATTGACATGTAGATGGGAACGAGTAATTTTGGGGTCATTCGGCCCAAAAACATGGCCGCCAGCAGCCATCTTGGATTTTACTCTTTGTATGACTAAATTCTTTAGCACGGGCTACAGGTGGTACCTTTAGTCTGATCATCATCAAATTTGTCATGGATGTTAACAATAACATGTAGATTGGAACGAGTCATTTTGGGGTCAATCGGCCAAAAAACATGGCCGCCAGCAGCCGTCTTGGATTTTACTCTTTGCATGACTAAATCCTTTAGCACGGGCTACAGGTCCTACTTTTAGTCTGATCATCATAAAATTTGTCAAGAATGTTAATAATGACATGTAGATGGGAACGAGTCATTTTGGGGTCATTCGGCCAAAAAACATGGCCGTCAGCAGCCATCTTGGATTTTACTCTTTGTATGACTAAATCCTTTAGCACGGGCTACAGGTCGTACCTTTAGTCTGATAATCATGAAATTTATCATGGCTGTTGAAATTGAAATGTAGATGGGAACGAGTCATTTTGGGGTCATTCGGACAAAAAACATGGCCGCCAGTGGCCATCTTTGTTTTCAAAATTCAATCCATTAGCACGGGCCACAGATCGCACTGTTCGTCTGATCGTCATGAAATTTGTCATGGATGTTAATATTGACATGTAGATGGGAACGAGTAATTTTGGGGTCATTCGGCCCAAAAACATGGCCGCCAGCAGCCATCTTGGATTTTACTCTTTGTATGACTAAATTCTTTAGCACGGGCTACAGGTGGTACCTTTAGTCTGATCATAATCAAATTTGTCATGGATGTTAACAATGACATGTAGATTGGAACGAGTCATTTTGGGGTCAATCGGCAAAAACGCATGGCCGCCAGCAGCCGTCTTGGATTTTACTCTTTGCATGACTAAATCCTTTAGCACGGGCTACAGGTCCTACTTTTAGTCTGATCATCATAAAATTTGTCAAGAATGTTAATAATGACATGTAGATGGGAACGAGTCATTTTGGGGTCATTCGGCCAAAAAACATGGCCGTCAGCAGCCATCTTGGATTTTACTCTTTGTATGACTAAATACTTTAGCACGGGCTACAGGTCGTATCTTTAGTCTGATCATTATAAAATTTGTCATGGCTGTTGATATTGGAATGTAGATGGGAACGAGTCATTTTGGGGTCATTCGGACAAAAAACATGGCCGCCAGCGGCCATCTTGGATTTCAAAATTTAATCCATTAGCACGGGCCACAGGTCGTACTGATTGTCTGATCATCATGAAATTTGTCATGGATGATAATATTTACATGTAGATGGGAACGAGTAATTTTGGGGTCATTCGGCCAAAAAACATGGCCACCAGCAGCCATCTTAGATTTTACTCTTTGTATGACTAAATGTTAACAATGACATGTAGATGGGAACGAGTCATTTTTGGGGTCAATCGGCCAAAAAACATGGTCGCCAGCAGCCATCTTGGATTTTACTCTTTGTATGACTAAATCCTTTAGCACGGGCTACAGGTTGTATCTTTTGTCTGATCAACATAAAATTTTTCATGAATGTTAATAATGACATGTAGATGGGAACGTGTCATTTTGGGGTCATTCGGCCAAAAAAGATGGCCGCCAGCAGCCATCTTGGATTTTACTCTTTGTATGACTAAATCCTTTAGCACGGGCTACTGGTCATACCTTTTGTCTGATCATCATAAAATTTGTCATGAATGTTAATAATGACATGTAGATGGGACTGGGTCATTTTGGGGTCATTCGGCCAAAAACAAAAGGCCACCAGCAGCCATCTTGGATTTCACTCTTTGTATGATTAAATCCTTTAGCACGGGCTACAGTTCGTACCTTTAGTCTGATCATCATAAAATTTGTCATGGATGTTAACAATGGCATGTAGATGGGAACGAGTCATTTTGGGGTCATTCGGCCTAAAAACATGGCTGCCAGCAGCCATCTTGGATTTTACTCTTTGTATGACTAAATCCTTTAGCACGGGCTACAGGTCGTACTGTTAGTCTGATCATCATGAAATTTGTCATGGATGTTAATATTGACATGTAGATGGGAAAGAGTCATTTTGGGGTCATTCGGCCAAAAAAGATGGCCGCCAGCAGCCATCTTGGATTTTACTCTTTGTATGACTAAATCCTTTAGCACGGGCTACAGGTCGTACCTTTAGTCAGATCGTCATAAAATTTGTCATGGATGTTAACAATGACATGTAGATGCGAACGAGTCATTTTTGGGTTATTCGGAGAAAAATCATGGCCGGCAGCAGCCATCTTGGATTTTACTCTTTGTATGACTAAATCCTTTAGCACGGGCTACAGGTCGTACCTTTAGTCTGATAATCATGAAATTTATCATGAGTGTTGAAATTGGAATGTAGATGGGAACGAGTCATTTTGGGGTCATTCGGACAAAAAACATGGCCGCCAGTGACCATCTTTGTTTTCAAAATTCAATCCATTAGCACGGGCCACAGGTCGTACTGATTGTCTGATCATCATGAAATTTGTCATGGATGATAATATTTACATGTAGATGGGAACGAGTAATTTTGGGGTCATTCGGCCAAAAAACATGGCCGTCAGCAGCCATCTTGGATTTTACTCTTTGTACGACTAAATACTTTAGCACGGGCTACAGGTCGTATCTTTAGTCTGATCATTATAAAATTTGTCATGGCTGTTGATATTGGAATGTAGATGGGAACGAGTCATTTTGGGGTCATTCGGACAAAAAACATGGCCGCCAGCGGCCATCTTGGATTTCAAAATTTAATCCATTAGCACGGGCCACAGGTCGTACTGATTGTCTGATCATCATGAAATTTGTCATGGATGATAATATTTACATGTAGATGGGAACGAGTAATTTTGGGGTCATTCGGCCAAAAAACATGGCCACCAGCAGCCATCTTAGATTTTACTCTTTGTATGACTAAATTCTTTATCACGGGCTGCAGGTCGTACCTTTAGTCTGATCATCATAAAATTTGTCAAGGATGTTAACAATGACATGTAGATGGGAACGAGTAATTTTGGGGTCAATCGGCCAAAAACCATGGTCGCCAGCAGCCATCTTGGATTTTACTCTTTGTATGACTAAATCCTTTAGCACGGGCTACAGGTTGTATCTTTAGTCTGATCATCATAAAAATTTTCATGAATGTTAATAATGACATGTAGATGGGAACGAGTCATTTTGGGGTCATTCGGCCAAAAAAGATGGCCGCCAGCAGCCATCTTGGATTTTACTCTTTGTATGACTAAATCCTTTAGCACGGGCTACAGGTCGTACCTTTAGTCAGATCGTCATAAAATTTGTCATGGATGTTAACAATGACATGTAGATGCGAACGAGTCATTTTTGGGTTATTCGGAGAAAAATCATGGCCGGCAGCAGCCATCTTGGATTTTACTCTTTGTATGACTAAATCCTTTAGCACGGGCTACAGGTCGTACCTTTAGTCTGATAATCATGAAATTTATCATGAGTGTTGAAATTGGAATGTAGATGGGAACGAGTCATTTTGGGGTCATTCGGACAAAAAACATGGCCGCCAGTGACCATCTTTGTTTTCAAAATTCAATCCATTAGCACGGGCCACAGGTCGTACTGATTGTCTGATCATCATGAAATTTGTCATGGATGATAATATTTACATGTAGATGGGAACGAGTAATTTTGGGGTCATTCGGCCAAAAAACATGGCCGCCAGCAGCCATCTTGGATTTTACTCTTTGTATGACTAAATCCTTTAGCACGGCCTACAGGTCGTACCTTTAGTCTGATCATTATAAAATTTGTCATGGCTGTTGATATTGGAATGTAGATGGGAACGAGTCATTTTGGGGTCATTCGGACAAAAAACATGGCCGCCAGTGGCCATCTTTGTTTTCAAAATTCAATCCATTAGCACGGGCCACATGTCGCACTGTTCGTCTGATCGTCATGAAATTTGTCATGGATGTTAATATTGACATGTAGATGGGAACGAGTAATTTTGGGGTCATTCGGCCCAAAAACATGGCCGCCAGCAGCCATCTTGGATTTTACTCTTTGTATGACTAAATTCTTTAGCACGGGCTACAGGTGGTACCTTTAGTCTGATCATCATCAAATTTGTCATGGATGTTAACAATAACATGTAGATTGGAACGAGTCATTTTGGGGTCAATCGGCCAAAAAACATGGCCGCCAGCAGCCGTCTTGGATTTTACTCTTTGCATGACTAAATCCTTTAGCACGGGCTACAGGTCCTACTTTTAGTTTGATCATCATAAAATTTGTCAAGAATGTTAATAATGACATGTAGATGGGAACGAGTCATTTTGGGGTCATTCGGCCAAAAAACATGGCCGTCAGCAGCCATCTTGGATTTTACTCTTTGTATGACTAAATCCTTTAGCACGGGCTACAGGTCGTACCTTTAGTCTGATAATCATGAAATTTATCATGGCTGTTGAAATTGAAATGTAGATGGGAACGAGTCATTTTGGGGTCATTCGGACAAAAAACATGGCCGCCAGTGGCCATCTTTGTTTTCAAAATTCAATCTATTAGCACGGGCCACAGATCGCACTGTTCGTCTGATCGTCATGAAATTTGTCATGGATGTTAATATTGACATGTAGATGGGAACGAGTAATTTTGGGGTCATTCGGCCCAAAAACATGGCCGCCAGCAGCCATCTTGGATTTTACTCTTTGTATGACTAAATTCTTTAGCACGGGCTACAGGTGGTACCTTTAGTCTGATCATAATCAAATTTGTCATGGATGTTAACAATGACATGTAGATTGGAACGAGTCATTTTGGGGTCAATCGGCAAAAACGCATGGCCGCCAGCAGCCGTCTTGGATTTTACTCTTTGCATGACTAAATCCTTTAGCACGGGCTACAGGTCCTACTTTTAGTCTGATCATCATAAAATTTGTCAAGAATGTTAATAATGACATGTAGATGGGAACGAGTCATTTTGGGGTCATTCGGCCAAAAAACATGGCCGTCAGCAGCCATCTTGGATTTTACTCTTTGTATGACTAAATACTTTAGCACGGGCTACAGGTCGTATCTTTAGTCTGATCATTATAAAATTTGTCATGGCTGTTGATATTGGAATGTAGATGGGAACGAGTCATTTTGGGGTCATTCGGACAAAAAACATGGCCGCCAGCGGCCATCTTGGATTTCAAAATTTAATCCATTAGCACGGGCCACAGGTCGTACTGATTGTCTGATCATCATGAAATTTGTCATGGATGATAATATTTACATGTAGATGGGAACGAGTAATTTTGGGGTCATTCGGCCAAAAAACATGGCCACCAGCAGCCATCTTAGATTTTACTCTTTGTATGACTAAATGTTAACAATGACATGTAGATGGGAACGAGTCATTTTTGGGGTCAATCGGCCAAAAAACATGGTCGCCAGCAGCCATCTTGGATTTTACTCTTTGTATGACTAAATCCTTTAGCACGGGCTACAGGTTGTATCTTTAGTCTGATCAACATAAAATTTTTCATGAATGTTAATAATGACATGTAGATGGGAACGTGTCATTTTGGGGTCATTCGGCCAAAAAAGATGGCCGCCAGCAGCCATCTTGGATTTTACTCTTTGTATGACTAAATCCTTTAGCACGGGCTACTGGTCATACCTTTTGTCTGATCATCATAAAATTTGTCATGAATGTTAATAATGACATGTAGATGGGACTGGGTCATTTTGGGGTCATTCGGCCAAAAACAAAAGGCCACCAGCAGCCATCTTGGATTTCACTCTTTGTATGATTAAATCCTTTAGCACGGGCTACAGTTCGTACCTTTAGTCTGATCATCATAAAATTTGTCATGGATGTTAACAATGGCATGTAGATGGGAACGAGTCATTTTGGGGTCATTCGGCCTAAAAACATGGCTGCCAGCAGCCATCTTGGATTTTACTCTTTGTATGACTAAATCCTTTAGCACGGGCTACAGGTCGTACTGTTAGTCTGATCATCATGAAATTTGTCATGGATGTTAATATTGACATGTAGATGGGAACGAGTCATTTTGGGGTCATTCGGCCAAAAAACATGGCCGCCAGCAGCCATCTTGGATTTTACTCTTTGTATGACTAAATCCTTTAGCACGGCCTACAGGTCGTACCTTTAGTCTGATCATTATAAAATTTGTCATGGCTGTTGATATTGGAATGTAGATGGGAACGAGTCATTTTGGGGTCATTCGGACAAAAAACATGGCCGCCAGCGGCCATCTTGGATTTCAAAATTTAATCCATTAGCACGGGCCACAGGTCGTACTGATTGTCTGATCATCATGAAATTTGTCATGGATGATAATATTTACATGTAGATGGGAACGAGTAATTTTGGGGTCATTCGGCCAAAAACATGGCCACCAGCAGCCATCTTAGATTTTACTCTTTGTATGACTAACTTCTTTATCACGGGCTGCAGGTCGTACCTTTAGTCTGATCATCATAAAATTTCTCATGGATGTTAACAATGACATGTAGATGGGAACGGGTAATTTTGGGGTCAATCGGCCAAAAACATGGTCGCCAGCAGCCATCTTGGAATTTACTCTTTGTATGACTAAATCCTTTAGCACGGGCTACAGGTTGTATCTTTAGTCTGATCATCATAAAAATTTTTATGAATGTTAATAATGACATGTAGATGGGAACGAGTCATTTTGGGGTCATTCGGCCAAAAAAGATGGCCGCCAGCAGCCATCTTGGATTTTACTCTTTGTATGACTAAATCCTTTAGCACGGGCTACAGGTCGTACCTTTAGTCTGATCATCATAAAAATTTTCATGGCTGTTGAAATTGGAATGTAAATCGGAACGAGTCATTTTGGGGTCATTCGGACAAAAAAACATGGCCGCCAGTGGCCATCTTGGATTTCAAAATTTAATCCATTAGCACGGGCCACAGGTCGTACTATTCGTCTGATCATCATGAAATTTGTCCTGGATGTTAATGTTGATATGTAGATGGGAACGAGTAATTTTGGGGTCATTTGGCGGAAAAAACGTGGCCGCTAGCAGCCATCTTGGATTTTACTCTTTGTATGACTAAATTCTTAGCACGGGCTACAGGTCGTACCTTTAGTCTGATCATCATCAAATTTGTCATGGATGTTAACAATGACATGTAGATTGGAATGAGTCATTTTGGGGTCAATCGGCCAAAAAACATGGCCGCCAGCAACCATCTTGAATTTTACTCTTTACATTACTAAATCCTTTGGCATGGGCTACAGGTCGTACATTTGGTCAGATCTTCAGGGAATAATTTAATGTGTTACAGTCAATGGAGCGATTAGGAATGTGGAAAATTGAATGTCTAATACTAGGTTATCAACATGGAGAGATATACCGGTATGTATATAAAAGTAAAATCTAAGATGGTTGCTGGCGGCTATATTCAAAAATATTTGATAGCTTTAGTCATGCAAAAAGTAAAATCCAACATGGCCATTGGCAGCCATGCTTTAATGCCGAAAAACCCTAAAATGGCTCGTTCCCATCTACATGTCATTGTTAACATCCATAACACATTTCATGATCAGACGAACAGTACGACCTGTAGCCTGCGCCAATGGCTTAAATTTATAAATCCGAGATGACCGCCAGCGGCCATGTTTTTTGGCCAAATGACCCCAAATGACTCGTTCCCATCTACATGTCAATGTCAATATCCATGACAAATTTCATAAAGATTAGACCAAAGGTACAACCTGTAGCCCGCGCCAAAGGATTTAGTAATGCAAAGAGTAAAATCCAAGATGGCTGCTGGCGGCCATGTTTTTCGGCCAAATAACCCCAAAATGACTCGTCCCATATACATGTCATTTCTAATATCAATGACAAATTTCATGAAGTTCCGACCAAAGGTACGACCTGTCGCCCGTGCTAAACGATTTAGTCATGCAAAGAGTAAAATCCAAGATGGCTGCTGGCGGCCATGTTTTTTTGGCCAAATGACCCCAAAATGACTCGTTCCCATCTACATGTCAATGTCAATATTCATGACAAATTTCATGAAGATCTGACCAAAGCTAAAGATCGAACACATATGCACACTGGTGTTGTAACATGCACACTTGTGTTGTAAAATACCACATCTATGTTTACAACATCGAACATCCAGTGCCTGTATAAAAGTCAATGTCATGTATATGTTCAATAAAAAGTGAGTAGTGGCATATATTTATTCAATAATATAACATATATATGACACATACATCAAATAAAGTGCTGTCTTTGTTCACATATACAACCATATGTATTGGATAATATAGAACATAAATGAGCATTTTACAACAGCATGCCGTGTGCATATGTGTTCGATCTTAGCTTTGGTCAGATCTTCATGAAATTTGTCATGGATGTTAACAATGACATCTAGATGGGAACGAGTAATTTTGGGGTCATTCCGCCAAAAAACATGGCCGCCAGCAGCCATCTTGAATTTTACTCTTTGCATGACTAAATCGTTTAGCACGGGCTACAGGTCATACCTTAGGTCGGATCTTCATGAAATTTGTCACGGATGTTAACAATGACATGTAGATGTGAACGAGTCATTTTGGGGTCATTCGGCCAAAAAACATGGCCGCCAGCAACCATCTTGAATTTTACTCTTTACATTACTAAATCCTTTGGCACGGGCTACAGGTCGTACCTTTGGTCAGATCTTCAGGGAATAATTTAATGTGTTACAGTCAATGGAGCGAATAGGAATGTGGAAAGTTGAATGTCTAATACTAGGTTATCAACATGAAGAGATATATATAAAAGTAAAATCTAAGATGGTTGCTGGCGGCTAGCTTTAGTCATGCAAGATGTAAAATCCAAGATGGCCACTGGCAGCCATGTTTTAATGCCGAATAACCCTAAAATGGCTCTTTCCCATCTACATGTCATTGTTAACATCCATAACAGGTACGACCTGTAGCCCGCGCCAATGGATTGAATTTTTAAATCCGAGATGACCGCCAGCGGCCATGTTTTTTGGCCAAATGACCCCAAAATGACTCGTTCCCATCTACATGTCAATGTCAATATTCATGACAAATTTCATAAAGATTAGATCAAAGGTACAACCTGTAGCCCGCGCCAAAGGATTTAGTAATGCAAAGAGTAAAATCCAAGATGGCTGCTGGCGGCCATGTTTTTTGGCCGAATGGCCTCAAAATGACTCGTTCCCATCTACATATCAGTGTTAACATACATGACAAATTTCATAAAGATTAGTCCAAAGGTACAACCTGTAGCCCGCGCCATAGGATTTAGTAATGCAAAGAGTAAAATCCAAGATGGCTGCTGGCGGCCATGTTTTTCGTCCAAATAACCCCAAAATGACTCGTTCCCATATACATGTCATTTCTAATATCAATGACAAATTTCATGAAGTTCCGACCAAAGGTACGACCTGTAGCCGTGCTAAACGATTTAGTCATGCAAAGAGTAAAATCCAAGATGGCTGCTGGCGGCCATATTTTTTAGCCAAATGACCCCAAAATGACTCGTTCCCATCTACATGTCAATGTCAATATTCATGACAAATTTCATGAAGATCTGACCAAAGCTAAAGATCGAACACATATGCACACTGGTGTTGTAACATGCACATTTGTGTTGTAAAATACCACATATATGTTTACAACATCGAACATCCAGTGCCTGTATAAAAGTCAATGTCATGTATATGTTCAATAAAAAGTGAGTAGTGGCATATATTTATTCAATAATATAACATATATATGACACATACATCAAATAAAGTGCTGTCTTTGTTCACATATACAACCATATGTATTGGATAATATAGAAAATAAATGAGCATTTTACAACAGCATGCCGTGTGCATATGTGTTCGATCTTTAGATTTGGTCAGATCTTCATGAAATTTGTCATGGATGGTAACAATGACATCTAGATGGGAACGAGTAATTTTGGGGTCATTCCGCCAAAAAAAAAAGGCCGCCAGCAGCCATCTTGAATTTTACTCTTTGCATGACTAAATCGTTTAGCACGGGCTACAGGTCATACCTTTGGTCGGATCTTCATGAAATTTGTCACGGATGTTAACAATGACATGTAGATGTGAACGAGTCATTTTGGGGTCATTCGGCCAAAAAACATGGCCGCCAGCAACCATCTTGAATTTTACTCTTTGTATGACTAAATCGTTTAGCACGGGCTACAGGTCATACCTTTGGTCGGATCTTCATGAAATTTGTCACGGATGTTAACAATGACATGTAGATGTGAACGAGTCATTTTGGGGTCATTCGGCCAAAAAACATGGCCGCCAGCAACCATCTTGAATTTTACTCTTTACATTACTAAATCCTTTGGCACGGGCTACAGGTCGTACCTTTGGTCAGATCTTCAGGGAATAATTTAATGTGTTACAGTCAATGGAGCGATTAGGAATGTGGAAAATTGAATGTCTAATACTAGGTTATCAACATGGAGAGATATACCGGTATGTATATAAAAGTAAAATCTAAGATGGTTGCTGGCGGCTATATTCAAAAATATTTGATAGCTTTAGTCATGCAAAAAGTAAAATCCAACATGGCCATTGGCAGCCATGCTTTAATGCCGAAAAACCCTAAAATGGCTCGTTCCCATCTACATGTCATTGTTAACATCCATAACACATTTCATGATCAGACGAACAGTACGACCTGTAGCCTGCGCCAATGGCTTAAATTTATAAATCCGAGATGACCGCCAGCGGCCATGTTTTTTGGCCAAATGACCCCAAATGACTCGTTCCCATCTACATGTCAATGTCAATATCCATGACAAATTTCATAAAGATTAGACCAAAGGTACAACCTGTAGCCCGCGCCAAAGGATTTAGTAATGCAAAGAGTAAAATCCAAGATGGCTGCTGGCGGCCATGTTTTTCGGCCAAATAACCCCAAAATGACTCGTCCCATATACATGTCATTTCTAATATCAATGACAAATTTCATGAAGTTCCGACCAAAGGTACGACCTGTCGCCCGTGCTAAACGATTTAGTCATGCAAAGAGTAAAATCCAAGATGGCTGCTGGCGGCCATGTTTTTTTGGCCAAATGACCCCAAAATGACTCGTTCCCATCTACATGTCAATGTCAATATTCATGACAAATTTCATGAAGATCTGACCAAAGCTAAAGATCGAACACATATGCACACTGGTGTTGTAACATGCACACTTGTGTTGTAAAATACCACATCTATGTTTACAACATCGAACATCCAGTGCCTGTATAAAAGTCAATGTCATGTATATGTTCAATAAAAAGTGAGTAGTGGCATATATTTATTCAATAATATAACATATATATGACACATACATCAAATAAAGTGCTGTCTTTGTTCACATATACAACCATATGTATTGGATAATATAGAACATAAATGAGCATTTTACAACAGCATGCCGTGTGCATATGTGTTCGATCTTAGCTTTGGTCAGATCTTCATGAAATTTGTCATGGATGTTAACAATGACATCTAGATGGGAACGAGTAATTTTGGGGTCATTCCGCCAAAAAACATGGCCGCCAGCAGCCATCTTGAATTTTACTCTTTGCATGACTAAATCGTTTAGCACGGGCTACAGGTCATACCTTAGGTCGGATCTTCATGAAATTTGTCACGGATGTTAACAATGACATGTAGATGTGAACGAGTCATTTTGGGGTCATTCGGCCAAAAAACATGGCCGCCAGCAACCATCTTGAATTTTACTCTTTACATTACTAAATCCTTTGGCACGGGCTACAGGTCGTACCTTTGGTCAGATCTTCAGGGAATAATTTAATGTGTTACAGTCAATGGAGCGAATAGGAATGTGGAAAGTTGAATGTCTAATACTAGGTTATCAACATGAAGAGATATATATAAAAGTAAAATCTAAGATGGTTGCTGGCGGCTAGCTTTAGTCATGCAAGATGTAAAATCCAAGATGGCCACTGGCAGCCATGTTTTAATGCCGAATAACCCTAAAATGGCTCTTTCCCATCTACATGTCATTGTTAACATCCATAACAGGTACGACCTGTAGCCCGCGCCAATGGATTGAATTTTTAAATCCGAGATGACCGCCAGCGGCCATGTTTTTTGGCCAAATGACCCCAAAATGACTCGTTCCCATCTACATGTCAATGTCAATATTCATGACAAATTTCATAAAGATTAGATCAAAGGTACAACCTGTAGCCCGCGCCAAAGGATTTAGTAATGCAAAGAGTAAAATCCAAGATGGCTGCTGGCGGCCATGTTTTTTGGCCGAATGGCCTCAAAATGACTCGTTCCCATCTACATATCAGTGTTAACATACATGACAAATTTCATAAAGATTAGTCCAAAGGTACAACCTGTAGCCCGCGCCATAGGATTTAGTAATGCAAAGAGTAAAATCCAAGATGGCTGCTGGCGGCCATGTTTTTCGTCCAAATAACCCCAAAATGACTCGTTCCCATATACATGTCATTTCTAATATCAATGACAAATTTCATGAAGTTCCGACCAAAGGTACGACCTGTAGCCGTGCTAAACGATTTAGTCATGCAAAGAGTAAAATCCAAGATGGCTGCTGGCGGCCATATTTTTTAGCCAAATGACCCCAAAATGACTCGTTCCCATCTACATGTCAATGTCAATATTCATGACAAATTTCATGAAGATCTGACCAAAGCTAAAGATCGAACACATATGCACACTGGTGTTGTAACATGCACATTTGTGTTGTAAAATACCACATATATGTTTACAACATCGAACATCCAGTGCCTGTATAAAAGTCAATGTCATGTATATGTTCAATAAAAAGTGAGTAGTGGCATATATTTATTCAATAATATAACATATATATGACACATACATCAAATAAAGTGCTGTCTTTGTTCACATATACAACCATATGTATTGGATAATATAGAAAATAAATGAGCATTTTACAACAGCATGCCGTGTGCATATGTGTTCGATCTTTAGATTTGGTCAGATCTTCATGAAATTTGTCATGGATGGTAACAATGACATCTAGATGGGAACGAGTAATTTTGGGGTCATTCCGCCAAAAAAAAAAGGCCGCCAGCAGCCATCTTGAATTTTACTCTTTGCATGACTAAATCGTTTAGCACGGGCTACAGGTCATACCTTTGGTCGGATCTTCATGAAATTTGTCACGGATGTTAACAATGACATGTAGATGTGAACGAGTCATTTTGGGGTCATTCGGCCAAAAAACATGGCCGCCAGCAACCATCTTGAATTTTACTCTTTGTATGACTAAATCGTTTAGCACGGGCTACAGGTCATACCTTTGGTCGGATCTTCATGAAATTTGTCACGGATGTTAACAATGACATGTAGATGTGAACGAGTCATTTTGGGGTCATTCGGCCAAAAAACATGGCCGCCAGCAACCATCTTGAATTTTACTCTTTACATTACTAAATCCTTTGGCACGGGCTACAGGTCGTACCTTTGGTCAGATCTTCAGGGAATAATTTAATGTGTTACAGTCAATGGAGCGATTAGGAATGTGGAAAGTTGAATGTCTAATACTAGGTTATCAACATGAAGAGATATATATAAAAGTAAAATCTAAGATGGTTGCTGGCGGCTAGCTTTAGTCATGCAAGATGTAAAATCCAAGATGGCCACTGGCAGCCATGTTTTAATGCCGAATAACCCTAAAATGGCTCTTTCCCATCTACATGTCATTGTTAACATCCATAACAGGTACGACCTGTAGCCCGCGCCAATGGATTGAATTTTTAAATTCGAGATGACCGCCAGCGGCCATGGTTTTTGGCCAAATGACCCCAAAATGACTCGTTCCCATCTACATGTCAATGTCAATATTCATGACAAATTTCATAAAGATTAGATCAAAGGTACAACCTGTAGCCCGCGCCAAAGGATTTAGTAATGCAAAGAGTAAAATCCAAGATGGCTGCTGGCGGCCATGTGTTTTGGCCGAATGGCCTCAAAATGACTCGTTCCCATCTACATGTCAGTGTTAACATACATGACAAATTTCATAAAGATTAGACCAAAGGTACAACCTGTAGCCCGCGCCATAGGATTTAGTAATGCAAAGAGTAAAATCCAAGATGGCTGCTGGCGGCCATGTTTTTCGGCCAAATAACCCCAAAATGACTCGTTCCCATATACATGTCATTTCTAATATCAATGACAAATTTCATGAAGTTCCGACCAAAGGTACGACCTGTAGCCAATGCCAAAGGATTTAGTCATGCAAAGAGTAAAATCCAAGATGGCTGCTGGCGGCCATGTTTTTTAGCCTAATGACCCCAAAATGACTCGTTCCCATCTACATGTCAATGTCAATATTCATGACAAATTTCATGAAGATCTGACCAAAGCTAAAGATCGAACACATATGCACACTGGTGTTGTAACATGCACATTTGTGTTGTAAAATACCACATATATATGTTTACAACATCGAACATCCAGTGCCTGTATAAAAGTCAATGTCATGTATATGTTCAATAAAAAGTGAGTAGTGGCATATATTTATTCAATAATATAACATATATATGACACATACATCAAATAAAGTGCTGTCTTTGTTCACATATACAACCATATGTATTGGATAATATAGAACATAAATGAGCATTTTACAACAGCATGCCGTGTGCATATGTGTTCGATCTTTAGATTTGGTCAGATCTTCATGAAATTTGTCATGGATGGTAACAATGACATCTAGATGGGAACGAGTAATTTTGGGGTCATTCCGCCAAAAAACATGGCCGCCAGCAGCCATCTTGAATTTTACTCTTTGCATGACTAAATCGTTTAGCACGGGCTACAGGTCATACCTTTGGTCGGATCTTCATGAAATTTGTCACGGATGTTAACAATGACATGTAGATGTGAACGAGTCATTTTGGGGTCATTCGGCCAAAAAACATGGCCGCCAGCAACCATCTTGAATTTTACTCTTTGCATGACTAAATCGTTTAGCACGGGCTACAGGTCATACCTTTGGTCGGATCTTCATGAAATTTGTCACGGATGTTAACAATGACATGTAGATGTGAATGAGTCATTTTGGGGTCATTCGGCCAAAAAACATGGCCGCCAGCAACCATCTTGAATTTTACTCTTTACATTACTAAATCCTTTGGCACGGGCTACAGGTCGTACCTTTGGTCAGATCTTCAGGGAATAATTTAATGTGTTACAGTCAATGGAGCGATTAGGAATGTGGAAAGTTGAATGTCTAATACTAGGTTATCAACATGAAGAGATATATATAAAAGTAAAATCTAAGATGGTTGCTGGCGGCTAGCTTTAGTCATGCAAGATGTAAAATCCAAGATGGCCACTGGCAGCCATGTTTTAATGCCGAATAACCCTAAAATGGCTCTTTCCCATCTACATGTCGTTGTTAACATCCATAACAGGTACGACCTGTAGCCCGCGACAATGGATTGAATTTTTAAATCCGAGATGACCGCCAGCGGCCATGTTTTTTGGCCAAATGACCCCAAAATGACTCGTTCCCATCTACATGTCAATGTCAATATTCATGACAAATTTCATAAAGATTAGATCAAAGGTACAACCTGTAGCCCGCGCCAAAGGATTTAGTAATGCAAAGAGTAAAATCCAAGATGGCTGCTGGCGGCCATGTTTTTTGGCCGAATGGCCTCAAAATGACTCGTTCCCATCTACATGTCAGTGTTAACATACATGACAAATTTCATAAAGATTAGACCAAAGGTACAACCTGTAGCCCGCGCCATAGGATTTAGTAATGCAAAGAATAAAATCCAAGATGGCTGCTGGCGGCCATGTTTTTCGGCCAAATAACCCCAAAATGACTCGTTCCCATATACATGTCATTTCTAATATCAATGACAAATTTAATGAAGTTCCGACCAAAGGTACGACCTGTAGCCAATGCCAAAGGATTTAGTCATGCAAAGAGTAAAATCCAAGATGGCTGCTGGCGGCCATGTTTTTTAGCCAAATGACCCCAAAATGACTCGTACCCATCTACATGTCAATGTCAATATTCATGACAAATTTCATGAAGATCTGACCAAAGCTAAAGATCGAACACATATGCACACTGGTGTTGTAACATGCACATTTGTGTTGTAAAATACCACATATATGTTTGAAACATCGAACATCCAGTGGCTGTATAAAAGTCGATGTCATGTATATGTTCAATAAAAAGTGAGTAGTGGCATATATTTATTCAATAATATAACATATATATGACACATACATAAAATAAAGTGCTGTCTTTGTTCACATATACAACCATATGTATTGGATAATATAGAACATAAATGAGCATTTTACAACAGCATGCCGTGTGCATATGTGTTCGATCTTTAGCTTTGGTCAGATCTTCATGAAATTTGTCATGGATGTTAACAATGACATCTAGATGGGAACGAGTAATTTTGGGGTCATTCCACGTAAAAACATGGCCGCCAGCAGCCATCTTGAATTTTACTCTTTGCATGACTAAATCGTTTAGCACGGGCTACAGGTCGTACCTTTGGTCGGATCTTCATGAAATTTGTCACAGATGTTAACAATGACACGTAGATGTGAATGAGTCATTTTGGGGTCATTCGGCCAAAAAACATGGCCCCCAGCAACCATCTTGAATTTTACTCTTTACATTACTAAATCCTTTGGCACGGGCTACAGGTCGTACCTTTGGTCAGATCTTCAGGGAATAATTTAATGTGTTACAGTCAATGGAGCGATTAGGAATGTGGAAAATTGAATGTCTAATACTAGGTTATCAACATGGAGAGATATACCGGTATGTATTTAAAAGTAAAATCTAAGATGGTTGCTGGCGGCTATATTTAAAAATATTTGATAGCTTTAGTCATGCAAAAAGTAAAATCCAACATGGCCATTGGCAGCCATGCTTTAATGCCGAAAAACCCTAAAATGGCTCGTTCCCATCTACATGTCATTGTTAACATCCATAACACATTTCATGATCAGACGAACAGTACGACCTGTAGCCCGCGCCAATGGCTTAAATTTTTAAATCCGAGATGACCGCCAGCGGCCATGTTTTTTGGCCAAATGACCCCAAATAACTCGTTCCCATCTACATGTCAATGTCAATATCCATGACAAATTTCATAAAGATTAGACCAAAGGTACAACCTGTAGCCCGCGCCAAAGGATTTAGTCATGCAAAGAGTAAAATCCAAGATGGCTGCTGGCGGCCATGTTTTTTGGCCAAATGACCCCAAAATGACTCGTTCCCATCTACATGTCAATGTCAATATTCATGACAAATTTCATGAAGATCTGACCAAAGCTAAAGATCGAACACATATGCACACTGGTGTTGTAACATGCACATTTGTGTTGTAAAATACCACATATATGTTTACAACATCGAACATCCAGTGCCTGTATAAAAGTCAATGTCATGTATATGTTCAATAAAAAGTGAGTACTGGCATATATTTATTCAATAATATAACATATATATGACACATACATCAAATAAAGTGCTGTCTTTGTTCACATATACAACCATATGTATTGGATAATATAGAACATAAATGAGCATTTTACAACAGCATGATGTGTGCATATGTGTTCGATCTTTAGCTTTGGTCAGATCTTCATGAAATTTGTCATGGATGTTAACAATGACATCTAGATGGAACGAGTAATTTTGGGGTCATTCCGCCAAAAAACATGGCCGCCAGCAGCCATCTTGAATTTTACTCTTTGCATGACTAAATCGTTTAGCACGGGCTTCAGGTCATACCTTTGGTCGGATCTCCATGAAATTTGGCACGGATGTTACCAATAACATGTAGATGTGAACGAGTCATTTTGGGGTCATTCGGCCAAAAAACATGGCCGCCAGCAACCATCTTGAATTTTACTCTTTGCATGACTAAATCGTTTAGCACGGGCTACAGGTCATACCTTTTGTCGGATCTTCATGAAATTTGTCACGGATGTTAACAATGACATGTAGATGTGAACGAGTCATTTTGGGGTCATTCGGCCAAAAAACATGGCCGCCAGCAACCATCTTGAATTTTACTCTTTACATTACTAAATCCTTTGGCACGGGCTACAGGTCGTACCTTTGGTCAGATCTTCAGGGAATAATTTAATGTGTTACAGTCAATGGAGCGATTAGGAATGTGGAAAATTGAATGTCTAATACTAGGTTATCAACATGGAGAGATATACCGGTATGTATATAAAAGTAAAATCTAAGATGGTTGCTGGCGGCTATATTCAAAAATATTTGATAGCTTTAGTCATGCAAAAAGTAAAATCCAACATGGCCATTGGCAGCCATGCGTTAATGCCGAAAAACCCTAAAATGGCTCGTTCCCATCTACATGTCATTGTTAACATCCATAACACATTTCATGATCAGACGAACAGTACGACCTGTAGCCCGCGCCAATGGCTTAAATTTTTAAATCCGAGATGACCGCCAGCGGCCATGTTTTTTGGCCAAATGACCCCAAATGACTCGTTCCCATCTACATGTCAATGTCAATATCCATGACAAATTTCATAAAGATTAGACCAAAGGTACAACCTGTAGCCCGCGCCAAAGGATTTAGTAATGCAAAGAGTAAAATCCAAGATGGCTGCTGGCGGCCATGTTTTTCGGCCAAATAACCCCAAAATGACTCGTCCCATATACATGTCATTTCTAATATCAATGACAAATTTAATGAAGTTCCGACCAAAGGTACGACCTGTAGCCCGTGCTAAACGATTTAGTCATGCAAAGAGTAAAATCCAAGATGGCTGCTGGCGGCCATGTTTTTTGGCCAAATGACCCCAAAATGACTCGTTCCCATCTACATGTCAATGTCAATATTCATGACAAATTTCATGAAGATCTGACCAAAGCTAAAGATCGAACACATATGCACACTGGTGTTGTAACATGCACATTTGTGTTGTAAAATACCACATATATGTTTACAACATCGAACATCCAGTGCCTGTATAAAAGTCTATGTCATGTATATGTTCAATAAAACGTGAGTAGTGGCATATATTTATTCAATAATATAACATATATATGACAGATACATCAAATAAAGTGCTGTCTTTGTTCACATATACAACGATATGTATTGGATAATATAGAACACAAATGAGCATTTTACAACAGTATGCCATGTGCATATGTGTTCGATCTTTAGCTTTGGTCAGATCTTCATGAAATTTGTCATGGATGTTAACAATGACATCTAGTTATTTTGGGGTCGTTCAGCCAAAAAACATGGCCACCAGCAGCCATCTTGGATTTTACTCTTTGCATGACTAAATCCTTTGGCGCGGGCTACATGTCGTACCTTTTGTCTGATCTTTATGCAATTTATCATGAATGTTGACATTGACATGTAGATGGGTCATTCGGCCAAAAAACATGGCCGCTGGTGGCCCATCTTGGATTTCAAAATTAAATCCATTGACGCGGGCGGGCTACATGTCATACTATTCGTCTGATAATCATGAAATTTGTCATGGATGATAATATTGACATGTAGATCGGAACATGTCATTTTGGGGTCGTTCGGCAAAAAAACATGGCCGCCAGCAACCATCTTGGATTTTATTCTTTGCATGACTAAATCCTTTGGAGTAGGCTACAGGTTGTAGCTTTGGTCGGATCTTCATAAAATTTGTCATGGATGTTAATAATGACATGTAGATGGGAACAAGTTCTTTTGGGGTCATTCGGCAGCAGCCATCTTGGATTTTACTATTTGCATGACTAAATCCTTTGGCACAGGTAAGACATTTCAATCAGCATCTTTCCTATTTCTCCATTTACTGTAAACCATTAAATTATTCCCCTACCTAAGTTGAGCTACAGTGTCATTGACACTTTCATTCTGATCATCATGAAATTTGTCATGGCTGTTGACATTGACATGTTGATGGGAACGAGTCATTTTGTGTTCATTCAGGAAAAAAACATGGCCGCCAGTGGCCATCTTGGATTTCAATATTCAATCCATTAGCACGGGCTACAGGTCGTACTGTTCGTCTGATCATCATGAAATTTGTCTTGGATGTTAATATTGACATGTAGATGGGAACGAGTAATTTTGGGGTTGTTCGCCCCAAAAACATGGCCACCGCGCCGGCAGCCATCTTAGATTTTACTCTTTGCATGACTAAATTTTTTGGCACGGCCTACAGGTCGTAGACGTACCTTTGGTCGGATCATCATAAATTTTTTCATGGATGTTAACAATGACATGTAGATGGGAACGAGTCATTTTGGGGTCATTCGGCAAAAAAACATGGCCGCCAGCAGCCATTTTGGATTGTACTCTTTGTATGACTAAATCCTTTAGCACGGGCTACAGGTCGTACCTTTAGTCTGATCATCATGAAATTTGTCATGGCTGTTGAAATTGGAATGCAGATGGGAACGAGTCGTTTTGGGGTCATTCGGACAAACAACATGGCCGCCAGTGGCCATCTTGGATTTCAAAATTCAATCCAGTAGCACGGGCTACAGGTCGTACAGGTACCTTTGGTCTGATCATCATGAAATTTGTCTTGAATGTTAACATTGACATGTAGATGGGAACGAGTAATTTTGGGGTCATTCGGCCAAAAAACATGGCTGCCGCCGCCATCTTACATTTACTCTTTTCATGACTAAATTCTTTGGTACGACCTACAGGTCGTACCCTTGGTCGGGTCATCATAAAATGTGTCATAGCTGTTGACATTGAAATGTAGATGGGAACGAGTCATTTTGGGTTCATTCGGGAAAAAAACATGGCCGCCAGTGGCCGTCTTGGATTTCAATATTCAATCCATTAGCACAGGCTACAGGTCGTACCGTTTGTCTGATCATCATGAAATTTGTCATGGATATTAATATTGACATGTAGATGGGAACGAGTCATTTTGGGGGTCATTCGGCCAAAAAAAATGGTCACCAGAAGCCATCTTGGATTTAACTCTTTGCATGACTAAATCCTCTGGCGCGGCCTACAGGTTGTAGCTTTGGTCAGATCGTCATGAAATTTGTTACGATGCTCTTGTTCTCTTCTGGGAAGATTCTATATCCCATAAAATTAGAGAAGATAAAATGCATAATCGAGGTGACTAATGTGTGAACATCACCAACTTCAACTGGGGAACTTCAATCTGATCCTCAGGTCTCCCATGGGCCATAGGAGTTGAGACCTCAGCAGAATGAGGTTCCCAGAGGGTGAATTTGGGATGTGGGATAGCATCACTAAATTTACACTCTGTGGACCTCATTCTGCAAATGACAGACACACTATTTGCAGGCTTGTTCATTTACATTATTATGCAAGTCAGATGTTATGTTTTAGTAAAGGTAAAACCAATGTTGAATTTTTCAGCTATAATACTTGACTGATACATTATTCAAATACAGTAATGCTCTAAATAATCGACTCCCCACAGCAGAATTATGGGTAACTTTTCAGGATTTAGTCGGAAATATGTCTTGTTGCCATTAATCGGAAAGCTCTTGGCCAAGAGCTTTCTGATGAATGGCAACAAGCCATATTTCCAACTAAATCCTGAAAAGTTACCCATAATTCTGCTGTGGTTAAGGAGTCGATTAATTAGTGCATTACTGTAGGTGTGGTGGCTGAATAGTAAAATCACCTTCAGTAAGTGAAAACTGAAATAGGTGCATAATATGTCTTTAACACTTTCTTTACTAAATAGTCATTGCCGAGTATCTCCCTTATGAAATGTTCTGATAATAAGTTAAACAATAGGCCATTTATTGGACTTATTATCAAAACATTTCCCACCAATGAAAAGGAATTCTTCTGCAGTTGTATTATCCACTCGTGTATCTGTCGTCTGCCCATTTTTCATGAATATCCCTCCAAATGAATAATAGACTTATTCCAATGTATACCTTTATAGCTGCATTCAGTAAAGTAAAGGTTAATATATACTTTTCAGGTCCAAGGAATTCCTGTGCAGCACTGGACGTCGTGCATTCATATTGACAAGATGGAAACAATCTTCATTACTATTTCACTGAGCCAGGATATAATACTGCTTTTGGAACAGCTCAGATACCAGTTCGACTTGTAATCAACGGAACAGGTTTGTTAACTCATTCAATGCCTGGCTGCCCCCTTATGCGATGTCTTGACGTTATTTAAGAAATGAATGTAGTGGGTGTGTGTTATTGGGGGATACTGCGCTGTGGTTGTTAAGGTATATTGTGAATGTGTTCCCCCTATGAACACAGCGACATATCCCACAATAACACACACACCCACTACATTCATTTCTTATATTTATATAGTTTTTTGATGATTTATTCCCATAAAAAGGTGAGTGTATTCTTATTAATTTTCACAAAATCTGCCGAGAATTTGTGTACTAGCCCACGCAATGCATTAAGTCAGCCCAACATAAGATTTTCAAGCACTTTGCGACAATAATGTGATTGATACAAATAGCTGGCTTCAGATGCAAATTGGCTTAACTTCGAAAAGCATGCCTCATTATTCTGCTGACCACTTTTAGGGATTAGGTCAGATTAGGTAGCCAATTTGTGACGTCATGTTCGTGTTACATTCTTTGTGTTATTGGGAAAGTGTGTGATCCAATTGACAGTTGACAATCACCAAACAGGATTTAGTGTAACACAGACAGGCTATGTAAATATATTTAATTATTAGCTCAACTTTACTTTGTAAAGTTTGAGCTATTGCCATGGCTTGGTATCCGTCGTGCGTGTGTGTGTGGGCGTGATTCGTCAACAATTTCCTTTAGCACGGGCTACAGTTCGTACCTTTGGTCCGATTATTATGAAATTTGTCATGGATGTTGACATGTAGATGAGAACGAGTCATTTTGGGGTCATTCGGAAAAAAACATGCCCACCAGCGGCCATCTTGTATTTTAAAATTCAATCCATTAGCACGGGCTACAGGCCGTACTGTTCATCTTATTGTCATGAAATTTGTCATGGATGTTAATATTGACATGTAGATGGGAAAGAGTAATTTTGGGGTCATTTGGCCAAAAAACATGACCGCCGGCAGCCATCTTAGATTTTACTCTTTGCATGACTAAATCCTTTGACACAGGCTTCAGGTCGTACCTTTGGTCGGATCATCATAAAATTTGTCTTGGATTTTAACAATGACACGTAGATGGGAACGAGTCATTTTTGGGTCATTCGGCCAAAAAATATGACCACCAGCAGCCTTCTTGGATTTTACTCTTTGTATGACTAAATCCTTTAGCACGGGTTACAGGTCGTACCTTTAGTCTGATCATCATGAAATTGGAATGTAGATAGGAACGAGTCATTTTGGGGTCATTAGGACAAAAAACATGGCCACCAGTGCAGGGCCATCTTTGATTTCAAAATTTAATCCATTAGCACGGGCCACAGGTCATACTCTTTGCCTGATCATCATGAAATTTGTCATGGATGTTAATTTTGACATGTAGATGGGAACGAGTAATTTTAGGGTCATTCGGCCAAAAAACATGGCCGCCAGCAGCTATCTTGGATTTTACTCTTTGCATGACTAAATCCTTTAGCACGGGCTACAGGTCGTACCTTTATTCTGATCATCATAAAATTTGTTCATTACGTGTACATCTGCTTTAAACTGCATACCCTGGATTATAGAAGAAAGTCGGGGTCCCAACCTCACTAAATTAATTAAGCCAATATAGCCAGCAAATTACCCATATATCACGTTTTGACATGACTCTTGTAAAAGTAGACATTTGTAAGACTTGCTACATCAGTCGTTTGAAGTTATAAACTTGTTTAAATTGAATTAAATTAAATTAAATAAAAAAAATTTAAATCATCTAAAATCTATAAATCACATGCATGTTAATTGAATTTCCTCATCGTGTGGTCATATGTTCTGTTTATGAGGTAATCTAACTACCATACACATTGAGATATTCATTATAAATAGAGAGGTTAATATAATAGCGGGTAACGTGAACATCAATGTTTCTTCGCCACATATCAACAGGTAAATATACAATTTTCTGAGATGATGTGAGGCACCTGAGTGAATTTTTAAGTTTGTAAGTTTGCATTATGCTGACAACTTTCCTTTACAATATATCAAGATTAAGCATGACAAATAAACAGCATTCGTTTAAATGCATTGCGGGGTATGGATAAAGAGCGTTTGTCCATTTCATGTACAAGGACTTTAATAGAATATAGCCATCGCACAGGGGAACATTCCCTCTGTATAACTAGATATTTCCCGAGCCCCCCCCCCCCTTCTGGAGAAGTTGCCGAGATATTAAGAAACAAAAGACGGGGTCCCAACCTCACTAAATTTACAGAGTGCATATGCTATAGATAATATTCGATGAATCTGCCGAATTTATCACTTGAAACGCTGGAATATTTCCACGCTGTGGGCAGAAGCTGGGCATTAATTTGATGCCACCGGAAAGAGGAGCATTCCCTCTGTGTAACTAGATATTTCCCGAACCCCTCCCTTCTGGATAAGTTGCCGACATATTAAGAAACAAAAGTTGGGGTCCCAACCTCACTAAATTTACTGAGTGCATATATGTTACAGAATATGTTTGTTGAATCTGCCAAATTTATTACTTGAAACGCTGAGATATTTCCACTCTGTGGTAAGAACCTGGGAGTTAATTTTGATGTCATCGGAAAGAGGAACATTCCCTCTGTATAACTAGATATCACCCGAGTCCCTCCCTTCTGGATAAGTTGCCAAAATATTGAGAAACAAAAGTCGGGGTCCCAACCTCACTAAATTTAACATCAGAAATAACTCCGGTGCCCAACCTCACCTCGCAAAATGGTATATTTATCTATTAAATTCTTGATATGTTTGTAAAGAAACGCTAACAAAATTAAGAACAATTTCTTTACAATGATAGTCAGAAATCACTCAGGTATAACCTTTCACCTCTGTGGCAGACAGCGGCAATTAACATTGTTGGTATGAGTGATTCCCAATACACTCCCGAATACACTGTGTATAAGGGATTATGGGCGCGGTATGGATGTTTATTGATATTGTACTGATAGTCTAGACTGACAGGGGTCATATATGGTCACATATAGCTAATGACCGCAACATGCATGCATTGTTTATTTGTAGTTTATTGCAACTGAAGTCAATGATACATTGTTGGTTATACGACACTTATTGTTGTATATTACATGTATATCCAATATATATGCTATTTAAAAGCTGTTAACCGTTTGCAAACTGCAATCATCATATCAGTCTAACTAAGCGTAACCGGGAATTAATTTATCACTTGAGACGCTGGGATATTTCCACGCTGTGGGAAGAAACTGGGAGTTAATTTTGATGTCATCGGAAGGGGAACATTCCCTCTGTATAACTAGATATTTCCCAAGTCCCTCCCTTCTGGATAAGTTGCAGAAATATTAAGAAACAAAAGTCAGGGTCCCAACCTCACTAAATTACAGAGTGCATCTATTATAGATAATATCTGATGAATCTGCTGAATTTATCACTTGAAACGCTGGGATATTTCCATGCTGTGGGAAGAACCTGGGAGTTAATTTTGATGTCATCGGAAAGGGGAACATTCCCTCTGTATAACTAGATATTTCCGAGCCCCTCCCTAATGGGTAAGTTGTCGAGATATTAAGAAACAAAAGTCGGGGTCCCAACCTCAATAAATTTACTGAGTGCATCTGTTACAGAATATGTTTGTTGAATCTGCCGAATTTATTACTTGAAACGCTGAGATATTTCCACGCTGTGGTAAGAACCTGGGAATTAATTTTGATGCTATCGGAAAGGGGAACATTCCCTCTGTATAACTAGATAATTCCCGAGCCACTCCCTTCTGGATAAGTTGCCGACATATTAAGAAACAAAAGTTGGGCCCCCAACCTAACTAAATTTACAGAGTGCATCTGTTACAGAATATGTTTGTTGAATCTGCCGAATTTATTACTTGAAACGCTGAGATATTTCCACGCCGTGGGAAGAACCTGGGAGTTAATTTTGATGTAATCGAAAAGAGGAACATTCCCTCTGTGTAACTAGATATTTCCTGAGCCCTCCATTCTGGATAAGTTGCCGAGATATTAAGAAACAAAAGTCGAGGTCCCAACCTCACTAAATTTACTGAGTGCATCTGTTACAGAATATGTATGTTGAATCTGCCGAATTTATTACTTGAAACGCTGAGATATTTCCACGCTGTGGTAAGAACCTGGGAATTCATTTTGATGCCATCGGAAAGGGGAACATTCCCTCTGTGTAACTAGATATCTCCCGAGCCCCTTCCTTCTGGATAAGTTGCCGAGATATTAAGAAACAAAAGTCGGGTCCCAACATCACTAAATTTACAGAGTGCATCTGTTATAGTTAATATCCGATGAATCTGCCGAATTTATCACTTGAAACGCTGAGATATTTCCATGCTGTGGGCAGAACCTGGGAATTAATTTTGATTCCACCGGAAAGGGGAACATTCCCTCTGTATAACTAGATATTTTCCGAGCCCCTCCCTTCTGGATAAGTTGCTGACATATTAAGAAACAAAAGTTGGGGTCACAACCTCACTAAATTTACAGAGTGCATCTGTTACAGAATATGTTTGTTGAATCTGCCGAATTTATTACTTGAAACGCTGAGATATTTCCACATTGTGGGCAGAATCTGGGAATTAATTTTGATGTCATCGGAAAGGGGAACTTTCCCTCTGTGTAACTAGATATTTCCCGAGCCCCTCCCTTCTGGATAAGTTGCCGATATATTCAGAAACAAAAGTCGGGGTCCCAACCTCACTAAATTACAGAGTGCATCTGTTATAGATAATATCTGATGAATCTGCAGAATTTATCACTTGAAACCCTGGGATATTTCCACGCCGTGGGAAGAACCTGGGAGTTAATTTTGATGTCATCGAAAAGAAGAACATTCCCTCTGTGTAACTAGATATTTCCCGAGCCCCTCCCTTCTGGATAAGTTGCCAAGATATTAAGAAACAAAAGTCGAGGTCCCAACCTCACTAAATTGCAGAGTGCATCTGTTATAGATAATATCTGATGAATCTGTCGAATTTATCACTTGAAACGCTGGGATATTTACACGCTGTGGGATGAACATGGGAGTTAATTTTTATGTCATCGGAAAGGGGAACATTCCCTCTGTATAACTAGATATTTCCCGAGCCCCTCCCTAATGGATAAGTTGTCGAGATATTAAGAAACAAAAGTCGTGGGTCCCAACCTCACTAAATTTACTGAGTGTATCTGTTACAGAATATGTTTGTTGAATCTGCCGAATTTATTACTTGAAACGCTGAGATATTTCCACGCTGTGGTAAGAACCTGGGAATTCATTTTGATGCCATCGGAAAGGGGAACATTCCTTCTGTGTAACTAGATATCTCCCGAGCCCCTTCCTTCTGGATAAGTTGCCGAGATATTAAGAAACAAAAGTTGGGGTCACAACCTCACTAAATTTACAGAGTGCATCTGTTACAGAATATGTTTGTTGAATCTGCCGAATTTATTACTTGAAACGCTGAGATATTTCCACGTTGTGGGAAGAATCTGGGAATTAATTTTGATGTCATCGGAAAGGGGAACATTCCCTCTGTGTAACTAGATATTTCCCGAGCCCCTCCCTTCTGGATAAGTTGCCGATATATTGAGAAACAAAAGTCGGGGTCCCAACCTCACTAAATTACAGAGTGCATCTGTTATAGATAATATCCGATGAATCTGCATAATTTATCACTTGAAACGCTGGGATATTTCCACGCCGTTGTAAGAACCTGGGAGTTAATTTTGATGTCATCGAAAAGGGGAACATTCCCTCTGTGTAACTAGATATTTCCCGAGCCCCTCCCTTATGGATAAGTTGCCGATATATTGAGAAACAAAAGTCGGGTCCCAACCTCACTAAATTACAGAGTTCCCCTTTCCGATGGTATCAAAATTAATTCCCAGCTTCTGTCCACAGCGTGAAAATATTCCAGGGTTTCAAGTGATAAATTCGGCAGATTCATCGAATATTATTTATTGCATATGCACTCTGTAAATTTAGTGAGATTGGGACCCTGTCTTTTGTTTCTTAATATCTCGGCAACTTCTCCAGAAGGGTGAGCTCGGGAAATATCTAGTTACACAGAGGGAATGTTCCCCTTTCACTCAGGTGCCTTACATCATCTCGGAAAATTGTATATTTACCTGTTGATATGTGGCGAAGAAACGCTATAAAAATTAATTAACAATTTCTTTACAATGATAGTTAGAAATCACTCGGGTTTAACCTTTCACCTCTGTGGCAGACAGCGGCAATTAACATTGCTGGTATGTGTGATTCCCAATACACTCCCGAATACACTGTGTATTAGGGGATTATGGGTGGATGTTTATTGATAGTGTATTGATAGTCTAGACTGACAGGGGTCATATATGGCCGCATGTAGCTAATGACTGCAACATGCATGCATTGTTTATTTGTAGTTTATCGCAACTGAAATCTATGATACATTGTTGGTTATACAACAATTATTGTTGTATATTAAATGTATAGCCAATATATATGCTATTTAAAAGCTGTTAACCGTTTGCAAACTGCAATCATCATATCAGTCTAACTAAGCGTATTGTCGGGGTTAAGCCATGCTAGTCTTGAAACAATTTTCCTGGCGTGCACCTGAATATTCAGTGTATACGTAAAACCGTCATCTTGTTTGTGTGTTATCGTATTGGGAGAGGAGCTTTATAAGTTGCAAAACTTGTGTCCAAATCCCTTTCGTATTTTTTGTAAATAAAATTTGTTTCAAGTCAAGTATTCAGTGTACTCTACCCGACCGCTCAATGCATGCTTTGACGAAATATTTGATAACAGAACAGGGTCTTGACCTTCAAGTTCGCGTGTTTGAATTTTTATATAGCTTATAAAAGCAACTAGAAAAGACATTAGTCGATGAATTGTCCAAAGTTTCCAACTACAACTTTTACATATTCACTAGCCTATATATACCGACGACTGTAAGATAAGCAAATATCATATAAAGAGACATGAATATCGATATGCAACCTCAAACAAACCTGCATGAAGTTTCAATGCACCAGACAGGACTACTCCTACACATGCACACACTCAAGTCGATTAGATTGATGAATTATTAGTGTAAAACACAGACCCAGGGTGTGGACTCAGGGGTTCCAAACCGCACCTAGCATTTGCTGCGTTTGCATTGATTTGTTTCACAGTAATAAAACCCCATTGGAACTGATATTATGACCCACACCAGCTCAGAACATTTGGTGAGGTACCCCCGAATCATTTTTTAAAGCCAGTGTACACGTAATATGATGAATGTTAATAATGACATGTAGTTGGGAACGAGTCATTTTGGGGTCATTCGGCCAAAAAACATGGCCACCAGCAGCCATCTTGGATTTTACTCTTTGTATGACTAAATCCTTTAGCACAGGCTAAAGGTCGTACCTTTATTATGATCATCATAAAATTTGTCATGAATGTTAATAATGACATGTAGATGGGAATGAGTCATTTTGGGGTCATTCGGACGAAAAACATGGCCGCCAGCGGCCATCTTGGATTTAAAAATTTAATCCATTACCACGTGCCACAGGTCGTACTGTTTGTCTGATCATCATGAAATTTGTCATGGATGATAATATTGACATGTAGATGAGAACGAGTAATTTTGGGGTCATTCGGCCAAAAAACATGGCCGCCAGCAGCCATCTTGGATTTTACTCTTTGCATGACTAAATCGTTTAGCGCGAGCTACAGGTCGTACCTTTGGTGTAATCTGTATGAAATTTGTCATGAATGTTGACATTGTCATGTAGATGGGAACGAGTCATTTTGGGGTCATTTGGTCAAAAAACATGGCCGCTGGTGGCCATCTTGGATTTAAAAATTCAATCCATTGGCGCGGGCTACAGGTCGTAATGTTCGTCTGATCATCATGAAATTTGTCATGGATGTTAATATTGATATGTAGATGGGAACGAGTCATTTTGGTGTCATTCGTCAAAAAAATATGGCCACCAATTTCCATTTTAGATTTTACTCTTTGTATGACTAAATATTTCTACAAAATTCATTAGCATGTGTTATAGACCGATATGTTTGTTTGATCTTCATGAATTTTTTCATGGATGTTGACATGTAGATGGGAACGAGTTATTTTGGGGTGATTCCCAAAAAAATTGGTTACTGGTGGCCATTCTAGAATTTAATCTTTACATCATTAAATACTTTGGCAAACCCTACAGACCACATCCCTGATCTGATCATTATGAAATTTATCATGAATGTTGATATTGACATGTAGATGAGAACGAGTCATTTTGGGGGTCATTCAGCCAAAAGACATGGCCGCTGGTGAACATCATGGATTTCAAAATTTATTCAGTTAACGTGGTTACAGGCTGTACTGTTTGTTTGATCATCATAAAAATTATCATGGATGTCGACATTGAGATGAAGATGGGAACGAGTCATTTTAGGGTCATTCGGTCAAAAAACATGGCCACCACGGCCATCTTGCATTTACTATTAGGATCACTAAATCCTTTGACACACCCTTTATTAGCTCAACTTACTTTTGTAAGTTTGAGCTATTGCCATGGCTTGGTGTCCTTCGTCCGTGTGTCCGTCAACAATTTCCTTTGTCGCGGGCAAATGTTGACATTGACATGTAGATGGGAACGAGTCATTTTGGGGTCAGTGGGCCAAAAAACATGGCCGTCAGCAGCCATCTTGGATTTTACTCTTTGCATGACTAAATCATTTGGCGCAGGCTACAGGTCGTAGTTTTGATCGGAACTTCATGAAATTTGTCATGAAAGTTAACATTGACATGTAGATGGGAACGATTCATTTTGGGGTCATTCGGCCAAAAAACATGGCCACTGGTGGCCATTTTGGATTTCAAAATTCAATCCATTGGCGCGGGCTACAGGTCGTACTGTTCGTCTGATCATTATGAAGTTTGTCATGGATGTTAATATTGACATGTAGATGGGAACGAGTCATTTTGGGGTTGTTCGGCCAAAAAACATGGCCGCCAGCAGCCATCATGGATTTTACTCTTTGCATGACTAAATCATTTGGCGCGGGCTACAGGTCGTACCTATGGTCTGATCTTTATGAATTTTGTCATGAATGTTGACATTGACATGTAGATGGGAACGAGTCATTTTGGGGTCATTCGGCCAAAAAACATGGCCGCTGGTGGCCATTTTGGATTTCAAAATTCAATCCATTGGCGCGGGCTACATGTCGTGCTGTTCATCGGATCATCATGAAATTTGTCATGGATGTTAATATTGACATGTAGAACAAGTGATTTTGGGGTCGTTCAGCCAAAAAACATGGCCGCCAGCAGCCATCTTGGATTTTACTCTTTCAATGACTAAATCCTTTGGCGCGGGTTACAGGTCGTACCTTTGGTCTGACCTTTATGAAATTTGTCATGAATATTGATATTGACATGTATATGGGAACGAGTCATTTTGGGGTCATATGGCCAAAAAAATGGCCGCTGGCAGCCATGTTGGATTTAAAAATTCAATCCATTGGCATGGGCTACAGGTCGTACTGTTTGTCTCATCATCATGATATTTATCATAGATGTTAATATTAACATGTAGATGGGAACGAGTCATTTTGGGGTCTTTTGGCCAAAAAATGTGTCCGCCAGCAGCCATATTGGATTTTACTCTTTGCATGAATAAATCCTTTGGTGCGGGCTACAGGTCGTAGCTTTGGTCGGAACTTCAAGAAATTTGTCATGTATGTTAACAATGACATGTAGATGGGGAAACGAGTCATTTTCGGGTCGTTCAGCCGAAAAACATGGCCGCCAGCAGCCATCTTGGATTGTACTCTTTGCATGACTAAATCCATTGGCACAGGCTACAGGTCATACCTTTGATCAGATCATTATGAGATTTGTGAAGGCTGTAGATGGGAACAAGTCATTTTGGGGTAATTCGGAAAAAAACATGGCTGCCGGTGGCCATTTTAGAATTTACTCTTTGCATCAATAAATCATTTGGCACACCATAATCACCACATCCCTGATCCGATCATTATGAAACCTGTTATGAATGTTGATATTTAATGTACATCTAGTCTTACTTAGACATTTCAATTAGCACTTTTCCTATTCCTCCATTTACTGTCGACCATTAAATTATTCCCCTACCTAAGTTGAGCTACAGTGTCATTGACACTTTCATTGATAAAGATACTTCCAAGCACCACACACCAAATCAAGACTTGATCTTATTTTCACATACATGACAGATGTTCTGACAACAGTAATACAGTGTCCATGGTCTGATCACAAATGACTTGTTGCTGCTATTCCTGTCCTTGCCATCTAGTTAACATTGTTCATTCGTATACATTATCATTCCATTTCTACTTCTACCAATACGACTATTGTTTTGGTCTCACTTCACATGTACATCTTGTCATACTTAGACATTTCCATTAGCACCTTTCCTAATTCCTCCATTTACTGTCAACCATTAAATTATTCCCCTACCTAAGTTGAGCTACAGTGTTATTGACACTTTCATTAGTACATGTATGTTGTTTGTGCTGGGTTAAAGTACCTATTCCCACTGAAAAATTAGTTTGAGGTGAAACCATAAATGCACTGGATTTCATCCAGATAAATAATAGAACATTCCAGTGTACACTTTTAAAACTGAGGGCAAAAATCTATTTAGTACAGAAATTGTTAACCCGTTGAACCCCTACCCTAGATATTGGGTGATTTACGCATTTTTCAAGAGACAAACTAAACTTATTATACCCTCCGCAACGAAGTTAGGGGGTATACTGGAGTCAGCTCATCCGTCCGCCATCCGTCGTCCGTGGAGCCGTGGACACAAATTTGTCAGGAGTTTTTGTCAGTCTTGAAACTTGGTACAGGCATCAACCACCATGGGCACCTGCGCACTTGCGTTTATGACGTCTGTCGGACTTCTTTTGATGGAGTTATTCCCTCTTTTTGAAACATGTATAATTTTTATACCCCCCCCGCAACGAAGTTAGGGGGGGGGTGTATACTGGAGTCAGCTTATTCGTCCGTCCATCTGGCCGGGGACACAAATTTGTCCGGAGTTTTTCTCAGTTGTTTTTAGATCAATTTCCGTGAAACTTGGCACAGACATCATTAACCACCATGGGAACCTGTGCACGTGCAATTATGACATCTGTTGGATTTTATTTGTGGAGTTATCCACCCTTTTTCGACTTATAAATTTTTTCGCAACATGTATAATTTAGTCCGAGCTTTTATTCATACATTTTTAGGTTTGAATTCTTTTAAAACTTGGCACAGATATTTAGTACCATGGGAACCTGTGCACCTCCAATTATGACGTCTGTCCGACATTTTTTGGTGGAGTTATCCTCCTTTTTCAACTTAGAAATATTTTTGCAACATGCATAATTTTGTTCGAGCTTTTATTCCTACATTTATAGGTCAATGTTTTTTTTAACTTGGCACTGATATTAAGTACCATGGGAACCTGTGCACCTGTGACTATGATGTCTGTCTGACTTTTTTTGTGGAGTTATTCCCCTTTTTCGACTTTAAGTTTGCAACATGCATAATTTTGTCTGAATTTTTATTCCTACATTTTTTCGGTCAATAGGTTTAAGATTTGTGTTATTGTTGTGCACCTACAATGGGAACTTTTATTTTATTATTTTAACTAAATGTTTACTGACATGTGAAACATCTTAGTATTTTAAAAACATGGGGGGGGGGGGGTATCCTCTAGTTAGGTAAATTTGATTTTAACTTGGCACAGACATTTAGTACCATGGGAACCTGTGCACCTGCGATTGTGACATCTGTCGGGCATGTTTTGGTGGAGTTATCCACTTTTTCTGACTTAGAATTTTTTTTGCAACATGTCTAATTTTGTCCGAGCTTTTATTCCTACATTTTTCGGTCAATAGGTTTAAGATTACAGTTAGGTTTGTGCACCTGCAATGGGAACTGTTATTTTATTATTTTTAACTAAAATGTTTACTGACATGTGAAACATCTTAGAATTTGTAAAATTGTCCTTGAAGACATCTTATATGGGTGCATATATTTGCCATACATCTGGGTTTTATCACATGATCATATTCCTTTCTCAATGCACTCTGAAAGTATGCTAAACAATGAACCCTTGTTTTTTGATGCATTTCATGAATATAAAAAGCAAACATGTTTTCTCGAAGATTGATTTATTAAGTTTATTAAAGAATGAATATCAACATATATATCCTATTCATATGGTTATTTCATATTGAGTCGACTGAGTTTAAAAAACGTCATCAGAATTTGTCTGATTTATATGCAGGTAGCTGAAGAAGATTAGTCAGTTTTAATTAGTTCACAAAATGGTGCTCTCAAAGTTAGGAATGGGGTTCCGTATGACTAGTGAATGCTAATTCACTAACTGAACTCATACAGTCATCTCAATTATTTGACATTATATAATTGTATATTTTGAGTATTTCCAAGTGATGCCGTCCGAGATAGGGGTTGGGGTCGGGTCGGGCACCATCAAATTTGGAAATATGAGGTTATGTATATGTTTATCTGTTAACCGATAAAAATATATTTAAATTTGTATATATGAGGTTCCGCTATTTAAATTTGGTTTACTTTTTACAATATATGCCAGGGTAACCTGCTAGTATACAATATTGAAGCACACAAGCTTAACTGACATTACACAAGTGATATACAAGCGACAATTAAAACCCTTTTATTTTTTTTCAGGTTCTGATTGTCTTTTTTACAAGCATTAGTGTCTTGTGAGATGACTATGCCGAAATAACACAGTGGTAAAGTTCTGTGAATTATGTTCATCAAATACCATGCAGCCATACCGGGCAAGATGTCATGAGATTATTTCTTCTGGAATCTGACAACACATATGAAGGCACTTGAATACCAAAGACTATCCAAACTGCTATATCACAGCACCAGTCTTTTCGAGGCAGGTACAACCAGCAGGCTGAAAACTTGTCAGGCTATTGTTCAATACATTTGGTTTGTAGATAACCAAATGCAACTTGGTATAATAATCTACTATATATTTTGGAACTGCTGTCTCTGTGTATTTTGTATATGTGTGTGTTATAGACTCAAAATCTTTTTGACCGATCTGACTCAAATTTGGTATGTGGGTTGTAGTTCCCATTCATCTTTATTGTGTGTTTATTTACTTTATATTGTGTCCATTTACCTTTACTATGGTGTGTATTTACCTTTTTAGCTCACCTGAGACGAAGTCTCCGGTGGAGCTATAGTCATCACTCCTCATCCGTCGTCCGTCGTACCGTCCGTCAACAATTCTTTAAACATCTTCTCCTCTGAAACCATCAGACCGATTGGGTTTATATTTGGTGTGGATGTTCCCTAGCTATAGATGACTCTTATTCAGATTTGTTCAAATGAGGTCACCAAGTCAAATAGTTTTGATGTCAGGACCATAACTATTTTTCCACAGTAATTCTTAAAACGACTACTTTTCTGAAGTTGTCGGGCCAAATGGGTTCATATTTGGTATGAGCGTATCTTGGGTGACTGTGGTTCAGATTTGTTCAAATGAGGTCACTGGGTCAAATGTGGGTGGGGCTATGGACATAAATCTGAAGAATATTTTTTTTTTAGATTTAACTTATTGCTCAATTTAACCAAAAAAAAAAAAATTATATATATTTTATTTTTAATAAATATTTTTTTTATTAAATAAAATATTTTTTATTTAAATAAAATAAAAAACATTTAATTAAAATTTTTAAGAACTTCTGACATTACATCTTCGGGGGGGGGGGGGGTAGGTACATCTAGTCTCCCCACTAAATTTGGTTGAAATCAGGGGTTTGGGAGAAAAGATGAACAGTCGGATGTACAGAAATGTTCAGTAAATTCCTTTTAATACTAGTATCTGTGCATTCTCATTACAAGCCAACTCTGCTCTGAACTGACAGACATGACACATGTTGTTTATAATCAGGGCCAGATATATAGATAGATAAGAGAACTTCTGTAGCTATACGCAGAGTCCCCAGGGAGTGTATTCGTGTCATTCATTATTTAAATGAGATTAATTGTGTTGTACATTTGTTTTCTAAAGTTGTCAGTAGCACCATCATTGTTTACATTACACTGGTCATTAATATCAGATTAAATTCCTTTTCTCAGAGCTTTAAGTGTGTCTGGCATCATTTGTAGAATGAGGTTCCCAGAGGGTGAATTTAATTATGCTACCCTGCACGACAGGCTAGCATCGCCAAATATACCCTATGTGGACCTCATTCTGCTTAGGCTTCATCTTCTGGGAAGTATCTAGAGTTTCAAAGTGACATTTTTAGCAGCTCTTTTCCTTTCTGTTCAGATTTTAAAATGCATAATTGAGGTGTCAAATGGGTGCGCATACTGTCATATGTCAGTAATGTCACCAACTTCAGCTGGAGAACTTCTGTCTGTCCCTAGGTCTCCCATAGCAGTTGAGGACTAAGTAAAATTGGGTTCCCAGATGTGAATTTGGTGATGCTAGCCTACCGTACAGAATAGCATCACTACATTCACCCTTTTTGGAACTCAGACACACTAAATTCACGCTTGGCTGTTCCAATATTATTTTCTTAATCACTTAGCTACATGACCTCATTATACCTTATTATGGACAAAAAAGTGGGGGGGGTATATTGGATTAAATATGTTGGTCTGTCGGTGTGTCCTTCCATCCATTGTTCTGTCCATCCATCCATCAACAATTGTTTTCTTCTCGAGATCTATATGAATTCCCTACCTGTATGTGACTCAAATTCAGATTTGTTCAAATAAGTTCATCAGGTCAAATAGGAGGGATGCCAGGGCCATAACGTTTTCCCTCCATAGTAATTCTAACAACTATTACTACTCAAGAACCATCAAGTCTATTTAGCTTATATTTGGGTATGCAGGGTCCTTGGGTGGCATGTTTAGATCTGTTCCAATGGGTTCCTTTTTGGAAAATCAATTAACTTTAACTCTTAAAAGCGAATGTTTATAATTATAAGATGAATAGATATCAGAGATGGGGATTCATGTTTGTTCAAATAGGGGCAGAGACCCCACCCACACTACCTGTATCTATGCTGTACGCTACTGGTATAATAAGATAATGTCATATTCTTGCAGCGATGTCCCCACAGTGTTGGGGAGGTGATTTACAGATTTGTTCAATGAAATGTAATTTTTGAGCTCACCTGAGACGAAGCTATAGTCATCACTTCTCATCTGTCACCTGTTCATCTTTCTGTCCATCCATCAATCTGTCAACAATTCTGTGAACATCTTCTCTAGATCATAAGACTGAATGGGTTCATATTTGGTGTGGATATTTTCCCTAGGTGATTCACATTCAGATTTGTTCAAATGAGGTCACTCTTTCAAATGGTTGTGAAGCCAGGGCCATAACTATTGCCCTCCATGGTAATTCTTAAAAACGACTTCTCATCTACCATCAGATATAGTGTGGGACCCGAGACATAACTGTATGCCTCTATAGTAATACTTAAAATGTCTTCTCAAGAGAGGTTGGACTATTTAGCTTACATATAGGATGGAGGATCCTTTAGTGACTGAGATTCAGATTTGTTAACATAAGGCAACCTGTTAAGAAATGACGGGGCTATGGGGACTTAACACTTTTGTGTCTAATAAGATCATTAAAATACAAAATTCATTAAAACATCTACCTTGGAACTACCTGACTGATTAATTTGACATACATATATGCTGTTTTTGGGTCCATGGATAATTGGGCTTCAAACATGTCTAAATAGTTTATAAAAAGGTGCTTGTGAGATTGGAAATTTCCAACAATAGAGAAAGTTTGAGATGACAGTTGCCAATCTAAGACTTGGGAGTCTGGAGCCTTGTCGGGAAGGGACATGAGCTGGAGGAGGGGGGGGGGGGGTGATCAGTAGCGTACAGTTGGTATGTGAAGCCTCTCTATCTACATATCCTGTTTAGATTACTTTTTTAAAGTGATTATGAAAAGTTCTGTTATGGTCTCCAAAGTCCCAGTCTTATCAGTCTTTGCAGTATGGTGAGCGACCCCACAGTCTTTGACTGTCTTGTTATGGTGTGTATTTACCTATATATGATGTGGTTTGTACCTTTATATGGTGTCCATTTACCTTTGTTGGTATCAATTTACCTTAATCTGTATATGGTGACCATTTATGATGGCCGCTATTATTTATATGATGTACATATTACTTTATATGCTGCATATACAACTTTATATGATGTGTATATATGATGAGTATATGTCTGTATGTTATGGTATAGCATTATGATAGTGAATTGACACCATATTTAAAGATATTTTCACACCATATAAATATGGGCATATTTCCACCATATGATGACAATTGTCCTCTAAAAATGAATGGAAACCATATATAAAGGTGGAACCACATCATCAAAGATGTATGCATATCATATAGAGAATAGAGGACATCATACTAATGGTGAATGGATACCATATACAGGTGAAACATAGCATATGAAGGTAAATGGACAATATATAAAGATGAATGCGCACCAAAAAAGAACAGTGCTACCACCTTATAAAGTCATAAATGATTCGCACTCCACGCAAATTTAAGGTGAATGGACACCATAAAAATGTAGAACAACATCATAGAAAGGATGACACATACGATGGGTGCATCTGTGATGATGATGTCATGATGATGATGATGCTGGAGTATCATTTGCAAGTATATTTGTCACGCTAAAATTCATTATGATCTACAATTGACTTCAACATTAAAGTTAGTCAGTTGATAACAGGTATCAATAAGACAATAATTTACAACATCTTCACATTGTGAAAAAAAAACTATAGTCTTGTGATAATTTTTCGTTTGGCTCAACATGCATCAGACTGTATGATATCGGTGTCATTATAAAGTATTCTATACAAACTTTTGCCCAGTACTGCATCTAGAAGCATAAATATAGCGACTAACTACATATATTGCTTGAATTAGATTACTGATAATTACAGTATGTCAGACGCCATTGTATTGTCTTCACATAGTAGCACGATGTGACCATTTAGAGATATTACTATCAAAGTTTGAGTAATATAACAAAATATATTCAGTAGGTTGAATGCTAAATTTTGATCGCAACTGTAGTCAGGGAGAATAATCTGACCACATCCAAATTTTTCTGAACTGCACCTGAGTTTCATACATACTATGTTTGAGAAATTTCAATTCACATATCATACACAAAAGACGCCAGTGAAAAAAGTGAAAAAAAATCATATTTTGCCCCCTATATTGACCCCACAAGAACTGGTTCCCAAAGTTAGAATAGCTGGGCTACCTAAAAAATGGTGGTTGCTGAAATTCCGCTTTCTGGTGACACCTCGAGTATTAATTAGAGCCCATACTTTAATTGCTCAGATTCAATATACAATGAAGATGATGATATAAGAAACTCTAGATTTTTTTGCCATATAGATCGAGAGAAATTCATTATAGAAAATATCTTGCCATTTTCGGCAGGATTTATGCAAAACTTGCGTCTGCCTCTTAAAATATGATCCCTGTCTATATTAAGTTCTAACAATAGTTGGTTTTGATACAATTTAATCAATATTATTATCC
Organism: Siphonodentalium dalli; assembly: GCA_032622095.1. Lineage (NCBI taxonomy): Eukaryota > Metazoa > Mollusca > Scaphopoda > Gadilida > Siphonodentaliidae > Siphonodentalium > Siphonodentalium dalli. The sequence continues at coordinate 204,393,332 of CP136061.1, forward strand.
CAAACATGATAATATAGATTATAGTTTAATTTTACAAAGATTTTCTGATTTAATTTCCCCAAACGAGACAAATGTTTCTAGCATTTGAAAAATAAATTACTCTTGTCTCTGTCACATTCAACATCACATTCTCACGACCTCTTGTTAACAATTTTTCTGTACTAATTTTAACAACATTTTTCAACAATTGGTTTCTATTATGGTGATTCATGATGAGCTTGTTTGAACATGTTGTGTGATTTTTTTTCTCATATATGTCGTTTGAAAATTTCTGTTTGATTTTGGTCGATTCTTCACGAAAATTGGACGTTATGATATCTGCTAAGTATAATCACCCATTATCACCGAATTCAAAATCAAAATTTGTCTTTTCCCCCAGAACCATAAGACCGAATGTTTGGTGTGGATGTTCCCTGTGTGACTCACATTATCAGATTTGTTAAAATAAGGTTGTCAAGTCAAATACTTACAAAGCCAGCACCACAGCTTTTTCCCATCATAGTAATTCTTAAAACAATTTCTAAAAAACCACCAGGCCTCTTCAGCTTATATTTGGTATGGAGGGTCCTTGGATGATAGGAGTAGAGCCAGGGACATAACTCTTTAAAAATAGTAGATTGGAATCCTTGCTCAATTAAATGAAATAAAGTCTATATAAATTTTAAAGTTTTTTATTTTTAATTTGACTTTTTTTGGTTATAGAAGTTTAATTTTTTTTGGTCACACCACATCACCATCATCTCCCATTATCAACTATGTCCATCCAACCCCACCATATAGCCAGATCCCTGCCCAGCATATTAAATTCCTTCTGTTAACTACAGTTGTTTTACAGGCTATTTGACATTCCAATGTGTGCATGTAGATATGGCAATACACTGGCTTTACTATATACAGGTGACACTCTGCAACACATTATAAACTAATGGAGCTTTCCACAGAGGCCACACCCACAGCGGTAGTCCCGCCCACGGGTGAAAATACTTTATCCACATAAATATTTTCTGTTACCCGAGATCGATTTCCGACGTGAACACATTAGCACCTGCCATTATGTTAACTAGCTGAAACAGACTCATGTATATGATTCGTTCAAATTTGATCTTTTAACCAGTTTGATTTAAAAAAAATTATTGAGATTCAATTTTTTATTTTTTTTTTAGATTGAACTTTGATCTGCTGTTGAACAAAAACAAAATAATAATTGTTTTTTTAAATTAAAAAAAAAAAAAATTGAAATTTAATTTTTTTTATTTAATTTTGAATTTTTTTTTTAGATTTTTAGATTGAAACTTCTTGCTAAAAAATTCAAAAAAAAAATTCAAAAGTATTTTTATTTGTTTAAAAAATTTAGTTTAAAATATAAGTTGGCACCACGCCAAATGTGGTTAAAATCGATCAAGGGTTCTGGAAGAAAAATTGCATACGGACCAGAACAGACAGACAGATCACTGAACTCTAATATATCTAAACCAGAGAACATACATTCGTTTTGCCATTAAATGTGAAAATTGTGACAAGTGTCATGCTAAACGAAAAACACTGTTATAATCACGGATAAATTTGTAACATCATGCCGCAGATACAAATCTCAGTATATTATGATTTGACAACAAAAAAGTTGTTTGAATATAACCAATTTAACACTGAATGTATGCATGGATATCAAAATTAGGGTGAAGAAAGATGGCGTCGAAAAGATCTCCGCAGCCAGCGGCCGGCTCGGCATCTGATTGGTCGAATATATTCTAATAAATTGCCATTGGGCGGGACTACGCTGTGGGCGTGGCCTCTGTGGAACGCTCCATTAGCTAGCAGATAGTGGGTTGGAACCTTTGGATGAATGCAGTTTAATCCAATGTTTTGACCACTGTCTAAAACAAATACAGTTTGACATTTTATTATTAGTATTGGTATGAACCCTTTCATAACAGGGTCTGTGTTGGTGTAGTATTAAAGGGACCCTCTCATATATATACGAGAATGAACTGATTTTGAAGGTCAAGGAAATTATGTTAGGTCAATGTATTCTCTTATATATGTGAGGCTACCTTATATATGTGAACATGCATTGGCACAGGGTTTTCTCAAAATTTCATGAAGCTCCAGTCATGGAAAGGGTGAGTCGGGTGACCCATATATTTCAGTTTTATTTGCTAAGTCCTGATTTATATGTTTATGTTTACTCACAACAGTGGGACACATATCTTGTTCCTAATTGAACATGGGGTGGAGTGTTATTTCCATATAGTAGTATAGTATAATGATATTAAATAGTGAGCGATAAACAAAACACTCAACACTCAAGTATTTTTTATCGGATCATGTTCAAATTTAATTGCGCGTTTATGATGACACACCCCTCACCTGTATAGTTTTTGGTATCGATCGGTTGTTAGTTTAGAAATGATTAACACTTTCCATCCATACCTGGTCATGTTCTATCCGATGCCATAACTCATGTATTATTTTACCCATTGTGTTCATATATGCTGGTTTATGATGATACATGGCTCACCTGTATAGTTTTTGGTGTTGATTAGTTGATCAGTTTAGAAAATAACTAACACTGCACACAAATGCTATCTGATGCATCTAAGTCAAACAATTTTCTTCTGATCTGCCTGATATTTCATACCTACGTCTTTCTTAGCACGTTCTTTATCTGTATGGATTGGATTTTGGTAATGTTTAGTTAACCCTTTCCACTCTTGTTTTTAAATAGAATTCATCCAAGCCTGACGATGACTCTAACATTTTTCATCTGATAGACACCAAATTTGGTATATGAATTTCTGACAACTAAATACAGATCAAGTTCAAATATCGGTTTGATCCAATATATTTCAACAGAGTTATGGCCCTTAATAATTCATACCTGTTTGCCATGCACTGTGAAATTTGAAGAGAACATGACACAACAGACCTGTGGTTTGGAGTGAGACAATATATAGCTATGGACAACCATAGTACTTTGTAACTACTGATGACTGCAGACTTTTTTATCGTCTATCACACTATAATTGAAAGCCCTTTATTCCAGTTCTGTTTTCTGTGTTGAAACAGGTACGTACATTAATTGTTTACAAAGACACTGTTGTCATATCTTAGAAAAGAGTTATTCCACACATTCCTTACTTCCATCATATGATGTCATCGAAAATGATTAACCCTCTACACACATCATATGGTCTTCTCATGTTTTTTATTTGATCATTCTCCATTTTTTGATTAAAATCCAGTTGATAGACACATATCATCTGATAGACCGATATTAAATTATCGCCTTCACTTTGAGCCAGGTTCAGTCAGTGTTTCAATACATGACCAATTGAATATTCATCATTAGAGGAAATGTCTTATTTTGAAATTCCCTTAAATGCATTTGGGTTGCAGAATAATATTAACAGTGCTGGGATTCTTGAGACTGACTACTCTGTGTTTATCAGTTCATTAGTTTGGGTAAGACTAACCCCTTACTATCCAATTTGATAACTCAAATATTTCCATTGATTATGTTTATAGTTATGGCACGGTTTATGATAACACACCCCCTGACCTGCATAGTGATGGTCATTTGGTTTATTTGCTTAAATATATTAACTTCCTTCATCAATCCTGATGACACAATGTGATAGCTAAATATTTTGTACATGACCACCCTATAAATAATCACATCTGTGATAATCATGACACATTCTTCACCTGTATAGAATTTTGTATCGGATCGAATGGTTTTGAAAATATTAACCATAACTTTAATTATATTTAAACTGTTTACAAACATTGTATCTTTCCAATGATCAGCTTAGAAGAAAACTAACCTTTATAGCCAATCATTAGCAATCATATTTTATATCCAGGTCTATACATTCCTCACTTGTATAGTTGTTCAGGTATTGATTGTTTTTTTAGTTGTGGAATATTAATAGGTTGTTATGAATTTTTAATATGCAGCCGACACAAAACATAATAAAAAAAAAATAGCAATGATACTACATATATTAATAAAAAATAACACAATATGTTATGTCTCATGTTCCATTGTAATAAACGGATAACATGAGTTGCTATGGTGTTTATCTACTTAATTTCTTAACTATTTTGTATTTAACAGCTATAAACTGTCCCACTTTTAATTGAGTTTAATTAGCTTTATCACTCAAAAAGACATATCTGTGTTGGAGTCACTGATAGGTTGAAATCAAAGCCACATCTGTGTTAACATTGTGTTAATGTGAGCAAGGTGCCCAATAAGTGTTATTCCACTTGTGAACTTAATAGTAAGGCTTGAATTGTTGAAAGTTTTGCACTCATGGAAAGGATTGTGTAAGGTTTTATGAAAATAGCTCATAGCTGTCGCCAAGGTATGTGTTAAACATCTGCAGATCGTGATCCGCCTCTCGTTCACATTAGTTATTGTTGTATGTTTAGAACACTATGTGCTTTTAATATCCGAAAAGGCCAATGTTACTGATACCTTAAGTGTTATCAGTAGTATTGCTATTAAAATAGCCATATTTGTTAACACTTCTGTAAACAAAAAGAATATTGTATCATAGACAAACTTTGTTCTTAAAATCATCGCGTAAATTGCATGTTATTGCCATGTTAGTTATCTGTGTTCTTAAACAAATGCTAAACTATGTAAACAATCAGTAGGCAAAAAGTATGCAATAAGCAGTACACTCAACAACAGGCAGACCACACTAAGTGACCATTGGTTAGAAAGGACACCAAACTGTTTACAATATACCGGTATAGTGCTTGTTAATCCTCCCCACAAAAGATTCCAGTGCATAATCCCAATTCCAAGTTGAGCTGTAGTGTCACTGACGCTTCCACTGTCAATAACACTGTGTAACTGTATAAAATTATTTTGCTGAAACCAACAACTGACAACTTAAGTATTAACCATCTAGATATCTAGGATAAAAGTGTGATGAATAGACCTCATGTGTAATGGTTTTGGTATGGATATATGACTTTAGCTCATCTTGACAAATTCAAGCACAAACATTGTCCACCCATCATAAATTTCCATTAGTACAACAAACAGTTCACATCTCTCATCCGATTGTCACCAAAGTTTATATGGATTTTTCATGCATTGCCACAAGATGTGAATTTTGTTGATTTACATGGGTACCAGATGCCATATTGTTGTTACTAATTGCACGACTAAATTCTTTGTCATATCCTACATGTCACATTCCTTATCATACCGCCCCTAAACTTCATATGGAACTGTGGGTTGACCATTAGATGGAAGTCTTCAAAGTTTTCCAAATTTAGTTAAACATGTTGGATTTCTTAATTGAATCCATTGCCACACTCTGCAGCCAACATTTATCGGAAAAATGTTATCATTTCTAGATGGGAGCTATCAAATTTGAACAATATTTGGTCAGAAACATGGCTGCTCTTTGAATAAATAAATACTTTGGCATACCCTTCATCCATCATGTTTTATCCAATTGATCCCAAACTTTATATGGCTATTCAGGTAAACGTCTGGTATGACTTAAACTTTTCATAATAATTCAACCCATTGTAATGTATGACATTAACCTCTCTCCAAGCTGAGCTACATGGTCATTGACATTTTTGTCTGTGGTTTCTAATAGTGTCAATGTTTCAACATGTATATTATCTACAAATAACTGAATGTGTTTATATATTTTTTTGTTTTCAATATTGTTTCAAAGCTTTGTGTGCTCATTATTGATGTACTAAATATTTATTGTACATGCATATGTGTTCTGTTGATAAGACTATTATTATGATATAATAATTAATAATAAAAGAATACAAATAGTCAAGAATTGCATTTCTTATGAACACTCTCCAATAATGGAATATATCTTAGTTGATGATGTCAGAAAACTAGGGGAAGACAATATTCTGGGTGAAAATTATCACTGGAAGGTGTCCACCATCTGCACTGATTAATAAATATATTATGTGGGGATACATTATTTTCTAGATCTGACTAGGAACTAGTGATGCGGACCGGACCAGTCTGGTCCGCAGTCCAGGGGTGGACCGCAGTCCAGGGGTGGACCACGGACCGGACCGATTTTTGCCGTCGGTCTGGTACTCTCCGGTCCGGTCCACTATTTTACTTCAGTTATAATAAACTATCGCGAATATTATTGCGTATTTGCCATCATATAAATTAGCAATGATGTATTTACACATTCAAGTGATTAATATCTTGTATTTTGTAGACAAGACAGTCACATTAATCCAATAGTAGTTGTACATAGGTGTATAACTGTAATTGTCAGGACTATACAATCAGCCATCACAATCTCCAAGACTCCAATATTAATGTAGTAGTCATATTACAGTACACTTTTGTATAATTTTTATCAGTAGAGTTTATTTCGTTTAAATTTCAATTCAATGAAAATAAGTCTGATACGAATCATGCACACGATCAGTTGAGTGCTATGTTAAGGTACCCTCACACCATAGCGTATGCTGAAACCTATGAGTTGCGTGTAAAAATATTTGTATACGCACCAAACACAAGCGAAATCAACAATTTTGTCAATTTGTAACCTATTCGACCTATGGGTTGCGTGTGGGTTGCGAACTGAACTTATGATCCCCCAATATCTGCGATCACCGGCGTACGAGTTGCGTGCGAGTTGCGTGTGAGTTGCGTTCATAACTTATGAGTTGCGTACCTGTTGCGATCGTGTTGCGTGCGTAGCGTACCTGTTGCGTCTCTGTTGCGTATACCTTGATCGCAGGCATTCGCAGAGAATTATTGAACATGTTCAAAATTTCCGAACTTACTCTGCGTGTGTCTGCGATCACCTGCGTGCTTGTTGCTTACTTCAAACCTATAAAACTTATTAGTTCCGTGTGAGTTGCGTTCGGAACTTATGACCACAATTTTTTATTCGCAACCATACGCAACTGGTGATCGCTATGGTGTGAGGGTAGCTTTAGATTGGTTATAACACATTATATGGCCCAAGCTATATATCTGTCCAATACACTTTATTAGTGCATGTTCGCATTACTAGAAATACTATTATCGTGCATCGTTCCCAGTGTATCCCACCAGAGACAGACAACGATGCATACAATCGGCAAACAATGTAAGTTTGGACATATATGGACTCATTGCAATGCACTGAACTCAGTAACTAGTGTGGTCGTGGTACGCAAAGATAGGGGTTGACCCAGAAGAAATTGGTAAAGAAGCGATCTTGGTGTTCTTCAACGTGGGACAATCTCTGCTACAACATATCCAAAGTCCGCTAAAATCCGCGTTGGGCAAAATTCAGGATCCAAGATGGCGTCCAACATGGCCTCCTTTAGTCAAAAGATATTCTGACTGAGATTAATTCGACATAATGAGAACAAATGTTGACATATTTATACAAATGTAAACATTTTTGCGAAGGTAAAGTATTATGCCACATATCTATAGAAAAAATGGAACCCCTCGCCCCAGATGGCTACCAAAACGGCGGTCTAAACTCAAAAAATTGAAGTTTTTGCCTAATATCTTAAATATCAATTCCTGTTGTTTGATAATGGTTCAGACTGGCGACATTGGTCAGTCATATTCGTGTTAATTCAGCATTGGAGCAATGAAAGATACCATAAATGGGGTCCCAGACTCATATACACCCTCAAAAATTTGATTTTACAGAACACGGTATAAAATTCCACAAAAATCGCCATTGGGATTCCAGTCATGTATCAACAAGAAATGGACAGAACTGTACAATGTAAGTTGGGCATACCATTATCTATAAATACTCCAATTCAATGAAAGCCAAATTGGCGCTTTGTCTTAAAATGACGGTCATATGGAAAATGGCAGATATTTAGAATGGTCGTCAGAGGGTTAGACCCATAAGGAATTGGTAAAGAAGTGGTTTTGTTGTCATTCGACGCTGGATAATCTCGTGTATAACATATCCAAACTCAGAATTCAAGATGGCGTCCAACATGGTCGCCAATAATAATGAAAATGGCAAATATGTAGTTAATCACGAAAACCCATTCGACAAAACGCCAATTCGGCACCAATACACATCATTGATTGAAATCAATGTTTTTTGTGGGTGTGAGTAGCCAATCACGATTCAAATTGCTAAGATGGCTACCAAAATGGCCACCGAAAATTGTCGAAATTTAAGTTCTGCTCAGAGGAAAGCCGAAACAACACTTCGGTTGTGAGCTAACGATGACAGACCTATTAAACATGTTGCCAATAATCTACTACCACAATCAGTTCAGCCCGTAATGTTCCAACTAAGCAGTATATACTACAGGATCCAACACGATGTCCACTTATTACGAGGGACTATCTGGAAATTAATTAAAAAGAAATTAAATTGCTACGAATCTGGATTATTTGAAAACACAGTGTCAATATTTCTACTTATAACGACTATTCGGAACATCAAATATATGGGCATCGGTGGTCTAGTCCGGAAGCATCAGGCTATAATGGGTTTTCCAGTGATGGCGAAAGTGTAAAGGACAGGAGGGAAAAGCGAATAATCTGGGGTTTACTTAATTGGTGGGCAAGTTGGTTATCGGAGCTGGGGAGTTTCAAAGTAAAATTATTTTCTTCAATATCAAGAGGAAAAATGAAAATTCGCACGTATATATACATTGTATACCCTTCACACTCCATGTGACATTTCCGTGTCATGCGACTGTGGGGTATATACATGTGGATAGACGCACCGATATCTTCTACACATTTAGTGAATTTCATCAATGATATGTGGACACAATGTACGCCACGGCTGGATCTGACCCGTATGTGTAAAGGTATCAACCATTTAGCTTGATGAACTGGTATTTCAAGGTTGTCATTGGATATAAATGCAACATGAACATGGTGATTAACAACATGTTTGTCTAAGAAATGTGAACAATGAACATGATATTTTCCGGATGCTAGACAATCAAACTGCCACATAAGGCGTTCATCCATGCTAATCAGAGCACGAAATATGTGCAAATTAATTACACGAAAACTATTTCATGCGGACGACGTACTCTAGACCTACATCATCCAACGTCATTTCCTATTAACTTTTATTGTTGGTACGGACGGTTGCGAGGTTTGAAAATCCCGCTTGTCCAAGAAAACCTCCACATACTTACGGAGTCGATGTGTAAACAATGTATGGGGATAGTTTCTTTATACAGATATGTATTTGGTACACGTATTTTCTAGAGCATAAGAGATCAACATTTACCGGCGAGTTGATATCTGGGAAGAGATCAGAGTAAAACTACTTTCTTACATGTCGAAATGGGGAATCCACGGGCTACATTTAGTCCCAGCTTGAAACTGGAAAATGATGGCCGAGCCCGAATAGTTAATATTTCGTCGCATCAGTGCTATAATGTAACCCACATTTTCAACTTTCCGAGAAATTGAAGGTTGAAGTTTTAGACAACATTTCTCCTAATGTTGACAAAGCATGGCGTATTGTTGTATTTATCCCAATGGAAACTGACATTAGCTGTTCATCGAACCACATATTGTTTTCTGTTTACTCCCTCGTTTTCTTTTAAAAAGAAATAGCTTGTTTGGAGTTATGACATTTTGCGTATGCCAGCGACGATTCGTTTCCGTGCTGTAATGAATTTGTGCTAATAAATGCAGATTAAGCTAAATATGGTGGCAATCGCATGTGTCTATGAACTAAAGAGTGCCTATTCTACACTATGACAATTCACCCATGTGCATCACCATACAGAAATGTGTGGAACAATCACAAAATTTAAATCACCAAATGATCACGTGACTAGCATGGAGATACTACCATATAGCACACATTTTAGAATTCACAAACACAAAACAGATGTCACGTGGACAACCTGAAGCGTCCGATTGGCTGCTGCTGGACATACGACCTCATAGCACGAATAATTGTAAAGATCGCTGGAGATACGACATTTGCTTCACTGGTTTGTGCGAATATTTGTCATCCAAATGCAAAGACAGTTTGGCCCATCGGATTGGATTTTTTCAATGGTATCAAATACTCCGTTCCCGCCATAATGGAGTTACGACATTATAGCACTGATGCGTCGAGATTTTGTCAACCCGCGGGAAGCCACCAAAAGATTGAAAATGAATAGTTTGTATGTATATGAGCCACATACATGTATATTAGCCAACTATCAACTGCATCCACCACTCACAACTTCAGTCCATTATATGATAAGCTGGCAGAGTCTACCATTTTCGTTTTGGAAGCCATATTAGATAAAAGTTATTGTTTATTTTTGTCTATTTGAGATGGAATGTTCACAAATAAAAGAAACGATCAATTATTTTGTAGACAAGATCTGCTCATCCCTCAATATCAAATGTGACCAAAACCCCAAAGTCGATTTTGGTTAAATTTCATACCACATTCGTTATAACTTATTAGTGAAGGCCCGGAGTAAACTATTATCTAATCGATTAGACATGTCATTGCTGTAATGATCAGTTGACACGATCATTGGAAGAATATACCCATTGTTTCCCAGTTCAGACAGCAACAAGTGATAAACAGAAGTGATAGAAAACAGTATTTTTCACGTCGGGTGGCCATTTTGGCAGCATTTTTGGTACTGATTTTAAGTCTTTACATAGAGCTAGCATAATGGCATCATAAAGAGGTATACATTCGTATTTATTTTGTCAATTTTATTCATCAGCCACTACTTATAATGGATTGAATGACACTGTGACCAATATCCGCCATTTTCCATATTTTGACCGCCATTTTGGCAGCCATTTTGAGACAAAGCGCCAATTATGGTTTCATTGAATTGGAGTATTTATAGATATTGGTATGCCCAACTTACATTGTACAGTTCTGTCCATTTCTTGTTAATATATGACTGTAATCACAATGGCGAGTTTTGTGGAATTTTATACCGCGTTCTGTAAAATCGAATTTTTGAGGGTGTAGATGAGTCTGGGACCCCATTTATGGTATCTTTCATTGCTCCAATGCTGAATTAACATGAATAAGCCTAATCAAAGTCGCCAGTCTGAACCATTATCAAAACAACAGGAATTGATCTTTAAGATATTAGGCAAAAACTTCAAATGTTCGAGTTTAGGCCGCCATTTTGGCGGCCATCTGGGACGAGAGGTTCCATTTTGGCCCTAAACAGGCGGCACAACATTTTACCTTTGCAAAATTTTTGGACCGGTCCAGGCATGTGTACTTGATTGGACCACCTTGGGTGATCCGGTCCGGTCCGCATCACTACTAGGAAGTATGTCGTGGTATGCCAAGATCCCACAAATTTGATTGGCATTATATGTGAAACTCTTGCTGACCCATCAGTGAAAACAATTGCATTTGAAAACCCCAGCAAACTGGACTGATGCAGAATATAAAGGAATCTTACATTTTAATTTTAATTTTTTATTGGTTACAATTCGTTCTGGCCTTATAAGAAACCGAACTCTCAAATCAAAATCATTTGTAACCCAACAAAAAATGGTATATGTCTTAGATTTTGTATGTGAGATATCATTCCAAATATTTTTGTCAGCTTTTAATACTACAAAAAGGGACATAATGGTATTCACATTTATCTACTACTTTCAATTGACAACTATTTGTGGAGTTCGGAACATATATTTTAATTTATATATGATAAACCAGTTTACTGTCCCAGTGGTGATATTTGATCACAGCCATTTGGGGATTTTAGGTGAGATGGTCAGCATTCGATCATTCCCATAAAAGTGACCGATGTATTTCGATGTCGCATGTACACATATATATAGCCTATATATAGGTGACTGATTTTAAGGTAGCTGTGTTAGGTGTATGATATATGCGTTGGCACGCCTACGGCTGCATATTATATGTATTTGTCTCCAAGACATGTCGAGCGTTACCCTGTGTACATGCCAGCTACCATATAATTATAACATAACACATAAGGCGCCGATGTATAATGTGTATTTTGTTTGAATGGGTGGGATTCGAACCCAGGCATATAACTTGTACCTCTAACACAGCAACATTAATATGGCCATAATGATATTGTCCTAACTCCCAAGTGCATGCGACGTCGGAATACAGCGGCGAATTGAGCTTCATATGTTTTGGGTAGCTTTGTGGTGGCCGTGCGGTATTGAAGTCGCACTGCAAGCTCGGGGACGTGGCTAGATGATGTCCGTTGGGGAGGGTGTCCACCTTGCGAAATTTCAAATGCACCCCCGTGAATCATAAGGTTTTGAATAATTCCACTTGCACCCGTTGTAGTACGGTTATACACATAAGTGCTCAGGCCTCATAGCCTATGCATATACCCAGTATGAGATATTCATATATCTTAACATGAAAATTGCATAAATCATAACACCCATAGTCGGCCCGGTCTGAGAGAACTAAACTAAGCAAGAAAATCGCGAAATCCTAGCATCAATACTGACCTCAAGCGAAATTTCAAACCTCATACTTAGTCGGATTCCTTATGTCATTTTGCATTTTTGGTTTGTTAAAAGCGATCTGAAAACGGATTCTGTATGCCTAGTAGGTATGTTTTCAGGATTGACTTGTTTCCATTCTTGAATTTTGGCGGGTCGGCCTAAATCGGGGTCAACATAATTTAGAGAGCGTTTCGTATTTACAGAAAACGATAGATGGTGCCATCTGGCGTATGGTGATCGGTGCGATTTGAAACTTCTCCAAACTACTAGATATGACCGTTACATGTATTTTGGATTTTTTTTTATGTGATCGGTTAATTCTTGTTGGCTACAGTTGTGATCAAAATGTAACACTGAGCCCTATGGAGATTCTAGTACTTTGGATAAATGGCGCAACTTTGCGTATGATGATATGCGCGTACATGTACTGATATTCCTAAAAAATACTAAGTATGAAACACAGACTTAGTTTTAAAAAGAATGGATATGATCAGATGATTCTTGCTGGCTACAGTTGCGATCAAAATTTAACACTTAACCCTATGGAGAATTTCGTGTTATGCTCAAACGTTGATTGTAATATCACTTATTGGCAATCGTGCGCAACTATATATGAAGTTTAACACTCGTGTTTGGCCCACAGTAACTATCCGTGATTTAATAGTAGCAAGATATGATATAGTTATGCCTCAAGATACAGTAATTGGCAAAAGTAAGTGTTGACTGTTTTTTTAAGTTCGACAAGATGCAGCCTGTTGAATCAAATGAAAATATTCACAACAAGACTGTTCACGATGTGATTACATATTATATTATTGTTTTATTTTATACTTGTCTGTCCTGTTGTCCACTGACTAGTTTTAAAACCACATCGTTGATCATAACGGGATGTAGTGTCACAAATACACATGTATAGATGGTAGTTGTTCGTTGTCATTAACTCAATTCTTGTCATCAGAGTTTATCCTACATGCACTGAGAGAATATATGTTTTGCAGGATTTGTGCTACTGATAAATGGACATCTCGGTGCAGCTGAGATCTTTACTATAGCAGTATAGGCTTTGCTTTCACGCTTCCCACGCCAGTTACTTTTGGCCAACTTCAGTACAGTGACTGAAACCCAACATTCACCATCAATATTCTGACCACAGTTAATCTCCACGCTTGGTGTATAGTTGTGAAAATCAATTAAAATCGAATTTCCAATAAAGTAGAGCTTAATGGGTAAAATAAATATCAACCATAGTTGCATTTTCCTGCAAATTCCGAGTAGGTGCTTAGTAACCGTTACTAAGGAGCTATCGGTACCGGTGGCAAAGTCTCCCGATCTTATAATGATCAGTGTCCTATGCAGAACGTGGCTGCATAGTTTTAGACATGCATGTGCCCAACTGTGAACAAAACCAGCACCATGTGATTAGACACTGACTAAATTAAGGCAATACCAATGACTGATTAGTACACCCATTGTGGTATTTGATTAGCAACCGTTGCTAGCCTTAAATAAGACATCTGGTTCACTTTTGACGACCAGGGATATCTCAAATTTGAGTATTAACTGCATCGGATAAACCCGACCAGGAATTATAGAACAACCATCTATATAAGCCCAGCAATATTTAGCAATACACATGGACATGATAACATTGTTTAACATTTTTAAACAATACCACCCTATCCACAGGTTAAACATATCATTGGCATAGATGATTTGTTGTAGTTGTTACATGGATGCTGGTCGGGTTTCTCCAAATTTAATACTAAAACAGAATGATCCATAAGCTACGGTGGCTGGTTTAGGACATGGGATTTTTTTTAATGTTTTAATTTTTATTTTGTGGCCACGAAATACTAATTCATGGCCACGAAATAACTATTTTGTGGCCACGAAATAACTAATTCGTGGCCACGAAATTACTAATTCGTGGCCACGAAATTACTAATTCGTGGCCACGAAATACTAATTCGTGGCCTTTGCATATATCCAGATACATTTACGGTATGGTTACACTAAGTTGATGTTTTAGAAACAATGCATACGATCGCAAAGAAGCTACTACAAACAACCTTATGGCGTGGGACCCGGGCTCTATGGGGATAGGAACGTCCGATATAAACTAGCCCAGAGAGAATGGGGAAACACGGGTCAGGTGGCTCCAAGACAAACTGAATATTCATTAGTTTTTACCACAAGGGATCGAATGGGAATGACATTTCTCTCGGCATATTGGCCAATTTAAGTCAAATAAGGGGTTTAGTAGGGTGGGCCCAAAACAAACTTATAAATTTCACACCTTTCAACCATATCCGTTCCAAAATGGTCGCCGCTCAGAAGGGGTCAAAGAGGTACACATTATTCCTCGGTCACTTGAACGATATAGATCAAATAAAGGGTGTTGTACCGTGGCTCGCAAAGCAAGCTAATTTTTCACACCTTCAGCCCATCCACTCTAGCGAAAATGATAACTGATCAGAGGGGTCCATATATGGTACGTGTGTTGTAGGGTGACCCCTGAGACAAACTAAATATTCACCCACTTTCACCATCCCCGATCCAAAATGGCCACCCCAGATGGGTTCAAATATGGCACCTATACAATTTCTCGGCCCCTTATCCGTTTGATGTTGGATAAATTGGTGCTGTAGGGTGGCCCCAAGATATACTAAATGTCGTGGGTGCCCATTTAACCCACCCCACAGGACGGCGGCAACTTTGGATCGGGTTGGTGAAATGGATGATTACTTAATTTGTTTTACGGGCCACCCTACAACACCCTTTATCTCAAATCGCCGTGGCTCATGCCAGATGGTGGACAACTACAACCAGATCATCTCTATCCGCTTCCATTACAACAATGGGACTGACGATCGTATATCACAATTAGTTATTTCGTGGCCACGAATTATTTATTTCGTCGCCACGAATAAGTTATATTTCGTGACCACGAAATACTAATTAAAAATAAAATAAAAATAAACGAAATAAAAGGAAATAACGAAATAAAAAAAATATTCCCATGTTCTAAAAGTTTCTGACACTTACATAAATATGACTCGCAGATTTGTTAGCACACAACTCCGTATTATGCGGTACTTCGTCCTGGCAATCAACATTAATTTTGTCAATTGATGAAAAAACACCATCAATCAATTTTATAACGATATCCTGAAACTTTAGTCTTGATACACATTACATTTGTAGAATAGTGGACATTATCACTGAAGCACGTGATTGTGATGTACATGTATATGATTGATGTGAACCACACTTTTTATCAACTACTGTATCTGGTGGCCTGACTATATTGCAAGTTCATTTTGTAAAATCACATGTAGTTACGATAGATTACATGTAAGAGCCATGCCTATATGATAGCCATTAAGTTCCACCACTGTGAACATTTGAGTAAATTGTCAAACTATCTATATGGTTCAACGTTAAATTTTGATCGCAACTGTAGTACTGTACCCGCAGAGACTTATCTGACGATACCAATATTATCACAAATACATTTCAGAGTCATACTTGGTATATGTGCATAATTTGAACTCGCACAATCCATGATAAGTCTAATCGTGTTAGTTATATTTTTTATAACCAGGAAACGCTCTCTATAGGGTTCAACGTTAGTTTTGTTCGCAACTGTAGTACTGCACCCGCGGAGACTTATCTGACGACACCATTCTCAAAAATACATTTCATACTTGACAAATGTGCATAATTTAAACTCGCACAATTCATGAAAAGGCTAATCGTGTTAGTTAATATCTGTATAATCAGGAAACGCTCTTTAAATTTTTAAAACCGTCCAAACAATTTGTTTCCACTAAAATGTCAGACTGGAAACAAGTAGACTCTGAAAATAGACCGCCATATTTGATACTTTTGTTAATTTCAACTCGCACAGTCCACCAGAAAGTTAGTTATGAGGATTAATATTTGTATAATAAGCAAACGCTCTTTACATTCTTAAAACAGTCCAAAAAAACTTTTTTCCAATAAAATTTCAACTGGACACAGGTAAACTCTGAAAGTAGACACGCTATTGATAAATAAACCGTTCGCATGTCGTCTTAGACAATCCGAAATGGCGCGACCATTGTTTTCGACCAAAGGAATCTGACTTGTGAAATCAGCGAGGGTGGGGGTAGGGTTAGCTTTTCTGCGATATCTTTACCAAAAATCGATGTATCGAAGTTTTGTTTGTGACATATGATCAAGATATCCTTGTAGATTGTTCATGTTCGTCTATATGTGATGTAGCTCATTTTAAGAATATACAATACCTTAATATTTGGGAAAGAAAATTGAAAATGCAGTCATAAATCCAATTCATCTGATGATATTATGACACTATTCCTTATTAAGATATGTAATTAAGTAATGTGTGGCAAGACCTCCCCATGTTTTTCGATTTCCAAGAACAAAGAAAGCCACTTACCGAACTTGCTATACGTAATAGCATGTTTGTATTACCAATTGGACGGGGGGAAATAGAGGGGTACACAAACAAAAGCCTCACACAAACCTGTTTCCACTAAAATATCAAGCTGGAAACAGGTAGATTCTGAAAATAGACACACTGGTGGTGTAGAAACTGTTCTCATATCGCTTTTAACATTCCGAAAACGCGCGACCATTTTTTTCGACATAAGGAATCCGACTAACTCCCCGGTATTGTCAACTGATGACCATTTCATTTCAATTTTGACCAAATGTATTAAACTATTGTTTTCATTATACAAATAAGCAGTGTTTTATCTGGACACGAAAATCGCGAAATCTTAGCATCTAGACTAGCCTCAAGCATTCCTAGTGTTTGGAAATTTTAAACCCGACACCCTACATAGGTTGGAAAAGTTCTGACTAATGACAATTTTTACCAAATGTAGGACAATATTGTATTCTTAAAATTAATATCAGTTTTTACTGGCCACGAGGGAGGGACCAGGACACAAACTTTCCAACATGGCACCGCCTATAAGGTTGGAAATGTTGATGCCCATTTCAGTCCAAAATTTGGACAAAAAGAAGGAAAATATGCGAATATTGGTTGAACAACAATAAATTTCACTCAATAAATTGTTTGAAATCAAACTACAAGAACATTTTCAACCTATTGTTGATGTGAAATTTCCAACTAATGTTGTGTCAGGTGTGAAATTCTTCTCTGTTGAATATTTTGACAAAGGTTGGGGAGTGAGACTGCATACAACCTCTCGTGCTTATAGCGGATTTTACAAAACGCCTCCAGTATATCAGGTCAGACCTAATATACTGGTCTTTTTGGTAATTCGGCTATAAACTGGGGACCAGTTGTAGATCCTCTATTTTTACAGAATTATTGCTCATCAATTATGATGCACATCTCCTCTACATAGTGTATATCATATCTATGGCCCATATGATGACACCATGCAACTAGACAACTTTATTAACACATTTAGCCCCCCCCCCCTATAGCCGAGGTGGGTAGATTCTGGATATATGTGATCGTCGTCTGCATGGGCTATGTATAGATGAGGTTGTCATGCATCGGATTAGAACCATAACATGTTCGAAATTTGGGATCGATTTCCAAGCTTGATATGAGTTGAGGAGCATCCCAAAGTGCTATTCCGATCGACGCATAACCATTTTGATAAAAATGAGAACTTATTCACGCTCACTGAAACAATCACATTTGAAGCTATGAACACTCATGAACTGAGTCTGTGCGTCAATTTCTCTGACATATCTAAGATTGGGATGAAATTTGCGACATACCACATCGCCAATTTGTTGACCCAGAACGGCGCCTCGTTGACAAATTTGAAATATACCAATATATATTGTTAACATAGAATATCATGAAATTCCGAAACGACTGGTGGAAATTTGCGTCAAAACAAGGACCTTTTTTATTAATTTCAGTGGACCACCCCTCTCCCTTGCATGTCCAACTGTTTCTGTCTGTGTATATACATCATAGCGTATGTAAATGACATTGTATTCATGAATTCACTAATTATAAATCATTGAGATGCCTTATTTAAAATATAAGAAGCGGCCAAGTAATCATTATTTTCAGTTTCTACCGCACCCCCCCCCCCCAACCCCGACCCTGGTCGTGATACTGGTGACCAAAGTGAGCCACGTTAAAGCACCTGTCAGATTACCTATAAACTATTTCCTCTGCCTTCTAGATGGTAGGCCTTCATGTAAAACCCGTTTATTGTCTGCTACAAATTTTCGCTAAAGGAGATTTTTTAGTACGCTGCCCCAGTGCGGCCATATACTACCAATAGGATAGCAATTCAGCAAAACCCACCAACATCATATCACATTAGCAGGACCACTTGGCCGGGGTGTTATACAACCGATATATATGTGACAACCGTTTAGCAACGCAATCATACAATGTATGCAATGTGGTCATCTACATGTGCGCAAATAAAACTCAATGGTGTGCCGACAATATACATCTGTATACCAATGTATGCAACATTTAAACGAATATGCGCACTACAGGCTTAACATGCTCAATGTGTTACATACTACCCACTAAATCGTTGAGGTGTAGTCATTATTTTTAGTCCCCCTCCCCCACGACGTGGCCGTGACACCGGTGACGTCAGTGAGTAACTTTAAATAATATGTCAGATTCATTACTCTGTTTGAAGCCTTCTTGGTGATACATGTATATATATTTTCTACTGCGATTTTCGAGGAGTGAAGCATCCTATCTATCCACCCTCTCGATCATGCCGGGTCTGGCCCCCTTCCCCGAAACACTCACTACAAGACTGCCGGTGATCGATAAAGTATAATTTTGTCCGCTGCCCCTCTACGCAACCACCCATGTCGCAATTCAAAATCAATACGGCCCTATTGAACTGTTAATTTAGTCCGGGGCAAGCCCCCTTCCCCGAAACACTCCCTATAACCTATTTGACTGGCGGTATTCGATAAAGGATAACTTTGTCCGCCGTCCCCGTACGCAACCAGCCCTGTCACAATACAACATCAATGTGTTCATGTTGACCCGAACATACTTTAATTTGGTCCGGGGCTAGCCCCCTTCCCCGAAACACTCACTATTTGACTACCGGTTTTCTATCAAGGATAGTTTTGTCCGTCGCCCCTGTACACAACCGCCCCTGTCACAATGCAACATCAATACGTCCCTGTTGACCCGAAAATACTTTAATTTGGTCAGGGGGTAGTCCCCTTTCCCGAAACAATCCCTATTTGACTGCCGGTTTTCGACAAAGGATATTTTTGTCCGCCGGCCCTGTACACAACCACCCCTGTCACAATGCAACACAAATACGTCCCTGTTGACCCGAAAATACTTTAATTTGGTCTGGGGCTAGTCCCCTTTCCCGAAACACTCCCTATTTGACTGTCGGTTTTCGATAAAGGATATTTTTGTCCGCCGCCCCTGTACACAACCACCCCTGTCACAATGCAACACCAATACGTCCCTGTTGACCCGAAAATACTTTAATTTGGTCAGGGGCTAGTCCCCTTTCCCGAAACACTCCCTATTTGACTGTCGGTTTTCGATAAAGGATATTTTTGTCCGCCGCCCCTGTACACAACCACCCCTGTCACAATGCAACATCAATACGTCCCTGTATACCCGAAAATACTTTAATTTGGTTCGGGGCTATATAGCCCCCCTCCACGAAACACTCCCTATTTGACTGCCGGTTTTCGACAAAGGATATTTTTGTCCGCCACCCCTCTACGCAACCACCCCTGTCACCATGAAACATCAATACGTCCCTTTCATTTAGTCCGACAATTTCGACCAATTTTCTCGGCGATAGCGACCGGAATATACAACAAATATATATGACAACCGTTTACGCACTGTCATATATTGATGCAATGCGGTCACATATATATGCAAAAATTTAAGACAATAGTGTGCCGACAATTTATATCTGCATAACAATTTATGTAGTTTTTGAACAAATATGACAATCTACACACTTTACATACCTACTGTGTTCTATATTATCCAATACATCGTGTTATATTTCTGAACAAATAAATTAATGTCAGCACACTATTTGATGTATGTGACATATATATGTTGTATTATTGAACAAATATATGCCACTACTCTCGTTTTATTGAACATATACATGACATCGACTTGTTTACGGGCACAACATATGTTCGATGTTTTAAACATACATGTGGTATTTTACAATACCAATGTGCTACCTTTACAACACAAAGGTGCAGTTTACACTACCAATGTACATTTGTGTTCAATCTTATCACACAGTGTTGTAAATTTTGCATACACATATGTGTATAACCGTTTACGCACTGTCATATATTTATGCAATGTGGTCATATATATATGCAAAAATTTAATACAATGGTGTGTCGACAATTTATATCTGCATAACAATTTATGCAGTGTTTGAACAAATATGACAATCTACAGACTTTACATGCTCAATGTATTCTATATTATCCAATACATAGTGTTGTACATTTGAACAAAGTCAAAACACTATTTGATGTTGGTCACACATATATGTTATAGTTTTGAATAAATATATGTCACCACTCCATTATTATTGAAACTATATACGACATCGACTTGCACACAGGAACTGGGTGTTCGATGTTTTGAACATGCATGTGCTATTTTATAATGAATATGTGAGCAGTTTGAACTGCGTGTACTGTGTGTGATACCTGATAGCATTGGTGTTCGATCTTATCACACGGTGTTGTAAATATTGCATATATATGTGTATATAGTGTAATACATGGTTCGATGTGCATAGCACATTATGGTTTGCAACGACCAGAATATAGAACCCATACCCGGTATATAATATAGTTACAATAATAACACTATACAATATGGCTATATCTGCAGGGACTCGGACTGTGCTGTGAGGTGAGCTATGGCTGAGTGAGCACGAATTGAATGGAAGAAGGGCACTTTTCAATAGTTTCAAAACCCAGGTAGAGTGATCATAGTCATTTCGCTGTGCCTTTGTTCCCCACTTCTCGCACGGGCTTGGAACATCAGTATATGTTGTTACACCAATGGACTACACGGTGGGAAACATGGTTTACTGAAAAATGGCTTCAAAGAGACTGAATTCAATAACTCTGTGTTGCTCACGGCATGAAACTTCTGAAAGGTGTATTTCCAAAGGAATGTGGTTAGACTGAATGTCCTGGGCATACAGCGGTCATATTGTGTCCCGAATATGTTATCGTGGACTCAGTGTCACTTTTGAACCACATTTACAGCCATTAACAACTTGTGACGATGGAACAATGGAGTGACTGCCCACTCTGCGTCAGTGTTTTGCAACTTTTGAAAAGCACCCCTCTTCCATTCAATACGTGCTCAGCCGGCCATAACATAACTCGCAGGACAGTGCCTCGCACAGGCTGTGTCTCAGATACCACTAAATATTTGCGTAAAGTTTCGTCAAAATCGATCATATATCTTATAAAATATTACCAAATATATTAGGGGGGACTTTATTTTTTTGAGGTGTTTATATTTGAATGTCAATATGCTTCATATGTTATATAATAAACTATAGTTATTTAGTTATATGGTCAATCTTTATACGTATCCTTCTGTTTTGATGCGAAGCCGTCGATCGAATATGTATATCATATTTATCGGAATCAAAACAAAAACTATATGCATGTTTTCGTGACGTCTGGAAAGCGTTCGATACTGTCTGGTTATATGTCGTTGCTATACTTCAACTCATACCATGCGCATGTATATGTGTATATTTAAGAAGGATAACTCACACTGGGTTCCGGTATCCGTAGTCTCCCGGGCCCAGAACATACCGCCCAACAGACAGGCCCACTCCGTTGTATCCCCTCTGACATAAGTCATAACAATAACTGTTTGAACTAGAACACGGTTCGTTTATAAATGAAATCACCAGAGAAGGAAAAGGGACAGAGCCAATAAGATCTTCATCAGTTTCCTGTCTTTTGTTATCTCGTTGGTCAGTATATGGAGTGCAATAATGTCATAATTATTATCCTGTTTGTTGTCCATAATTTGGGTTGCCTGTTCAATAGTTAAGCTGTTTCCTTTTCCACACAGTAGCGAGAACTTATTTTCTCGGGATCTACATGATCCAGATTTGAGGTACCAAGCAGGAAAATTGATGGCTTTTCTGGAATTTTTGGAGCGTTTTGCACTTGATTCACAGAAGAATCTTGAATTTGAACAGTTCAGCATCCTTTCCAGCATTTACTCTAAGCTGAAATTGTTATGTAATCAGCTGATGTTTGTCTGAAAGCAGATATTTGTGTAGTGATTGTATCTGTACATTAAGTCTTGCATTTTCATCTGTTAAGCGATCTATAATTGTCACTTTATTATCCACATCCACTTGCAAGTTAGAACAGCTTTTTGAGTATACTGATAATCTTTATTCATATAATTTTGTGGAACTTTTGAATTTTGATTCCAACATAGATTATGTATGCAGCTTCTGTCCAGTGTCAGAAAGCTCGGATTTCAGTTTGGTGCGTTCTGGTTCTACATAATTGTCTGATTGTACTGTATGAGTGTTAGCTAGACTGAAGCTCTCTATAGCAGAAATAGTATTTTGCTGCATACTGTCTATTGTGGATTTCTTAAATTCATTTAGTTCAGCTTCAACAACTTTTCTAATATCCCGTGGAGTGGCGTTGTACGCAAACTGTTTCATGGAATGTCTCACAGTGTCGGCACTATCTTTGAATTTCTTGTCATTTAAGGTGCAGGGTTCACCTGAGTATTTCTTTGTTGTTATGTGTTTTACAAGTTTATATGGTGCAGTGATGATGAATCCAGTTCTTGCATGTATTGCACGTTATCATCTCAATAGAATCTATTTCACTGCACATGAACAGTTCTTAGTTTCGCTGGAATTTTCTACTGTAACTTTAGTAACAGGAGCCAACTTTGTTGGTTTGTTTATACTGTTATTGTTATCAGTATTATCTAAT
Organism: Siphonodentalium dalli; assembly: GCA_032622095.1. Taxonomy (NCBI): domain Eukaryota; kingdom Metazoa; phylum Mollusca; class Scaphopoda; order Gadilida; family Siphonodentaliidae; genus Siphonodentalium; species Siphonodentalium dalli. The sequence continues at coordinate 204,416,775 of CP136061.1, forward strand.
AAATGTTCAATATCTGTGACTGTGAATGTGATTTGGTTGTCATATTGACACTGTCCATACTCACAACTGTACGATCCAGGTCCTCAGCTGGTTCGCGAAATTCAGGTACAGAATTAGTCAAAGCAGCATCCTGATCATCGGATTCAAAACTAGGTGAGGCACATTCCATGAACTCGTCACATGATTCATATTCCTCAGTCACAATCCAATTCATCATCGGTAGAAAGCACATCATAACATGGGTGAATTTCCTAATAATCATTCACTGGTACCCACTTTGACGGAAGTGACACAATTCGCGGCGCTATACACTATACTCATGGGATGAGTACACATGGACGTGGCTGGAGTGTCTCTGTTTGGCGAGGCTATATATCATAGCCGACGAAAGCTTGGAACTTTCAAGTAAATATTTAGCTTGAGAAAATGTTTTACATCCATGGTGTACTGCTCCTTTCACGCCTATAACGAACGGAGAGCATTCTGTCCAGTCTTCAAATATACCAAAGCAAAGTCATGTGTACATTAGTGTTCCATTTATAACAGTATAAAAGTTCTTTACCATTTTCTGTCCTTTGTCCTGACTCAATGTCCTGTTATTTCGATATGAATACTCGAACTCTTTGAATACAGTCATCGGGATTATCTGTGTTATAATACACAATTACACACCAATTAATTCTTTATCTCACGCAGCAACATACCTTATTTTGATCAAAATCGTAAGTTTTCATCGATAAAATAACAGGCGACCAGGTGTACTCGATTGTCGTCTGCAATTATTATTAGTGATAAACTGGCTGAAACTTTTTTAATTTGTTGAATAATTATTGTGTCACCCTCGTCTTGGGTCAACGAGAGATCAGTCCTATGAATACCACCACCACAAGCTATTTCGATAGGCACGGGGTCCTGGTCGGTAATCACAAGTGTGTGATCCATTGTTTGGAAGGTTCCGGCTTTTGGCACAATATCATCACATATTATCTTTATATATGAGTGGCATCATGTTTCTGGTAACCACGAGAACAACCTTCTGGGTTGGCAATCGGATCATTCTTTTTAGAGCGATACTCTACTGGTGCCTTGGTCTCTTCCAATCTGTGTCGACTCTTTTGTGCTGCCTTCCGTATATCGATCAAAATTGATATAGACGTCACTCCACTTGCTATGCACCGAGAGATAGAACCTGAATCTGTCTAAGTAATCCTGAATGGTACCATTGCATGGTCACGAGATGGCCCATAAAGCAGCACACCCACCGATAAATATAGATTCTGGTAACTATTTTGGGGGAGAGATCTCAAACAATGTCGGATAAGGTGATAACTCATGCGACAACACACTTTGAACAGAGTATTAACAACACATCCCCTGTCACTTGATTGTAGACTAATAGCTCTGGTATATAGTACCTCAGTGTCTGTTCCGTTTACGCAAATAGATTTCCGAGCACTTGCCATTGTGAGTATACTGAAACCACATGGGCAAACATGTTTCAAAACCATTCATTTGTTTTTTTGGCCAATTTCCAAAGATAAATAAACAGTTATAGTTTTACTCAGAATAATTTTTCCAGAATCAACACTAAGCAGGTCGTCTGGATACTAACTTGGGTCAAGTGACTGGACACAAATGTTCATCCTGGAAGCATACTCCTCCTTGCGGTGTGTTTGTGTGATAACTGTTTCTTCATCGAGCATCTCGTTAAGGTTATGGATTATAATGTTACATGTATGGACGATGTAGGCCCAGGTTTTTACACTTCCCTGTTTGAGTGACACGAGACCGACAGTGCCTGTACCTCCTGACGGTGTTTTCAATAGCCATATAACTCCATATCCATATCCCACTGAATATGCCTGGAGTGTTATGAAAAGTGTGTTGCCGGTCTACGAAATGCTTTCGAGTTGCTTCTGGCATTGTATGTCATGTAACGCGAACCTCGCATAAAGACAGTGCCCAGCAGCAAAAGAGAGATTAGAATTGCTCTGTTGTCATTCTGGAACTCCAACCAAACCTTTTAAACGTGGTGAATTTGAAGATCATATGATGCTTGAACTTGATTATTGTTCATTCATAAATACTCATAAAACTCTTCGTTTTAATGATAACAAAACACTAAATACCTGGAAAACGATATTTTGCCATTCTTTCTATTTTTGGAGGCCATTTTCGCTGCCATCTTAGTGAAATAGGCACTTGCATACATCGTATAATGAGATAAATGATCCCTGATGACACGTATATAATAAAAACTGAGTTTGCCTTACATGTAAACCCATGAAAATGTTGTGCATTCAGAGTTGGTGATGCTTACTTCTCATTGGCGGCCATCTTGATTTTATGAAAATGCTCAACGGTGAGAACTCCACACCACCTGGATGTTATTTAGTGTGGCACCCTCTGTAACCCCCCCCCCCCCCCCTCGGCCGTCTTGATTAATATGGTTTAACGTCGTTTTAGGCATGTACTAGCCAATATCACGACTGAGAGAAACTAAACCAAGAAAAAGTGAAGCAATGTACAGTGCATTAGACTACTTCAGAATGGTTCGGATAAGAAAATCCTAGAACGTTAACTGGTGTGCCTTGTAGATTTTTCCTCCCGTGTAAAAATACATATCGCGTGTACGACTGAAGTGCAAGATGTTGAAACAAGTAGAAAAAAGCTCACTGACTACAGCATTGTTTTCGGGAGAACATATATTTTGTACACGTATATACGCATTTCGTGTATTTATATAAAGTAGCCACCAGAACGTCACAGATGTGAGATATATTATGCCCAATTCGGGGGGCGAAAACTATGAATAGCCTTGATGTAATTAGAATACGCACCTGTGGAATCTGAATTCGACATAGTAACTTGATATCAATCACTGCGTGAAGCACATATAGTATGCGGCCTTTAACTCTTCATGTCATATGTGGTTCTCAATGGCGAAATGTTAAAATATAGGACACTGCATGTGCAATAAGCTTGTTTACCCATGCATAATATAAATAATCTCGTATCTGTGCATACCGTTGGAGCACTGTGGCTGTGCATATACAAAATGTACACAATTTCAAAGTAAACAGATCGCGAATCGTCGCCCAGATAATTCGATCTATACCGATCGTTTCGTATTGTATTTAGAGACTAGCGACCCTTGTTTTTCGGTAAATACATGCATATGGAAAATTGGACGATGAAGGGAAGCTTTTCATTTTAAAAATATGCGTATGATTATCAGATAATTCTAGTCTGTGCTTCGTGTTCATATTAGTGGGTAATCGATTTTTTACTCGCAAATCCATGTTTCAATTTATGTCATCTTTGGATCGAATCCCAATTCGTTCAATAATCTTTAGCTAATAGTATTCCGGATGTCGCATCCCTCTTATGGGGTATTTCAGATGCGGTATAGTGTGTATTAACCTGCCATGTTCCCAATTAAAACTAAGTTGAAACTTCGCGACATATACGTTCGTTACGTGGGGCTTGTAACGCTTGTATCCGCTGCCCCGCTCTGCCTTACGGATCCTTTATAAAATAAAACCACAAACGCCCTCAATTCCTAGATGGCTCCTTGGGCGCTGATGAATGTCCTCGGGTGGCAATATACGCTTGTCGTGCCGTAGTATAAGCCGTCGAACAATTATCTCCTCCAAAATCAACTAACACTACTAAATTGACAACACTTCCTTTACAGAAATTGTGTATATATATTCAATATTTTTACATAATATATTAAAAACAACCCAAAAAAAATCACAAAAACCAAAAAAAATATTCACTGTATATATATATATACATCCACATATACCATTGTCTACCATCGTACATATTTTTTCAACCAATAAACTACAACAAGAACATGAAGATGATTTCACTTACGCCCGCGCCCTGGGAACCCATTCAAACTGGGGGAAGACGCAATCATTTCTATAACAGGGCACTGCCCGCCACCAATATAATTACAAATTCACTTTCAGAAGCTAGCGCTCATGTCATACACATTCCACTCACCTAACAACACCAACCAAGCGGGATCCGGCTTGAAAACCGACCCAGCACTAGCTTGGGGTGGGGTGCAGGATCTAAAGACCCATAAGTGGTCATAGCTCTCAACGAGTTAGGAACGACATATACCAAAATATGATCGCCCCGCTTGCCGCTCTGACGTTTTCTTCGGGAGTAGGACGGTTCACGGCTCAAGAACAGAACACACTGAAATGTACAAAATGTATACAAATTTTAACAAAATAAAGAAATTACCAAAAAAATATAAAACCAAAAAAATCTATTGAATGTAACCATGTAATCATATATATCTCTGTACAAAACCATTCACATCGTCAACAATTAAAGTCTATCTTGTACATAATCTTCAGATTTACTTCACTTATCGGAACCCAAACAACTCTGCACATAAAATTGTCAGAGTCTTCACCTACGCCTGTGCTATGGAATGTAGGGCGGCCCATCCAGAAACAACGAAATAAACAAAACATACTGTCTCTGCGCATTTGGCTATAGCAGAATAACGGTATGATGGCGCATTGAATCACATTGAATCACACGCTCTGCCTTGCGGTTGGTTGTTTTTTTAAACAACTAACAAACTAACACTATTTTAAAATTATAACACGGGCCCCGCTCCTTTTTCAGCGCACTAGATGACACGCTCAGCTCAACCATATATTAAAGGGACCCACCGGGTCACCCCTCACACCCCATATTAAAGCTCGTGGGCTCTTCCCCAAATAATCCATCCAATCAATTCAATCAAAGAAATAACATTAATTCATTATGTCCGCTTTTGCCGTGTTCGGACATGACTATTTTCTGTGTGCTATATCTCCAACAACAACAAACCGTGGGGTGAAGGAGAAGATCACTCGATCTTTTCGACCATCCCGGGCGCTTCGCGCCCATCTACTCACTTTATCCATTCATATTCGTAGCATTTGGTTTATTTTTAACCACCGAATGTGGTCTCCGAAGGCGGTCATTTCAGTTGATCTGACCCAAGTCCGATGTCCATGATTTGACATAAACTGCATCTTCGGGTTCTCTAAAAAAGTCTAGAAATCACTCTCACTGAACGATAAATGCAAACATATCCTCAGATGATTTATCTACATATACAAACCAACACGTCAGAATTGTCGATTTTTATAACAAAAGAGATTAGTTGGTAGTCATATTTCTTCATATTTCACCCCTTTCATTTATTACCTCGTTTACATATTCAACATGATCGGACTGTGATTATGAAGTATATCATGTCATGAATCTCTGCTCAGGCTAAAGCCCGTAGAGATCATATTCCACTAGTACAAAACCTGAGAACTTTAAAAAGTTTTGACAGGGAACATTTTAAAGTCTAAAAAATGTACTTCGCTGTAGGTGAAGGTCCCATCTCGAAATTGCAAGCTTTTCTGTGACTTTTGTGATCCGATATCGCAAAAAAAAAAAAAACATTAAATTAATTGCCCAGGAGAAATTCCATAATTGTAAGCGACGCAAAGCCAAATCGCTGACAAAATCACTTAAAATGTGAAATTTCGAGTTTGGGACCTTCACCCACAGTGGAGTATATTACTAAGGAACAGATAATAACTAAGAAATATATTCCGCGCGTTATTTTTTCAATGTTATATAGTTCCCTGTTAAAACTTCAAAAGGTCCCCAGGTTTTGTACTGGTGGAATATGATCTCTACGGCCGTTGTCCAGAGTAGAGATTCATGGCATGATCTAATTATGAAGCTGAGTGCGCTGATTGGCTGTTTCAGAATGTACATCGGATCGCGTTGAATAATATGTAGATGAGGTCACGAATGATAGTCTAAAATTGATTAAATTTTAAATTAATTCATGATATTTCATTCGCCAGCCGGTGGTTGAGCGGACAAGTCGCATTGCTTGCTTTGTCCCTTGTCGCTGTTCCCGGTGACTGGTTCAGGATCGCTTGTGAGTTATATGGCCGTCCTCAGAGTTAATCTCATCTGCTTTGTTAGCCGCCTTGGACAGATTGCTCGTTATGGATACCCTTAGCTGGATACTACACCACACTAAGGGACGCTTCGTGCATCTGTCTGTGTACTACTAGATTGCTCCAGCAGTACCCTCTGCTGGTGGTAACTCGGAAGCTGGAACCCACCAGCGACCTGCCATCTGGTATGGAGATCTCGGCAACCAGATGAAGAAGTGGAGGAAGAAGACCACAAGAAGGGACGCGGACGAGAGGGCAAAGTGGAAACAGGGGCCATCTGAGAGACACCCAGCTCCCCTATGTGGCATCCGACACCGACGATATCACCACCAGACGCAGGGACGTCGTTTACACCCCGGGTGTTCCTGCCGTCGTCATCGATGCCAATGGAGTCAGGGACAAGGATGTCACCCCGGAAGTCCCTGCCGCTGACTTCGCGGTGGAAATGGATAAGTTACCACCTCTGACACCGGAGTATCATCACAGCCGGGTGTCTTCTATGTTCACGACCCACAACAACACCAGCAACGGCTCCACTCGCTCAACTGCCGACATCATCACAAGCGCGCTGGCATTTGCGGCACAGGCAAAACAGCTGATGGCAGAATGTCAGGCAGAACATCAGAATTACAAACAGACGCTTGACAACACCTAAAAACTACTGCAAATACGTGGAAGCCAAAGTCGCAATAACAACAACAGAAGAACATCAAAGAAGCAAAAGAAGCCAAAAAAAAAGAAGAAATAATATGTCTAAATCATTTTGTCATCTATTCATTGTTATGTGTATCATCTCATAACGCTCAAATTCATCTCAAGAGGTTGTAAGAAAGGACATACTGCCCTTTCAAATCCTCTCGGGTCCATTTCCAAATTCCTAAAATTAATCCTTTCATGCCGGGAGCTACACTAGCGCAGCATTAAAGACCAAGTGCCAGTGCATTATGTTATATATGCAAGTATCCATAGGGAGCCTCGCATATATAAGAGAATGCACTGGTTTACAAAGTCAATGTGAATATTGTTAGGCCAATGTATTCTCGTATATATGCGAGGCGCCCTAGTCATCAAAGGGTCAAATATTTATAAATTATAACATAATTTCGTCGCTATAAAAATGGTAATGATTATTTATTGTAAAACCGTGACCAACGAGATCATTCACTCTGATAAATGACCGCCTTCGGAGACTATATTCGAAGTTAAAAAACCGAAAATAAATTTTCATAGTTACCTTGCAGTAACTCTTCTTCCATTGATGTATAAAATATTAGAAACAGTAATCGTATGCCGTATGGAGTGTAACGCACCAAAACTCATCAAAGTACACCCCTACAAAACGGCTTTCAGGAAAAATGTCTTCATACATATTACATGAAAGTACTAATTATACCAAAGAACATACCAATCTGTTTGCTTGTTTCTTAGACGTGTGTAAGGCATTTGACACTGTCTGCATAAACGGGTTATTGTTGAAATTGCATCTCCGTGGTTTTCAGGGTAAAAATATGGCTTCTATTGAAAGGGTTGCTCAGTGGTATAACATGTATTGGTAAACATGCCGGTAGACTTTCCATATCAATTGAAATAAAACAGGGAGCAACACAGGGAATATACTCTCTCCTCTTCTCTGCATGTACATGATGTATATCGATGACTTAGTGCATGCAATCGAAGCTACACACTTTGATTTTCGCCTTGTCTTCACAAGTTGTTCGTCTCCAACACAGGCTGGCGACATGAGGTTAATGTCACTCTCTAGTTACGGCCTACAACTCTTGTTTGATATCTGCTCTTCGTACAGCCGGAAATGGCGTTGCAAAGTCATTGTATTGAATGAATCAGCTCGACATAGCGATGGCATTAACATACATTGGAGTTTTATCGATAGCAGTGTGTCAGAAACGGACGAAATAACGCACCTAGGTATACACACCAGTAATCAAAACTTCGTCAAAGATCTAGCTGAGATAGTTTGTGACAAAATCAGATCAACATATTTTCTCCTTAGTAATACCGGTATGTATGCTGGAGGAATCACCCCATTAAGCTGCGAAATTATTTATAAGTCGGTTGTTCTATATGGTACTGAGTCTCTTTGTGGCATGACCGTCTCTGACACATTATCCCTTGAAAAGATCCACCGATTCTGTCTGAAGCGTATCCAAGGCTTCCCTGTTAGGACAAGAACGTGTATCGCTTTGGGACTACCGGGCATGTGCCCAATTTGTTCGTTCATTGATGCGCGTAAGATGAGTCTATCTGGAAGTTTTTGTCCCCTTTCGCCGTCCAAAGCATGCAAAGAGGTATTTGTAAACAGACTCTACTCACACCTCGCCCAAGAGTTCTCAAATATTTCTCAAGTACCATGCAAGATGTATTGTAAAGCAAACAAACAAGTTCGCAAATCCATGTTTTCGATGCATGGTGTATATTTATGCGACTACACAATTCAAATAATAATAATAATAATATGGTTTCAACTATCTGGAATAATCCGAACATAAAAAATTGGACGTTCATTGATCAACTTTAAATCGTGGAGAGATGCGGGAATATATTTTATAAACGATTTATTCCAATCAGATAATACATTCTATACCCCACACACACATTATATGCAAATTTCGACATCCGCTTCGAATTCATAACAATCAGCAACATAAAACGTCAGATTATTTCATTGGCAAGTTCTATATAACAACCATTAATCCGTATACCCTGCCCATACCTACCTAACAATCTTACTGCGATACTCCGTGACAAAAAGGGCGGACAATTATTTTATAAAGTTCTAGAAAGTGGGAAAATTATGCCAAATTCATGTAAAAAATGAGAATCCGAAATTTCCGAGAAGATCGAAAATTGGGAAGAATATTGGGGACGCCCTATAAAACGACAACCGATACGAAATACAGTGGCTCCAAGAATAAACGGTACCAATATCGGTACCAATACATTTCTGAAGGTGGCTAACCTTTCAGTCGACGATTTCTGCAATCGATGTCAAAATGTACAGGAAACCATTTCTCATAGTTTTTGGTACTGTACCCATGTACAAACCTGTATAAAGGAAATTGAAATATCGATAGGAAGCAACCAGTTTCCCATTGATCTAACAAAGAAGAATATTATTATCGGTATAGATCACTAATACAGAAAGTCAACAAGTAACCTCTTCCTGCTAGTGATGAAACAGTATATATACAGGACACAATTCACGCCCACACAACTGTCGCATCTCTCATTCCTCTGCGATCTTCAATTTAGGAATGAATGCGAGAGATACAACGTAAAATGTAAAATGAATTATGACTTCGATAACCAGTGGATGACACTTCTAAATGCCTTAAAAATAAAATAATAGACTGAAACCCCGATATCTGCAGACTAAACTAGAATGCACTCAGAGAGATGCCAACATGCGCAAAAATGTAATAAACAATAATTTAAACAATAATTTCACTGTATTTTACTTAATTTATTTAATTTAAATTAATGTTAGCAAAAAAAGACAATTACCATTTCTCATTTCATCACAGATAAAAGGCAAATTACTATATTAATCATTTAAGTAATTAAAACCAATTCCATGTTGCCGAAAGGGTGAGACTTTAATATCGATTACAATTTTTTCAGCGGCATATTTTGATTTTCATTTTCCGATAGTCAAAGTTGACCAAAGGAGCAAGTATAAGAAATAATTAATACTATTTGTGTAAATATTGATAGCAGCCAATATGCAACAATAAATATCAATAATTAATCAATAATTAATCAATAACGATCATTTTATGTAATAATAAACTCTTCAAACGGTGTTTGTGTCAACAAATGCGTTTTGTTTTGTGTTACGTCATTCGTCGTATTTGACTCGGCTGAATGTTAGGCTATTCAGCCTATTGCGTCGAATTACGAAATCGCGTTTTGAATGTCTCTCTTTTCTCGCACGATAAAAAGAGGTCTTCGCACGAACCAAAAATGATAAAACTTCCCAATTATAAGTAAAAATACCCAAATGAAGGAGTCTATGTAGGTCCAGAAGGAGTCTATAGCCTCTTTGATGTAGAGTTCTGATGGAGAAAATGTAGGTCGATCTATTTTTGTCATAACTCTGACGTATTTTGACCTGGGAGAAAAAATCGAAATCGAGGCTCACTACGAGCATGCCAGTTTTAAATATAGAAACAGGGAATCCCGACAAATGGCGATATCGGCGACAAACAAATAATCGAAAACAACACATAAAATAAACATAGCAAAAACGCGGCACAGTAAAAATGTCAGAACGCCACGAGGTTTTACGTCGTTTTTGGTGACGTCATGGGGTGAAACGGAGTAGGGTGACACCAACCTACGATTCTGTCTGATCGCCATACTGTTGCGCGAGCGCACGTAAAAATACACCCGACCTTAACAGTGACCCTGAATAGCACACACAACAAACTGAATTACCCGGTATCCGAGCGAAAGAGATCTATGCAATTTAATTACACCGATCATTTTATTTTGACCAATCATATTCTACGATAACTGTAATAGATACCGGTTTACTTATCACAACACTGTCAGAAAAGCAAACCAGCGAGCGTAGTGATTTTGTTTCCGATAGCTTTCGAATCAATATTTACAATACAGTTTCAATATAATTAATTTACTAATTATACTTTTTATGGTAAACTCTGAACGTAAAATAGTTGCACATTCTGTTTGGAACTTTGATTCTGCAAACCTGAAATATTTATTACACACCATCAACCACTTTAGCTGTTTTAATACAGGACATTTAAAGTTATTAGACATTTCAAATGATCTGTCCCTGGTTCGGTTTAGTCAAATGCAACCTGCTTGCAACCATCCCGTATATGGAAAGCTTGTCGCATGACCCAGAGAAAAAAATCGCCTTTTATACAATCGCAAAACTAATCGCCGAAACAGCATAAACAAAAGCAAATGTTTGTACGCTATGTAACAAAAGCAATGAAGATGAGCCTAAACATATCATTCACTGTAGTCACCTTGCTTTAAAGGCACGTGCGGCCTTGGCGGTGGGTATCCTGTGAAAATATCTCCACCCGTCAAAAACCGCCACAAACAGAAAGAACATCAAAATGTAGATAGACTTTGTCCGTATACAAATAAGAAATATCGCATAAACAGTATGTTATGGTCATTTGTTTGACCATTGTTATGTAAACAAAAGCATAAAAAGTTACTTTTCTGGTGTTTGTTTATATTATGATGGTAAACATAAAGAGCGTTCTTTGTTGGTGAATACCTGATATGGAACTAATAAAGAGCGTTTATGACATGTGTGTGTGATTAGCCAGTAGCATTGTGTTGTCTTCTGTAACACAACCAGGCTCTTGCTTAGGTAAAATATAGTAGATCTTTATGATAACATGCTGTTTACGCGATGGTCATGGTATATATGATCGGAACTGTATGCGTTTTAATGTTTTTCTGTTTACAGTGTTTGGAACAAATATGAATATTTTCGACAATTAAGGCCGCACGTGCCTTTAAGGGAGTGTCGAAACAACATGTGGTATGAGATGATTGACGAATTCGGAATATTGTTTTCTCTTTGGGAAAATGAACTGGACGACGAAGAGCTCTTCTGTTACATTTGACCAACCAGCCAGTTGAACTATTCTCTTTCATTGAAGACCCAATGTATTATGTTTCTTTCGTTGATGGCCACACACACACCAGTTGTGGCAAACCTACATATTTCTGTGCAGTTTGCCGACGGCGACCGACTAATTGTCATGTAATGTTTTTTTTTATCTAGACGCACACAGTAAGAGTCACATTACCGTCAATGCATAAGCCTGGTTAGCCTGTGCTTGTGCCTTCGGTGTCCCTGGTACTTTGTACTTTCGGTGGGGGGGGGGGGGGGGGGGTAAGCAATCTAACTAATAAATAGAGTAAATTAGATATATCACCCTTCCATTTCAGACACACGTACGTGTATATGAATCACGACTAAGTTACCAAACTCAAAGACTATTCTGAATCCCATGCACCTGATGGGTGTTCACCGAGTGGATGTTTGTCGTCCTACAATCTCTCAGTTGCACCTGGATGCACAGACACAATATTTCTTTATTCATAAATGTACACCGTGTTTTAATTGTTGACCGCATAGATAACACAGATACAGTCATGTTGTTAGTGGAGAGAATGGAACAGCTGTGTGCTTTGTCGTGTGGCTGACAATGCGTATATGCATTATTTTTCTCGTATGTATATGTATGTGAGTGTGGCCTATATATTCGTGTTGAAATTCGATGGCTCGTGTGTGTTAGAGCGTGACTGACTATTTGAATACGTATGTAATTGTCTGGTTCCGTGCCACATAAGTTTGTGCAATTCCTCGCCTGTTTGTGAGGTAATGTCTGCGAGTGATCGCCATCCTAAGTTAATTTAATTGCGTGCGTGTCCTTGTGCAGACTGATGGGTGGTACGCATGTATATGTTGCCTGACTATGAATGGAAATGTGTGCACGATTTTATTTTATTTTCTTTGTTTCTGTATTTCACTCTTTAATGTCAAAATGTGTGTATATAAGTTAACGACCACCTCTTTGTAAATGGTCAATTTGTGTATGTATAATGTACTCTTCATATCATGGAGGACAATAAAGGTACATATAAATCGATTAAATTTGGTACTTTCCGAGCGAAGGTTAATCTGGGAAATTTATATTGTTATTGTTCCCACTGTCTCCTGTATAATACCATAACGCAACACACGCGAGGATCCTCTTGTATACTAGCCTGATCACGCTGGTCATTCTATAATTCCCGCTGCGGGCAGTAAACCCCAGTGCGGGCGTATTAGCATTTTCCATACCAGGGCTAGTCTAATTAGTTAAAAGTAGTCAATTAAGAAGTTTTACTAACAAAAGGAAGACGTATATATATAATAGGCAATATTTTAGAGAAAATTCTGATATCAGTTCTCGAGAAAAATACAATCTTAGTCGAGCGCATTCGGAATATCTGGGTAAATTTAAGTTTCATGCAGCAAAATATTCATTGCAGACACCCTTGTTTTGTTTTGAAAACGTTGAGCAGTCTATATGGGACGCTCTATCCTCGACGTGACTCAAATAAAGCCAACTTTCCAAACATACCGTAAATCGATAAAGAAAAAAGTAACGCTGGCATGAGTAAACGCAATGGGGTTACTCCAACACCGTTGAGTGTCTTTTGCAATTGTCAATATTTTCCCACTAAATGCAGCAAATTTTCAATGTGAATGTAGATTTAGTTTCATAAATTATCTGCATCAATGGAACGTTGACAATGTTGTCTTAATGTATCACCACGCACTCATCTTGGAGCTGAAATTACACAGAATTGAAAGATGGAAGTTTATTCTCACCCTTCATCGAGCATTGCGTCACTGATGGAGCTTTATTCGTCGAAATGTTAACTTTCGGTTGCACCTCGAGGATCCGGAGTTGTGTCCGAACAAAATCAGTTAATAAAAAAATTTCCCTATAAACAAACCTACCTGTACTCGTCACTCGTGCCCACAACGGGGTTTACTCAATATAATTGCCCGCAGTGGGTATTATAAGATGAGGCGTTACTCTATGGTTTGTTAGGAATATGTGTGTATGTACGTCATTGAGGAATGTGGGTATGACAGGAAGAAAAACAATTGAGGCCGGTGTGACTAAACACCGCCCGGACCAGCCCGGACCCCCCATATGGACTATATGAGTGATTTTAAGGGCAATATAAGTGCAGGGGTGTCATGGAAACCCACTCAGGGTCGCTATTAACCCTCAAAATGCCGGCATCGGCGAAAATGTTTGCCGCGAAATGAAGCTAACAGCCCGGACCGTCCCTGCTGCGTCCAGGTGTGATAGTATTCATATCTGTGCGATGGTGTTAATGAAACCCAAATACGCACGGAGAGCGGTCAAGGTCAAACGGAAGTGCTGCTTATTAGACCCTAAACTTCCCAGATTCAGCCAGAATTACAAAATTGCGCCCCCAATAAACAAACTCACAGCCCGGACCCCCTTAAAGGCACGTGAGGCCTTAGTTGTCGAAAATATTCATATTTGTTCTAATCACCGTAAACAGAAAAACATTAAAACGCATACAGTTTCGTTCATATATACCATGACAATCACGTAAACAGCATGTTATCATAAAGACCTACTATATTTTACCTAAGCAAGAGTCTGACTGTGTTACAGAAGACCGCACAATGCTACTGGCTAATCACACACAAATGGTATAAACGCTCTTTATTAGTTCCATATCAGGAATTCACCAACAAAGAACGCTCTTTATGTTTACCATCATAATATAAACAAACACCAGAAAAGTTACTTTTTATGCTTTTGTTTACATAACAATGGTCAAACATTTGACAATAACATACTGTTTATGCAATATTTCTTATTTGTATACGGACAAAGTATGTCCACTTTTGATGTTCTTTCTGTTTGTGGCGGTTTTTGACGGGTGGAAATATTTTCACAGGATACCCACCGCCAAGGCCAACCGTACCTTTAATGTCCTCGTACTTCTAACAACCCCTTGCATATGTGTTGTGGAACTACCCTCGACTACACTCACGAAGATACAAGGGCGAGTCGCCCACGAATGCCTGGCAATTAACCCCCAAAATGCCGCCATCGCCGATTATGTTTACCGATAACGACGTTGACAGCCCGGACCATCCCGGTCCAGTCTGGGCGCAGCAGGGGCGGTCCGGGCTGTTAGCTTCATTTCGCGGCGAACATTTTCGCCGATGCCGCCATTTTGAGGGTTAATAGCGACCCTGAGTGGGTTTCCATGACACCCCTGCACTTAATTGGCCTTAAAATCACTCATAAAGTCCATATGGGGGGTCCGGGCTGGACCGGGATGGTCCGGGCTGTCAGCGTGGTTGTCGGTAAACATAATCGGCGATGGCGGCATTTTGGGGGTTAATTGCCAGGCATTCGTGGGCGACTTGCCCTTGTATCTTCGTGAGTGTAGGCTAATTCACACGCACACACTACGCATGTATACATTATAGACCATTGTTTTATATGCAATATGGTAACACTATATAATGATCAGTTTTATATAACGATTAACCAATTACTTGCTCTAACACGCTTGTTACAATATTACCCCAGCCATTTGTACAAGCCAACCAATGAACCGGCTGCAACCATTACAGGCGCTGCTGTAGTTTGATCAGAACATGCTCTGATACTCATCAGTATGACAAGCTGACTGGTACTCGTTTAACGCATGAGTGATGCGAAGCCGTCACAGTACGATCGACCTTGCTCAAGAGTCACAGCTTGACGCGGGTTTTGAAACAGCGATCAATCCGACAATTGCACATCGATCAAAGCGGCAAAGCCACTGCTATGTGGAGACTCAATGACCGGCAACGCGAATTTACAGCGAATAAAAGTCCGACACGCTAACCACTGGCACACCCAGGACATAACAATCTGCGGCATGGGATGGAATATGGAATAGAACGACAATCTGCGGAACAGAATGTCAAATAGCGTGGAACGGCCCATATCTCGAGGAATATAGCACGTAGAGGGCTCCTTTTGGTGTCTAACGAAATGCCGATTTTCACACATATTAACCCCGCCACTGACCGGACACCGGAAGTTGAATTATTCTGTCGACAACTGACCTAACATAATATTTTCGAAATCAAGGCTGTAGAACAGCTGTAGAAATGCATTTTTACAGCGATAAGGCTATGTCCACTAGCAAACTTGGTATTAAAATTAAGTTTATTATCTATTTCACAACAAAAAGCGAAGCTGCGATTTATGCACACATAGAGACCGATTAACCCACCCATGCGAAGTTGCCACGAAACACGAAAAACTGCGTTCGACATTAATTAACATAAATTAGAATTTAGATTTATCGATGAATACGCTATAGCAAACAACAAGTTTTAGGTTTTAGTGCGAATACTGTAATGGCGAACACGCAAACACGCGACGATAAAAACAGCTAAACATAGACTCGATGTCTACAATTACAGGATCGATTTCAGCTGATATATTCAATATACTGGAGCGTATATTATATCAAAATGTAGGATTAGACACAGGGAATGTATTTTTTTCCAAATGGGTCCACTACGCGGTGAAATTGTTGCAGAAATTCGCTCCAAGATAGAGCGCTACTTTTTCTCGTAAAAATAGAATGGCCGGCTGAAGCCGTTTTATCGTTCCAACTAAGTTATTCTTAGCAGCACTTCATCCACAAAATACGAATATAAACCATTCGAATATTCGCTCGTAAAAATAAATATTCGAATAATTATTTGACTATTCGAATATTCGAGAATAATCTCCGGGTAATTGTTTCCTGGTTTGTTATTAGTCTGAGGGTCTGTTAAAAGTATAGTCTATTTTCCACTGACCATAAACGAATTAATATGACGTAACTGTAACGTTCTTATTTGATTGGCGTCATGACATCGAAATAATTTTATTGGCTAGGTGTAAATCAGACCGTGCTTGCATGTGGTCACATAAGGCATCGTTTTGTTTTGTTTGCGCGTTGTCACTTGTGTGTATAACATGGCGTCAAATTCGAAGAAATCAGATATATGGACTCACTTCACGTTGGATGCCAAAACTAAAAAGACAACCTGCAAGCTCAATCCAGATCATGTTCTTAGTTATTGTGGCACTACGACCAACTTGTGGAACCATGCATGGGACATTGACTACTTGAACTTCATAAACAGATAAACTCTTGCTATTAAGCCAAAAGACTTTTTTCTTCTCTTTTTTTTTTGCGTATAGCATGTGCATGGATAAATATGCTATTTCATTAAATAATAAATTGGTTCCAAAATATGTTATCTATATAATTTTATAATTTATCTAAATATTCGAATACTATTCGAATATTCGCTCGTTATTCGAACCGAATATTCGAATACCGAAATCCGCCGAACACCGAACACTAACACCATGTATCAGAGGATGTGTCAAATGTGATATTTTAAGGGATTTGTTCTCTTCATTTGTTATAATTGGCATTAGTTATTATTTCAGTTGTGACTAAAAGCCCAGATACCGGAAGCCGGTGCCGGCGATAAAAGCCAAGTTACAAAATAGATTAACTGGTTTGAACGCATGAATATTTCAATGGTCAGACTGTTCGAAACAATATTCAAATCAAATAGTGTTTATAGACTTAAAAAAATACGTGTGGCACTCGAATTTTAATTAAATCCATGATTGTGTAGTCTCTCGAATATCACGATAGGGAGTGTTCACCCCTCATGTTGTGTGCCTTTATTAAAGAAACCAAAAAACATAAAAAAAAAAAATTGGATCTTTATCTTCTCTTGTTCTTTTTCTTCTTGTGCCTCTTCGCCGCGGGTGGTGCAGACGAAGAGGCATCCGATGGAGAGGTGTAGCTTGTTCTGCTGACGTCGGACTTTTTTCCGGCGGTACTCGGTGTCCTGATCCACTATCCGGTATTCCAGGTCAGCCGGGTCACGAACATCGCGAACACTGCGCGCGCACATTTTATTGGGATCGTATCACACCGTTATACGGCCAATGAAATCACTGAATTTCAGATTATCAGCTTAAGCGCATTATTTCATCAGTATCTGAAGCAAATAAACACCACAAACAATAGAAAATTAACACAGTTCATCGTGCGGGATAATCTTTAAAGCCAGTGACACCTCAGTCATCCTGACAGACTGTACACACATACTGATAATGGGGCATTATTTATGCATCAGGAATATTTTTGTTATTTGGAATTATCAAAGCTACCATGCATGTTGTGGCTTCTAAGTAAACAAATTACCAGTTTTTTTTATGGAGGCATGATGGTAAAGGACTCTTATTTGCAATTAAGACCCTCGAAATAAATGTTTCAACAAACGCTCTTTATTGGCTACCCTATAAATAAAGGAGAGTTGTGAGACTCCATGAAAAGAGCACTCTTAATACCTGCTTAATGCCTTCAACGCTCTATGTGGTACA
Organism: Siphonodentalium dalli; assembly: GCA_032622095.1. Taxonomy (NCBI): domain Eukaryota; kingdom Metazoa; phylum Mollusca; class Scaphopoda; order Gadilida; family Siphonodentaliidae; genus Siphonodentalium; species Siphonodentalium dalli. Next base: position 204,434,779 of record CP136061.1, read on the forward strand.
CTTTGCACCGCCTCATCAACTGAAATAAAGAGACATATATGACCATATACTAGTATGAAAACTCCAAACTTTATTAAAATCAAATACACGACATCGTGCTTGTAGAGCGACATACATTGACAACACTGGGCACAAAATCCAAATATGCTTTGTTAATTTTAAAGGAACTCAGTGATGACCTTGGCATATTGATGTACTTATTACTGATTGTACTTACTAATTGTATTTTATTTATCGATACACACTACCAGCATATACATGTAACAACGATCTAGTTTCATTATATCACATCTTCTGGGTGCTGAGACATATTTGGTTTCTAATTTTGTTTCTATGTTGGACACTACCATAATTTAATATCTTCATTATGACTGAGGAATGATTGTATGCACCATTTACCACACATTTTTCCTTCCTGTTTCATTATTTTTCTTATCTACTCCATTATCTTCTCCCTTCTGTCACACACAATCCTCATCCCTGCACTCGATTAACTAACTTCACAACCTGAGAAAACAGAACTATATTCAAATTCCGGTTTTCTTTACCGTGCAGCTGTCTCTATTGACACTCGGGGTAAGATTTCTAGAGGAAAGGATTTTTATAAAAAGCCGTACATGTAGGCTTATTGCTTGTTATCATATCGCCATTTGAACTATTTGTTATTGTTCTATGTATAAAAATTCGTTCTGGGTGGCGACAGTGGATTGGGCCGTTGGAGTGTGCGTACTTATATAACATGGGACACTGTCGGGTCTGCTTGGACACGTCATGTGCATGTTCTAAAAACTTGTCACGTGAAGGGACGCGGTGTTAGAGGGCTGTGATGTACCGTACGTACTTATATTTCATGGCACAATGCCGGTCTATTTGGACAGGTCGTGTGTACGTTATCAAGGTTGGCCTGTGGGTTGACGTGCACGTATAATCATATTGTCTGGGACACTGTCGGGTTAATCGGTCTCTAAGTGTGAATAAATCGCAGCTTCGCTCGAATTAGTAGATTTTTGTTGTGCACTAGATGATAAACTTCATTTTAATACCAAGTTTGCTTGTGGGAATAGCCTTATCGCTGTAAAAATGAATTTCCACAGCTGTTCCACGGCCTTGATTTCGAAACTTTTATGTTAGGTCAGTTGTTGACCGAATAATTCAACTTCCGGTGTCTGGTCAGTGGCTGGGTTAATATGTGTGGTTAGGGCGAATATCGGCCTTTCGTTAGACACCAAAAATTAGCCCTCTACTTGCTATATTCCTCGAGATATCGAGATATTGTCGTTCTATTCCATTCCATCCCGCAGATTGTCATGTCCCCCAATGTTTTATTTGCGCGAAATAGATTCACAGCAAAATGAAGAAGGTTTCAAACCGTTTCTGACGAATTCTTGCTGCATATAATGTATTATTATGAGGTTGTAATTAGAGTATGTTATCCACTCAATCTGTGTTACGTATCATGGTAGTCATTATTTGAGGCGATATAGTCGGTCGAAGATGAGTACATATTAACGACTTCGCGATCGTAGCTATAGTAGCTGAACGTATACACCCCCGATCAAGTTGTCGTGCTAATATGCTATATGATACTGTGTCCTGTAAAATGTCTACGTTACTGTTATGGCAAACTGATGCTGTTAAGAACATTTACCATTATGTTTTTACATTTTCGCTGTGTTCGGATACTCTGAATACAACCAGGAAAACCATTATGTGCATGACACATTCGAATACATATATATTGCGAAAGAGTTTTTTTAAATACTGGTTGTACATATTAGTTGTTGCAAATCGACTATGTTGTTGTTCGTGTCGTTTGGAAAACACCAGCGCAGATAATATTAAATGTTTCAAAATTATTTATGTTCTTGAATTTTTCATAAAGACACTGGCTTTTTCTGAACTCGCTCGGATTAGCCCAATACCCCGAAAATGACAACTTTAGAAACAATAACGGTACGTGTTTGGAACGGCACCAGTGTGTTCTAACATCATCATAACATGACCACCAACATCATAGCACATTAGCAGGACCACTTGGCTAGGTGTGGTGTATATATCTTCATTCTGTCTCAAAAGTACGACACCTAATGTGTAATGGCAACGTATACTGTAGATATGCACATGCATGTAATTTCATACAGAGAAAGAAACTAAATTAGACAGGGCACATATCACGAGTGAATCATGATCGTAATTTCCCCATAGTATCGAGCAACTATTGCAAACGCGTTGCTGAAGAAACAACATTAGTGAATATCACAACGGAAGACGGTCATACTATCCCATATACCTCTTTCCAAATCACACCCTAATTTACTAATGGCGTTTCTGACTACAGTTCTTTTATGATCGGCGTCTGCTTGTACTGTCAATAAAATCTTCTTTGTCTGACCTGGGCCGAATTTAAGAGACGCCTCTGCTTTTGCTTTTCTAACATGGAAACGAAGATGGTTCTCTATAGCGTCCTGGTTACTACCATAAACATCCACTTGATACATATAACCTTTCTGGCAAAATTGCCGAGACATGAACGTCACCACGGGAGACGAACGTCCTTCAGAATAGAACCCTTGTACCATATCACATAAAATCAACTTTGCGTTGGCAAGAATCAGTTTCAGGGGCACACACTCGATAAGAACCATGTCGCGAGGAAAGAGTTCCAATTTTGCTGCGTCCCTGCTTATAATGTTCAGCAATATAGGTTCATCCAATGGTTTGATGTTTTCTGGATGGACTCCCGTCAGCTCGGCTGTTGTCACGTTCATTATAGTCACATCCTGTAACATACATTTTTATAATAACATGGCTATTCGAATAGTATCTAAAATGAAACTACGCTAACGCCCCGTTTTGAATTAACGCAAGGTAACATACACTTTGCTAATAACATTTTTGAAGTTTTGAAGTAACGTTATGAAGTAATTGACGACTTTTGAAGCAAACATCACCAGCTTTTAAAGTAAAATGAGTTCCATAGTATTGAAGTAACAATCGCCAGATTTCGAAGTAAACCAACTAACTCACGAGTTTTGAAGTTAAAAATCGCCAATTTTGAATGACACCACAGAATTTAAATAGGTCTGCTTAATGACCCGTTCCTCTACAAAAAGCATAACACGTACCTTGCACACTATTCCAGTGGCTTTTACTTAACGCGACAGATTTCGGTCTGGCTAAGTAAGACAGTTGTAATGTAATGTGACACCGGGACCGTAACGTGACACAAGCAAGCATTAAACACTCTAACCACCACATTGTAGGAAAACGATTTGTGGACAGAAGTCTTCTCCATATGGCGGAAACGTATGCACTGAATTCATTTGGGCTATCGTGCTTGCTTGTAAGTAATTAAGTTAAGTATTGAGCTATTAGTATTGGTTAGACGATACCAACTCCAGTTTCTTTTGTTTCTATGCGAGATTTAATGGCTAAGACACAGCGCTTGGATGGTATTCGTGAACAATCAACGAAGACGATTGCTGGGTCACAAACAATAGGTTATTGTTGACACCCTGGCTAGCAGAAAACGCGCGGGAATGTGGACATGGGCCAAGTAAATCATTGGCTGATCGAGGAATCAAATGTACTAATTTCCACTGGGCTAGGGAAATCCTGTAAATGCAACATAGAATGGGTGTAACATTTAAACAAATTAACAGTTTTGAAGGTGTGTAAGGGTGGGTGGGGGGGGGGGGGGGTATACAACATAAACAATTGAGGTAATCCAAAAGAGAAAAGCTTAAATTTCACTGTTAATCCATTTATTATCCATAGTCACAATCCCACGGTATGAGTGAAGATTTATTCGTCGATTGAGTAATTGTAAATACCACAGAATCACTCTGTCATCGAAAATAGTTTGGAATGGGAGAGAGTAACACATGAGAATTATCCCAAATGGAAATATCCAGACTCACGTATAATCCATGGTCAGTGGTGTTAACCATTTGAACTAGGAAAATAATATAGTTTTAAACACTCCGGAAAAGACTGTTCGCATTAATTGTTAACGCATTGTTAATTCATGTATTATATAACATAATCCACACACATGCGATTATGGCCTACACATAGGAGGACGAACCACGAAACGATACAAATTTAAATGTCAGTGTCCCTTTAACTGAAGCTGTGTAGCAATCAACAGTTTGTAGTGTCCGTTCGTTTTCTTGAAATTACTGCCATTCGTGTCCTACATAATTGAGTTCGAGGTTGCATCTATTTTAGAATCGTCAAACTTATATTATCCATTTCGATATACTTGAACACCAGTCCAGTCAGAGCTGCCAACACAGTCGCCCATTTGGACTATTGTGACTCGATTTTGGTCAATTGTATCGTCTAAATTGGTTAGATCACACCAATCGTGTCTTCAAAATTAAGACTCGAACAGCAAGCAGTTAATCAGCTCTAATTACATGTGAACTCAACCCTCTTAATTATGAAGACACTCTTGGCGTGATATAACCAATACATAGAATATCTCATAAGTGTCTTCAGAATTAGGAAGAGTGACGTTACTCTTGACTGGAAGTTATTAACTCTATTCACGAGCACACAACGCGAGTGAGTAGAGTTAATACCCAACAATCAAGACTAACGATACCCATTTTAACCCATTCTATCCAATTTTTACGAGTCATGATTATATGATTCACGATTATATGCGAACACCATACAGTTGTCACGACTCACCAAATTCGCAAAGCCATAATTCCAAAATGAACTCTGAATTTGTAAATTTTAACCCATGATATTACCTCAGCCAACTTCATCATCATTAGTATAATTTTTTTCGAAATAGGTTCATTGGACGTTTTGTTTCTGCATTGAATATATATATAAGTACATAAACATAGCATAACTAACATGTGTCGCAATAAGTTAGTTATCGTAAAAGTATATCAGTCCATGCAGCTGAGCATCTATCCACTTTTGAACGCATCCATTGACATGACATTGGCAACGTGTTCAGCCAAATTATTGCAGTGCACGACGATGGGTTGCGAAAAGAAATATTTGCCAACATTCTTGTTTACACGTTTAATTAGCAACTTCATTTCATGCCCCTCGTTCTGGTGTATATTGCTTTCAAGAAAAGATCTTCAGGTTACAGTGAAGTAATTCGATTGGTAGCGCCCTCCAACGGATTTTGATGCAGGAGAGAATTAAAAAAATTCTGGGCTCTGGTTGGTTAATAGTAGTTTCGATATTTAAACATATAAAATACATGCAATCACTCCTCTTGAATTTTTTGTTGGCGCATTGAATCACACGATTTGCCTTGCAGTTGTTTAGCGGCTTGCAAAACTAACAAACTAACAATACAAACTAACACCATTTTAACATTATAACACGGGCCCCGTTCCTTTTTTCAGCGCACCACACGACTCGCTCAGCAACAACAAAAACACCAGAGGGACACACCGGGACTCCCCCATACCCTGTATTAAAGCTCGTGGGCCCTTCCCCTAACAACCCAATTCAAATCAATTCAATTCAAGATATAACATTTAATTCAATTATATTCAACTTTTGCCGTGTCCAGACATGACGTTTCTTTTCTATCTACAATACCTTCAAACACAAACCGTGGGATGAAGGAGAAGATCACTCGATCTTTTCGAACATCTCGGGCGCTCCGCGCCCATCTACTACCCTTATCTTGAAATTTTAGACTCCAAACAAAACATTGGCACATTGTAAAGCACGTGGTTCCCAGATTGAATTTTTTTGGTGGGAGGTAAAAAATGTCAATATTTTGTTCATGCAATTCTGACTCTAGATTATAAATCCCAAATTTAAAGGTACATTTCATGCTGGACGATATGATTTTTTTCATGCAGAATCTTTGCGCAGATGCCTATCCTGGTGATCATGTTCTCATTTATCACAATTCGTGGATAGTCAGGGCTCCAAGCCATTATATGTTAACACTGAGGCCTATGGGCAATAATTACTTCACTGTAACCTTCGGTATTGACATTGTAATGGTTATGCAGATAGTTATATGTCTCTATATCTTCTCAACGCAATCGTCTGTACTCTACCGACATTACATGTAGATTAAGTTTGATTTTTCTGTCCTTGTAACTCAGATGCAAATCTGAGTTGAGGAACCATTTTTGGTGCCCGGCGCTGAATTTTTTCTAATGCAGGTGTGAATCCGACCAGTATTACAATACTCCATAAGAGGTCTGATCATACTCTGTATAACTGTCGAATATTTGGGATATATCGAGGTAAATGTTCTGCATATTATGCAAACAACCATGTAGGTTTTATTACAAACCGAGCTACTGTGTATGTCAAATTTCAGTTTATCATCTATATTGACTCCCACATCCTTTTCACAGGATCATCTATCATTGCAATTGGAAAGTTATTTTCTGAGTATTTCTTAGCATAGGTGATGACATCAAGGGATAGGGTATGTTTTGTTAAAGTTTAACTTTGGGGCGGGGGGGGGGGGGGAGGCACCAATTCGTCATTCCAAGAAGAATGCTATGAGGTAAATTAAGGTAACACACTGAGCTGGTAATTGAAAGATAAAATGTATTCTATATAGCTTATTCATGAACCAAAATCTGAACATTTTAGTATTATTAAAGACACGGTTGGCGTTGGCGGTGGGTATCCTGTGAAAATATATCCACCTGTCAAAAACCGCCACAAACAGAAAGAACATCAAAACGTAGATAGACTTTGTCCGTATACAAATAAGAAATATCGCATAAACAGTATGTTATGGTCATTTGTTTGACCATTGTTATGTAAACAAAAGCATAAAAGTTACTTTTCTGGTGTTTGTTTATATTATGATGGTAAACATAAAGAGCGTTCTTTGTTGGGGAATACTGATATGGAACTAATAAAGAGCGTTTATGACATTTGTGTGTGATTAGCCAGTAGCATTGTGCTGTCCTCTGTAACACAACCAGGCTCTTGCTTAGGTAAAATATAGTAGGTCTTTATGATAACATGCTGTTTACGCGATGGTCATTGTATATATGATCGGAACTGTATGCGTTTTAATGTTTTTCTGTTTACGGTGTTTGGAACAAATATGAATATTTTCGACAATTAAGGCCGCACGTGCCTTTAAAGGAACATTGTTGGAACACCAGACTAACGAAATTTCTCGTTTAACCGTTTCGTCCAAAAGAATGTCAATTGCAACAAGTTCACGTAGTGGTTAAGACAGTAGCGCCTGTTGTTGAGTGCTCGAGTGTTGGTTCGTTGATTTCTTGGTAAGACAACACAAGCGTAGTGTCTTAGTCATTAAGAGCCACATATAGACAGAAGAACGTATGGTCTGTATCGTCGAATTGATCTAAATCAGTTTATATAAAACGTCTACCTATTACATGAATCAGCTGACCGCATGCAGCTAATGGCGACCCAAGTCTGACGCTGATTTTTTTTATAATTTAAAGCGCTCATTGACTCAGGTGTCTGCCATTATTTTAACACTAATCAGAACGACACACGTACAATGCCAGGAGTGCATGATTTGTTTTTGTCAGATGGAAGCCAATTCGGACAAATGTCAGTTGACAAGAACATTCGCTACATGTCAACGTACCCTGGCTATTGTTTGAAAAAAACTCACCATTTCCATTATCTTGACATATCTCTCTTTGCCGGGTTTCGTGAACGTGCTAAGATTGTTGCTGCTCGCGCTAAGCACTTCAAATTTGGTTGTTTTTGTTTTCGTGAGGTTCACTGCTGTATCTGCAAGACGTTTCGCGACACCACGACCTCTGAAATCCTGGCAAACACGGGTCGCCCTGGTCAGAAGAGTTTTGCCATCATCTAGTAACACCGCAGCTGTGTATCCAATCTGGAATAGAAATGCATGTATACGGTACAAGTAGGATAACATAGTGACCAAGATTTAACATTCTTCATGTTAATATTGGTTTGAAATTGATCGATATTGGAACACGATGTCCATTGCACCCGAAATTGTTTAATAAATATGTTATGGGTCAACCAAAGATTATTGAAGGTCAAGATGACAATTAATTTGGGCATCGTAGACGACGAAATTGAAATATCCGTTATTAAATTTTAAAACACCACCGTCGGTTTTGAAATAATGTCTAACATATAGACAAACATATACATTTTTATTTTGGATAAATTAATTTCGTTTCGACGTATTTTTTGGCTAAACGGCGATCCATATCATTGGCTTTCTGTTTGATTCAATGTGTCACACGCCTATTCGTTTATGGTGATGTTTATTGACTATCATGGTTGTCCTATATTACCTAGTTGGATGCATATCTTCATTTGCTTTTAAGAATTAATCCCCATTTATTGAGTTACATGGTCTCCATTGTTTTAGTTCTCACACGATTCAAGATTCAATAGAGTTTATTTGATACCACATTTCATAATAATAATATCAATGTGCTAAAATATGTAGGGTGGGAGAACTAACCAGTCGTTAAATGTTATACCGTTATTCGTTTCTGGGCGGGATCTGCGCTGGTGCAGCATTGAAACTCCTGTGTCAATGCTTTAAGCGAATGCATTTGCTGACAATATCAAAGTAAATACGGTTAGACCAATGCATTCTCTTATATGTGCGAGGCGCCCTGTGGGCGGCTGGCATATATACGAAAATACATTGGCACAGGGTCTTCGCAATATTTCAGGAAGCTCCAGTCATGAAAGGGTTAACGGAAGTTTATTTGAAATGACAGACTCAATCAAATAAAGAAAAACAATATACCACAGCGTAGAACAGCCAATAACTTCTAATCATCATCTTAATTAATCAACTTAGCTAACTTGATAAATTAACTTATCTCTCAAGATTAATCAACATATTATCTTGATTAATCAACTTAGCTATCTTGATTAATCACCACAGCTATCATGATTAACAACCATAGCTATCTTGATTAATCAACGTATTGTCTCCATTAATCAACTAAGTTATCTTAATTTATCAAATTAGCCAGTTTGATTAATTCAGTTAGTTATCTTGATTAATCAACTTAGAAATCATGATTATTTCGTATGGATATGGCTGGTGAAATAGCAACGGCATGTACGTGTGAGATATCAATTCTGGCTCAGCTGGTCGCTACTTCACAATCTAACACACGGTACGTACTACACTGAGAGAAATCATCGGGCCAATATGAGTAACTTAGGGTTAGTCACAACCATTTTGGAGTAACTTTGACTAACCCACATCTTTCAGCTAGTCACTACGACTAACTCTTGTGTTAGTAATAGTGACTAAATTACACCAAGAATAACCATAATTGCAACACTGCCTTAAATTATGCTTCATGTTAATTGTTAATAATCCATTTTCATTGCATTGCTGTTCTATTGGATTTTGAATTGAACGAATGTGATGGGAGGATATAATGGCATATATATAAGAAATTCGCTGCCACGCCAAATGCCACACTATTTGGATAAAATGCTCTTATTCCATGACGTCACAGGCATCTCGGAAAAATTAACTAGTTAAACATAACTAAACCATAAACTATTATGACTCAATCCTGGTCACTTTGACTAACACAATTATAGTCTAACGGCCTAATTAGTGGTTTTGTCTAACGAAATCTTAGTCGTTTTGACTAATATCACCCTAGTCATTGTGACTAATGGTCTACACTGGTCATTATGAATAAGCTAAGTAGGTCATCCAGTGGCCAAGCAGTTGACTAAGCTAAGGTAGTCATATCGACTAACATTTTTCAGTGTACAACGGAACAATGTGAAGAGTATATGGGTGTTGTCGATAAAAATTATATAGTGAATTGGACGCTGGGTTCAGACACCCAATACAATCTATATTGTACGTAAATGAGTGAAGTATTTTTATAACGCCAAATGTGACCAGTTATCGGATGTTCCGTTTGTGAAATGTCTGTTCAATTACGCAATTAACTACCCGCCCCGTTACACGCGCAGTATGATGAACATACAACCCCAGCACTCCAGTCGGACAAGGGATGATGTTCTCGCTAAACAACTGTTAGAAGCTCGTTAACTTACGATAGTCCCATTTGCTGTTGCTATATAGTTTACGTATCCACTGGATTCGTCGAAAAAATAGTCGATATAGTCTTGCAGGTAGTCGTAGCCATTGGACATATCTCCAAGATCGAGAATGCTCTGTTTGTCTTGAACTGTGGCAGCTCGGTAAGTAAATTCGATTGTCGAAACTTGGACGTGAATATGTAAACATATAAAATAGTTACGTTACCATTGAATCAGTAAATATATATATTTATTATCCATCCCTTAACTAACACCATTTCCGATTGGGCAAAAGCCGCCACGTGATAGTCCTGGAAAAATTCATATTGGACTCCCGAATGTCATATTGGACTCCCAAGTGTGCAATATGACTTTTTTATCGGGACTCTGTGACGTCACGAAATAACTTTTGCGAAATGAATCTGTGAAATTGTGATGCGCGCGCAACACTGTTGGATTAGCAGATGTTTCACTTCCGCATTGAGTTTTGTTTTTCATTTCCGTGTTTACTGTTCCAAATTATGCTTTCTGATGATCAATACAGGCTTTAATAGAGAATTAAGTGCCGATAAATACCAAAAGTAACCACTAAAGTTGTATTCCCAAAATTTGGATAAACATACAGATGGATAATAAAAATGTCATTATACAATGTTGTGTACAGTATGAGTTTTTCTTGTACCCGTCCAGGTTGTGGTGAAAATCATATTGGACTCGACACTGCGTGTCTCGTCCAATATGACTTTTCACCACAACCTGACTCGTACAAGAAAAACACATACTGTACACAACATTGTATAATAACTTTATATTAATATATATATATATACTAGAAGGTGACCTGACTTCGTCCGGGCTTTGACCTTGAATTGACCATTTTGAAGGTCAAGGTCAGGTGGGGTCAAACACCAACACCCCAAAAATGGTGGAAATCGGCCCAGCGGATACCGGGAAATCGGCCCAGCGGATACCGAGATACCCTATGCATCAAATTTCGTCCGTAAAAATCCGCCAGTTTAACCCGATTTGATTTCCACTCAAGTATATAAACGCGCCTCATATACACACGCTCATTAATTATCAAGTTTCAACGTAAAGATAAATTACCATCGGTGCCCGAGATATCGCCAAGACGTCTGAAACAGTCAAATGCATCGGCCGGTTAAGCGTTAACGTGATCTAACGTTATGACATCTAACGACGTCATAGAAGTTACGCATTGTTTTTATCCTGATGGAAGATAGTACCACTTCTTGATAATTGAGGCAGATAACTAAAACGGATACATACGCATTATATATCGTTGGAAAGAGGAAACACGAAAGATTATCACAGTGTCATTATTATGACTGGCATTTTATTATTCGCGCTCTTTCGAATCGATTTGTAAGCACCGAACTCAAATGAAAGTGTCTCGTCCAATATGACTTTTCACCACAACCTGACTCGTACAAGAAAAACACATACTGTACACAACATTGTATAATAACTTTATATTAATATATATATATATACTAGAAGGTGACCTGACTTCGTCCGGGCTTTGACCTTGAATTGACCATTTTGAAGGTCAAGGTCAGGTGGGGTCAAACACCAACACCCCAAAAATGGTGGAAATCGGCCCAGCGGATACCGGGAAATCGGCCCAGCGGATACCGAGATACCCTATGCATCAAATTTCGTCCGTAAAAATCCGCCAGTTTAACCCGATTTGATTTCCACTCAAGTATATAAACGCGCCTCATATACACACGCTCATTAATTATCAAGTTTCAACGTAAAGATAAATTACCATCGGTGCCCGAGATATCGCCAAGACGTCTGAAACAGTCAAATGCATCGGCCGGTTAAGCGTTAACGTGATCTAACGTTATGACATCTAACGACGTCATAGAAGTTACGCATTGTTTTTATCCTGATGGAAGATAGTACCACTTCTTGATAATTGAGGCAGATAACTAAAACGGATACATACGCATTATATATCGTTGGAAAGAGGAAACACGAAAGATTATCACAGTGTCATTATTATGACTGGCATTTTATTATTCGCGCTCTTTCGAATCGATTTGTAAGCACCGAACTCAAATGAAAGTCCCGTAACACAGCGTAAAAACAGATTTGACCTCGGCACGTGAAAAGTTTACCTCGGATCTGAAAATTAATGTGCCTATGTTACTCCCCTGCAGAAAATACCCCCACATACCAAGTTTCATCGAAATAGGCTTGGCCGTTTTCGAGTCCATCGATTACAGACAGACAGATACACACACAGATCTTCCAAAATATATAATAGACTAGAAGGTGACCCGACTTCGTCCGGGATTTGACCTTGAATTGACCATTTGGAAGGTCAAGGTCAGGTGGGGTCAAACACCAACACCCCAAAAATGGTGGAAATCGGCCCGCGGATACCGGGAAATCGGCCCAGCGGATACCGAGATACCATATGCATCAAATTTCGTCCGTAAAAATCCGCCAGTTTAACCCGATTTGATTTCCACTCAAGTATATAAACGCGCCTCATATACACAAACAACGTAAAGATAAATTACCATCGGTGCCCGAGATATCGCCAAGACGTCTGAAACAGTCAAATGCATCGGCCGGATAAGCGTTAACGTGATCTAACGTTATGACCTCTAACGACGTCATAGAAGTTACGCATTGTTGTTATCCTGATGGAAGATAGTACCACTTCTTCTTGATAATTGAGGCAGATAACTAAACCGGATGCATATGCATTATATATCGTTGGAAAGAGGAAACACGAAAGATTATCACAGTATCATTATTATGACTGGCATTTTAGAATTCGCGCTGTTTCGAATCGATTTGTAAGCACCGAACTCAAATGAAAGTCCCATAACACAGCGTAAAAACAGATTTGACCTCGGCCCGTGAAAAGTTGACCTCGGATCTGAAAATTAATATGCCTATGTCACCCCCCGGCTGAAAATACCCCCACATACCATGTTTCATCGAAATCGGTTCGACCGTTTTCGAGTCCATCGATTACAGACACAAACACACACACCCCACACACACACACCCTCACACACACAGATCTTCCAAAATATATAATAGACTAGAAGGTGACCCGACTTCGTCCGGGCTTTGACCTTGAATTGTCCATTTTGAAGCGGTGTGATGACACTTCATCTGGGATTTTACCCTTAGATAGGAAGTTTGGGCTCAATCCGTCCGGCAGTTTTCCCGGCCATAGCTAACAGACAAACAAACAGAAGTCCCAAAATATATCTATTACTAGAAGGTGACCCGACTTCGTCCGGGCTTTGACCTTGAATTGTCCATTTTGAAGGTCAAGGTCAAGTGGGGTCACGATTTGACCAGTCCAAAACACTGCCCGGACAAAAGTGCCCGACAAACGTGCCCGTCGAAATCCATCCGGTTTAACCCGATTTGACCTTGAATTGATCATTTTGAAGGTCAAGGTCAGGTCGGGGTCACGATTTGACCCGTCCAAAACACCCAGTGGACAAAGGTAACCCTATGTATAAAATTTCGTCGAAATTCCATCAAAATTGGCGATTTGACCTTGAATTGGCCCGATTTCAAGGTCAAGGTCACGTCGCACGGGCAAATTAATAGGCATATGTCACTCCCCGGCCGAAAACACCTACACATACCAAGTTTCATCGAAATCGGCTCGGCCGTTTTCGAGTCCATCGATTACAGACACACACACAGACAGACACACACACAGACAGATCTTCCAAAATATATAATAGACTAGCCGATGAGCCCGACGTTGTCCGGGCTATTCAAAAACCAAATTTCAAGTCGATAGCTCTACCCAGCCCGACGTTGTCCGGGCTATTCATAAACCAAATTTCAAGTCGATAGCTCCACCCGTTTTCGAGATCTGGTCTGCGCATGCGCGAAGCTGGCGTCGCACGTGCTCGGCGACCCGATAAAATTCGTATCCGGGGCAAGATACATTCACATACCAAATTTCAAGTCGATAGCTCCACCCGTTTCCGAGATCTCGTCTGCGCATGCGCGAAGCTGGCGTCGCACGGGCTCGGCGACCCGATAAGATTCGTATCCGGGGCAAGATACATTCACATAGCAAATTTCAAGTCGATAGCTCCACCCGTTTCCGAGATCTCGTCTGCGCAAGCGCGAAGGGGCGCCGCACGGGCTCGCCAATACGACAACGTCCACCGCCTGGTCAAACTACACACACGCACCAAGTTTCGTCCCGATCGGACGAGAATCGTAGATTTGTATTAATGACAAACATACAGACACACATACAGACAGACAAACAGACAGAGGTCTTCAAAATATATATGAGACTAGCCGATGAGCCCGACGTTGTCCGGGCTATTCAAAAACCAAATTTCAAGTCGATATCTCCACCCGTTTCCGAGATCTGGTGTTCGCATGCATTTCAAGTCGATAGCTCCACCCGTTTCCGAGATCTCGTCTGCGCATGCGCGAAGCGGGCGCCGCACGGGCTCGGCGACCGGATAAAATTCGTATCCGGGGCCAGATACATTCACATACCAAATTTCAAGTCGATAGCTCCACCCGTTTCCGAGATCTCGTCTGCGCATGCGCGAAGCTGGCGTCGCACGGGCTCGGCGGCCCGATGAAATTCGTATCCGGGGCAAGATACGTTCACATACCAAATTTCAAGTCGATAGCTCCACCCGTTTCCGAGATCTCGTCTGCGCATGCGCGAAGCGGGCGCCGCACGGGCTCGCCAATACGACAACGTCCACCGCCTGGTCAAACTACACACACGCACCAAGTTTCGTCCCGATCGGTCGAGAATCGTAGATTTGTATTAATGACAAACATACAGACAAACATACAGACAGACAGAGGTCTTCAAAATATATATGAGACTAGCCGATGAGCCCGACGTTGTCCGGGCTATTCAAAAACCAAATTTCAAGTCGATAGCTCTACCCAGCCCGACGTTGTCCGGGCTATTCAAAAACCAAATTTCAAGTCGATAGCTCTACCCGTTTCGGAGATCTGGTATGCGCATGCGCGAAGCTGGTGTCGCACGGGCTCGGCGACCCGATAAAATTCGTATCCGGGGCAAGATACATTCACATAGCAAATTTCAAGTCGATAGCTCCACCCGTTCCCGAGATCTCGTCTGCGCATGCGCGAAGCGGGCTCGCCAATACGACAACGTTCACCGCCTGGTCAAACTACACACACGTACCAAGTTTCGTCCCGATCGGTCGAGAATCGTAGATTTGTATTAATGACAGACAGACAAACAAACAAACATACAGACAGAGGTCTTCAAAATATATATGAGATATGTGGCTTATTGCCATTCATCGGAAAACTCTCGGAGAGAGCTTTCCGATGAAAGGCAACGAGCCATATTTCCGACTAAATCCTGAAAAGTTACCAATAATTCTGCCGTGGTTAAGGAGTCGATTAATTAGGGCATTAATGTACTTGTAGATATAAAGCAACCCATAAATATTCAAGACCCACATGAAAGGGTAGCATGTTCTCGCCTTTGTCGCGTTTCGTAATTTTCGTGATAAACAGTTATGCACGGATTACGTGTACGCATACAACGCAAATCATACGGGTTAATTTCTTTTTGGTTAGTTTGACTTATTTCTTAATGTTAACCCATACTAAATGGATTTTCCCATCAGTTATAAAAATATGCACTGTCTATTATTAATTTGGAGGGGTATTCATTAAGAATTAGCAGACGACAGTATGACGAAAAGATAATACAATTGCATAAGGTTTCATATTCTTTGGTGGGAAATGTTCAGATAATAAGTTCAACAAATGTGGTCATTTGTTGAAATTATTGCATGAACACTTCATAACAAGGGAGCTATTCGTCAATGAGTATTTAGTATAGAAAGGGTTAAAACAATTAATGACTTGCTATGACTTCAATATTAGTTATTCGGGATTTAAATATATAATGCAGGTATGTCATGTATTTATCCGCCCCAAAATATATTACTAGGTTAACTTTAGGTTAACTTTGAGCCAAAATTTGGTGAAACAAAATACTTGCACCAAAATGAACGCAATTCCCTTAAAGGTACGGATGGTCTTCTGGTTGTATGCTGTTAGAATAGTCACAGCCGTTAAAATTGATATAAACAGAAAAATATTAAAACATAGATATATTTTGTTCTTATACCAATCACAACTATCGCGTAAATAGTATATTAATGTTAAGTTCGTACGCCGTGTGGTGTAAATCCAGGTGGTGTAAATTTTTTGGCTTTTATTTACATAACAAAGCATACGAACTTGGCATTAGTATACTATTTACGCGATATTTATGATTGGTATAAGAACAGGATATGTTATATTTTAATATTCTTTCTGTTTATGGCAGTTTTAGCGGAAATGAATATTTTAACAGCAATACCCACCGCAAATACCAACGGTGTCTTTAAAGTAAACACACATGTGTGTGTATTTAACCATAACCGGTGTTATAATACAGTTCATGGTGTTATAGTTTGGACCTTTTGCACCGAAAATATATGTGGTTGTTAACTTATTGGGGTTAAATTATCGCGATGTTCACTGCCATATATAGACCAGAAATTTCTCCCGTTTCAGAAGTGTTTCGGCGTGGAACATTTGCTAGTGTGCCGTGTTGGTATTTTCCTCCTGTCAACATAAATATAGCGATTAATTTACGGAGTACGACTTATGTCATATGTAATCTCTATAACTGTAGTTTTTTTCGGAATAGATTTAGAATGTACATGTATATTAGTATTTCGTATAGTTATAGACATATATTAACCATCGGATCTTTACAATGGTAAGAATTATTATACCAATGTGAGGCCCGAACATTTTGAGTATATTTAGTGTAGTGTGGTGTATACGTACCTGTGGAATCTGAAGTCGAGATCGTTTCTCTCAGTCAGCGAAAACACGCGGAGTACATACGCTATGCAGCCTTAAACTATATTCACGTCGCCTGTGGCCCACACTCGAATAGGCCATTGCGGAATAAATGTTTACCTAGAATATCTTATATCTTTTTATTGCACATTAGTTGTGCAGATATACTGTGCCATAATGTCAAATCAAATGAATCGTGTATTGTCACGTAGATAACTCGATTTACATATCGTTTAACACTGTATATACGGTACATTATGGACATGGATGCACGGTTTCTTATAAGCGACTATCAACTCCCAAATGTGGATCGCATGAGCCTCTATGAATTGGAGCATGAACTTTTCATTCTGAATTTTTTTTGGGGCTAAATATTTCAAGACCTTAATCATATTTATATCGGTTCCAATTACCCTTAAACTGAAACTTTGCGCCCTATCGTATTGGTGAAGAATATTAACTATGTAATGTGATCGAATGTCGAATATTTATTTCTGTGGAACATTGGAAATTGTTTATGTATAACTATCTACCAAGAGGCAAACTAAAAGTTAGCAATAAACACAAAAACCTGTGGTCAAAAAGGGATACTCTATCTGTGATTCGATCAAAATGATGTGCTTACAAAAAATATCGAAATATGCGATCACACGAAGCTTACAAGTTAGGTAGAGAGCTTGCGATCACAATAATAAAGAAGGCGAAATCATCATGCGAAAGAAAGATATATATATAGATTGCAAAGACAATCCAAAGGCATTCTGAAATTACGTGCGCATTAAGACGATCACAAATAAGGGCATTGGAGACCTGAAAACAGAATGAAGTGAAATTATAATATCAGACGACAGAGTACTAAATAACTATTTTATCGGGTGTCTTCACGGGGGAAATCAACAGATGCATGATGCCTGCAATCGAGATTCGATCGGAAGGAACATTTATTTCTAACATAGCATTAACGCCAATGACAGTGGAACATAAGCTGCGTAACCTAAACCCTTGCAAATGTAGTAGATGAGACCAAATTCAGTCGAAGGAAATCGCTTATGAGATAAGTGTTCCACCTTGTACGAATGGACATTACCCGAAATCTGGAAGAAAGCAAACGTCACGCGCCCATTCGAAAAAGGAAACACATGTGCTCCTGGAAATGATCGGCTCGTTAGTCTTACAAATGCATATTGTGTAACATTCCGTCGTTTGTTGCTGATTCTTTTGTGGCTTTCGTGGACGAATATAATATATGCACAGACTGTCAGCACGGATTGCGACATAAACTTTCATGCAAGACACATATAGTAAAATGCCTCTCGGACATCACATCCAAATTGACGAACACGAACCATTTGATACCATACATTGATATTTTAGAAAGACATTACTAAAACTCGGATCCTATGGAGTATATCGAAAAAGTCTTGGCTAGATTAAGGAATTTCTGAACGACAGGAATCAAAGGGTGTGTGTAAATTCCACTTATTCAGACTGATAGGATGTTACAAGCGGTGTGTAGCAGGAAAATTTCTAGGTCCAATATTATTCCTTATATTTATTATAACGCCCTCCCTGAATGAGTGGAAGGAAATTGTGATTTGTTTGCAGATTACTCCAAAGAAGCCCAAATTTAATTCGGACAAAATTCACGTCGTTCATACTGGATATAACAATCCAGTGGACTATTTCATGACAGACGTGTCAAACAAACCACCAATTCTGGAGAATATGTGCGAAAGGGATATCGGTGTTAATGTGGATAACAAACTTAAATTCGACATCACATAAAATCGATCTGTAATAAGTGTCATCGGTGTCCTAATAGAACGTTCATTACGATAGATCCCAACACGTTTAGGCGTCTTTGTGCGAGCATGGTTAGACAAATTCTTGAATATTGTAACACGGCATGGGACCCTCATTTGCAATATAATTGCACTGCTTTAGAGAAAGTGCCGCCTTAACCACAGAGATCGACACGTTCGACTGAACTTAATGATAATAAAGTACAGGCGTCTGCGCGGTGATTTAATAGAGACATACAATAAATCAATCAGTTTATTGCAAAAGCTATGATCTAACACAGAACATGCAAGATATATATACATATATGTACAATAGCAGGAAACTATATAGTGGCTATAATCTTATACTCATGCCACAGCCATAGTAACATATAATATTTATACATTTCAACCCCGCTGGGCACGCCCATTCCCATTTTGTCACCCACATCGAATAATGCAGGGGAACAGCAGTCATATTTACCCCCGGTCTCAACAATTGTGATGTGTTTTGAAATGGGGAGTTTTTTCCTCAGGCGTGTGAGGTCTTCAGTGTCTCAGATTTTGGGCAATTCCTTAAAGGCACACTTAAGATATAATGATAATCTCCGTAATATACTAATATTTTCAATCGATATAAGTCTATAGAACTTTTCTTCGCTGTGATATTTCCAGTAGTAGTCCGGGATATTTGATTCGGATATCATTAAGGTGTGAACATTTAATTACAAAGTGGTATTCGTCTCCTATTCCGTCATTAAATAATGTACAAACTCTGTCATTCTGTTTTGATTTTTTCCACCGTTCACTTTCTATTGGTAATCGATGATTTGATGTCCTAATCTTAACAATGCATTCGGCTCAAGAACATAGAGTTCTTTCCAGTATCTTGGAATGTCTGCTCTATAAACCGGAGCCATTTGATGTCTCCACTGCGAGGCTGATATTGATAAACGGTCAGTATTAATGTACACATATGTTTTGCGATAATCGAGCCCTCATTCGACATTAATTTCGACCAATACGTTAAGATTCTACATTTTATTTCAATTATTAAAGGATGGCTACCTAATTCTCCGTATACCATATAGTTTGGTGTAGTATTTTTCATACCCATGATTATCTTGCAGAATTTGAGATGTACACTTTCGATTGATTTACAGGGTTCAAGCCCCCAAACTTCACTGCCATATAATAATATGGGTGCGACCATCGTATCAAAAATATGAAGCATGATATCTACAGGTAGCTCTTACTTGATTCAACAGTGCATACATCGCCTTCGTGCCAAGTTTGCACGTTTTTTTAATAGATCTACAAAATCTCCCATTAAAGAAAAAATTGACACCCAGTACAAGTACTTCATAATCATAACGTTAACCCAGATGGAATTTTCTAGAAAGCAACATATTGTAATACGATATGACATAATCTCAAGCTACACATGAAAACCGGTAATAGGAACTCGTTGTAGTGCACTGGAACAAGCTGCCCGAACATGTTGTCAATGCCACTTTACTGAGAGACTTCTAGCACAGCTAAACTGTCAAGTATACAGTCTGAAGTACCGATATGATGTCTGATTTATTGTGACACTATATATAATAAATTTTGTATACATCGGAACCAAAAGTCCAATGACTTATTCCGAAGCATGTGATGATGGTTAGCGATGTTAAAACAAACTTCGTATGGGATATTATTGAGGAAGATCAATCTGTGCGTGATATCTTTGAATCGAGTGAATGCGAATATTTAATAGCGGCTAGAATATGATTTTATTCAAAATGGGAGTAGCAAATATCTACATCAAGTAATATTGTGAATTCAACTTTTGTCGCGAGAAATATATATCTAGTATACATCAGTACTTAGTAACAACGCATCACTTAACGGTTTAATCGGGGTCCTGTTTAGGTTCAGATTACTCAGCCAGAAAGTGTGCCTATATGTAATTTGGAACTACATGTATGAGATGAATTCAATGTATTTTTGAAATGTCAAGTGCTACAGAACATATAATAAAGGTATATAAAGTCATATTTCTGCCGAACACGAACGTTATTAATGAATGAAATCAGGAGAGGGGAGAACAGAAAATCGTTCACTAATGATTAAGAGGGTTTTGCAATTCTTCGGAATTATGTGAGGCATACTCTGTACGCAGACGTTAGGAAACCGCCATGCATTGTCGGAATTAATATATAATGAAATCTAATTTCAGCAGGTGTTGTATTATCTTGCACATAATAATCACACCAATATTCTTCCAAGGCCTGATGTATCACTCTGTTATAAATGTATCTAACATTTTTTGTAATTATCCATTTACTCGTGTCATGTGTAACGACATGCATATATAGGGTAATTATAATTGAGTTGAATTGAAAGTGCTGAACCAGATTGGAGACGAACAATGTAACTATATGCATGCCAGATATAACGAATTGGCGACACATGTTTTATTTTTGTACGAATGTGTACACACGCGTCCACCATTGACGAATGATAAGTATAAAGGATGTGTCGTTACAAGAAGACCCAACACATCCTCGCGCAAATACACACATAATCGACCTACAGAGTGAAATGGGTACATAATGTGATTATTTGTTTCTGAAATAAGCAGACAATGGAGTCATGCCCGTTATTTCGTTTTATGGCGCGGGCGACAGTGAAATCACATGTTAAAGAGCGTACACCTGAACAGTCGTGAGTTGGCTTATTTGTGTGATTGTCCGAAACAATAATGAGAGATATTGATGATACGGTCAATCTGAACCAATCATTAGACTTATTGGTGAATATTTTAATGATCATACAAGCGTGCGGTCATAGCTATCTAATGTTTTTAATAGTTTTCCGTTTAGTTGGCAAGCGGACACTACTAATTTTGTAATACCAGTGAATTATTTATAACTTCCGTTTCCGTTGTCATCAAAGTTAAACAAGTATATTTACATACAAAGTGTTGTCATCACTAAATCCAGCATTCTGATTGGTCAGCGCCCACGTGGCTGGTTGCAGTTATTTCTCGGTGAATGCGCAACGGCTCATAACACCAAGCACATAACACAATCGATACGTCATTGGGTTTGGAAAGACGAACGCGTAATGTTTTGTGCGCATTTGGACTCGCGCAGGATTGACTTAATACATCATCTGGTTTCAATATGAAGAGAAATTGTTCCTATTAACTTTTGCCAAGGGTGCTATTGGGTATTTTGGGCTGTTTTTGTCACGATACACTTTTCGATTTAAATACATTTACAAAAGTGGCTTTTTCGCTAAATGTATATAAATATAAGCATTAACTGTCATGTGGACTATTTTTATGGAGATGTAACCGTACAACAGTTATGTCCACTTACCTCACGGTTACATCTCCATAACAGTCCACATGACAGTTAATCCTTATATTATCTTCGGAAATTTCGCTGTTTTTGATAATGACGTATGTATAGAAATAAATGCATGAATAATGAAGATATGCTGTTAGATGTAACCAATAACATGGTCATACTCCCCGCTATTGTCAAAATATTGCAGTAAATTGTAAAATCTGAGACCCATTTCCAAAATTCATGGTAAATAAAAATGTGACAAAAATCAGACACAGAAATTGTGTTAGAATTGACACCAATGTTCGATATGATATAATAATTAATGCATGTCTTGTTGACCATGCCAAAATAGTGGTCCTCTGGGAGGTATTAATAGTCCACTCGCCTGCTGCCCGTGGACTATTCCTCCCATCGGACTACTATTTTGGCATTGTCAACTCCAAGCCATGCATTATTTATACTATATCTGTGTTGATTCTACTCACACACAAAATATGCACGAAAATAGTTTATTGATTAAATTTGCACTGGTGACGTGGTGATCAAGTTAGCACAACTACACATATACACAAATAGCATCGACTGGATATATCTGATAAGCGACCAACCTCTCAACTTATGATTGGATAATCCTTTTGATGGCAGTCATGTCACGTTACAATCACCTGTAATAAATATATGGTAATATATCGTTGATATTTGGGAAATGTATAGTCATTTGTTGGCTCATCATTTCATAGTATATACGGCGATATTTCTTTGTCACTAATCACAAAATTGTAACACGCATTGCAACTTTCCAATATTAATTGTGTCAGTAATGTTAACTACGGCTTGTCTGTCAAATTTGAACCAGGGATTCAGCGTACACTGGTGAATGGTCGGACAAAATGTGAGTTCTTTTTTTCACTTTTTAGATTGTTTCACCCAGTCTAAAGTATAAATAACCCCAACACTCTTATCACAACGGGTGCACTTGGAAATTGGATGTGGACACCCTCCCCTCAAATGAAAAATTAACATATTCGGAGGCATGAAAGTGACTAGAGGATGTCCATGTGGTATCTATAATTAATTTTCGACCTGCGCCCTTGAACAAACCAAACCAAACTCCCATGCTTGACAAATTCAAGTTGCACCCACCCAGCCTTGGGATAGAACGTTCTACCTGGTACCTCAAGCTTCCACCTGTTAACGATTTCTAATCTGATACCACATACGGTTTGCAGAGCTCCCAACTGGTGGCCATTTGGACCATAATTTTGACCAAAAGTAGAAACATAGGTCAGTAATTCAGACTGATTGGTCTAAAACAAAAAATGTTCACCATGACTAATTACTGGTTATGACATTAACTGTTGATATATTTTGACCATTGGCGAGTCAAGCCATCCAATGCACATCCCGTCGGCGTTTACCTATTCGGACGAAATGCTATGGTCGGGGGATATTACAACTATTGAAGTGATGTGAAACACTCCGGTTGGGTGATCAAATAGAAATGGAGAATAATCTTGCTAAAAGTAATTATTTTTACGAATATTAACCCAAATTTACAGCGCACACACACCGTCATTCTTATATATTCATTAAATGCAATGACTTTCGATGGAGAAATCATTTGCGTTAATTTATCGCCGATTGTTGCGTCCCGAATCGAGATGTAAATATTTACAATTATGCGTAGTTCTGACGATGATTTATATGGAGTGGTATGGTGGATTTCTGTGAGATTTTCGCAATGTTTGTAGAATGGTACATTACCACAGTTGGCATAGCGCCTGTGTACTAACTTACCAATTTCACGCATCCGAACAAGTCCATAATATGTCTTTAACATGTTTGTATATTCATAATTTAGTGTACAAATAATAAGGCTCAATTTTTGCTCTGTGTTATTTAACACGAATTGCAGTGACCTATATCTATAATCAGCAAAACATCTGATAGACGTGTTGTCGTTTTCCCTCTGGCTCGAAAGTATGACACGCAGTGTATACTCTCAACATTATCCTAAATGTATCTACATGTGGTGACATCGAGATAAAGAAAATACATCAGTTGTGGCACATAGCACAAGTGGACATGGATCGTGGATTTTATAATAGTAACGAGCAATCTACAAAAAGGGCGATAAATCTGACAGCACCAACTACCGACCAATTTCGCTCCTTTCGTATGTTAGTAAAGTTTTAGAAAAGATTGTCTTCCAAAAAGCATACGATCAGGATTCCGCCCTAATCACAGTACAACGCATCAAATTATCGAAATAGTACACAACCTTAGCCAAAAGAGAAGTGAATCAAATATATCAGTGGATTTTTTGGTGACATTTCGAAAGCTTTTGAACGTGTTTGGCACAAACGTCTAATTCACAAAAACAAAACTATGGTATATGCGGCAAAATTCTTTCGTGGTTGATTGGTTATATTAGCAACAGGTCTCAATGTGTACTTGTTGGATCAGAATTATCTAGCCCGTTGCATCAGCTAGCTGGTGTTTCCCAGGGCTATGTATTAGGTCCCTTCTTATTCTCCATTTTCATCAATGACACAGGTGACAACCTAAAATCGAACGTTCGTTTATTCGCCGACGACACGTGTATTTTCTACTCACTACCGTCTCTTAACAGCCTAATATCCCCATGCACGGCGATATAGAACTACTTTATAACTGGACCAATAGGTGACTAGTGTCTCTTAATGCGTCTAAAACAAAAGCGATGATATTTCAGGGCACACAATCATCGGGCAACCGCACCGCGGACCTCACATTTGGTTCTGATAAACTCTTAAATTGTTGAATCTCATCGACATCTGGGAGTCATTCTCCAACCAAACCTTGACTGGGGTCTCTCTATTGACCACAATTACAAGAATGCATGTGCAAAACTATCTCAAATTCGTAGATTAAAATATATACTACCAAGAAAATCCCTTGACACAATGTGCAACGCTCATGTCTTACCAATTCTAGAGTATGGAAGCTGCGTTTGGGATCATGCGCCTAATACAGAAAATCCCTTCTGGACAAGGTATATCACGATGGAGCTCGAGTCGTTTCCGGACTTACTAGATCTACATCGAACTCCACCTTACTATCAGAGTTAGGTTGGCAACCTCTCCAACGTCGACGCGATGCACAAAGGTTAAGTTTAATGCACAAAATAGTTAACGGACAAGCCGACCCCCATTCTTAACAGACCTGCTTTTACCTAAGGTTGGTGACACCAACCGATAATTTCTGCGAAACTCGAGTGATTTCGTAAACTACTTTTGCCTACTCGAGACATTCAAACAATCATTCATTCCTAGTACTATAAAAGTTTGGAATTCTTTGGCAAAGGATATTCAAAATAAATCATACGATTCTATTCTCCACAATCAAAAGATCCCCGCTTACATTCTCATAGGTGATCGTTCAACAAACATTTTGCATTGCCGGCTGAGAAATGGATGTAGCGATTTAAATCACGACAAAGTGAGCAACTTCATTGCCGATGACCGATCCTGTGCCTGTGGATTCCCCAAGGAAGATACTGAACACTTCTTGATAAACTGTCCTTTGTACTCAACCCAAAGAACTGAACTGATCGATACAATGAAAGTATATTCCCACAAAGCTCTCTTGATTGGTCACATCACGCTCAAAGACAACGATAATTTCATTCTTGATGCAGCCTTAAAATTTATTAAATCGTCCGGCAGATTCTCGTGATTAATCAATAAACTAAATTTATTATATATGTATCCTTGTGAATATATGTATATGACACATGGCCATTTCGAAAAAAAATGATAATTTGTTCACGCTCACTGAGTTAAACAAATATGAAGCAATGAACATTCATACTGAGTCCGTGCCTCAATAACTCTGACATAAATACATAAGCGTATATGTACTGATTGAATTCAGTCATCATAAAAAACCATTAAGTATAACGTTCATGTACAAACCCCCTGTTGGCTATATAGCTAACCACCCCTAACAAATGTACCCCCATTAACATCCATTAACGAACCACATTACCTATATATTTAACTTGCACCCCACACTTACCCCCCCCCCGCCACCACCACCACACTATCACTCACCAGTAATACTTAATAGTATAGTTATTCAAATTCAATTGTTATTGTATACATGCACCCGTCATGCCAAACCTATTCTGTTTAATATACTGATTATATTTGTTGTTATACTTATTCTTTATTGTGGGGAGCGGAGGTCCATCTAAGTTTTAAGAACTTGTCCTCCAATCCCCTAGTATCTGTATATGAATATACTATAAAAATATGTTTAAACCAAACGAGCAACTTCAGCAAACGCATTTCTGAAGACAAAACACTACCGAATATCACAACGGAAGACAATTATACTCTCCCATAAATGTATACCTCTCTCGGACTCATACCCTAAGTTTCTAATGGCGTTGCTGACCGCAGCTTTATTGTGGTCAACATCTGCATGCACCGTCACTATAATCTTCTTGCACTGGCCTGGGCCGAATTTACGCGACACCTCTGCTTTTGCTCTTTTAACATGAAAGCGAAGATGATTCTCTATAGCGTCCTGGTTACTGCCATAAACATCCACTTGAAACAAAGAACATTTATTGGGAAATCGCCTGGATGTGAACGTTACCAATGGAGGCGGACTTCCTTCAGAGTAGAACCCTTCTACCACGTCACATAAAATAAACTTTGCGTTGGCAAGAATCGGTTTCAGGGGAACCCAGTCGATAACAATCAAGTCACGAGGAAAGAGTTCCGATTTTGCTGCTTCGCTGTTGAGGATTTTTTGCAAGATATTTTCATCCAATTGTTCGACGCTTTCTGAACATAGTCTCATAACCTCGGCTGCTGTCACATTCATTGCATTCGCATCCTGCAACAGACATTTTATTTTGCTATTAACAATGTTATTCCAATTTTTTCTAAAAGGAACGCCTTTCTGAAAGCAGTGTTTTTCAATGCATGGTTCCTGAAATAATTGAACACTAGCGATTTCACATTCGAAATTCTTACTTTTATATTGAAATGTCGGATATAAACCATTTCAAACTATAAGCCCGCGATCTCGAATCCTAGATGTCTATTTTCGAATTGCTTGACACGTTTGTAAGTGGACCATTTTAACCTAAAGTATATGTTTAATGTGGTAGTATAGTGCAATATAATACATTATGTATAGGTCGATAAATACACGAACTGAAATAACGGTATAAAGTATTTACATATACACGTACTCTGAACACAAAAACTTACCGAAGTGATAGTAGTTATGAATTAATATGATACAGCCAGCGCTTATGTTGGTTTATGTTGGTGATGCGGCTGTGTATGCAATCTGGCATATAAATACATATACATATATTTTAAAGGACACATTACAACATAAATACACACGTGTCGCTACACTATCAAGGTATCAGCAGGGGCCATTGACCATTACAAAACAGTATTTAGACAATATGCTAATAGCTTCCAGGCTGACTTGTTTTATACTGATGGCTTGACTTATTTTGATTCGCCGACATCAATGGCTGCCTGACTGCAATAATTCCCTTTCTGTTTTCAATAATTCTGGGAGAGTTATGCGCTTGATGCTGTTGCGAGAAAACAATACTGACAACCCAGGACAACCTATACAGTTTGCAGTTTATTTCCAACATTTCATGTTGCCTAATTTTCTGAATGTCCGAATAATGAAATTGAGATAAACGAACCTGTATTATTACAATTTTGTGTCAAATATTGACTCAATTTGAACAAGTTCAGCTCAAGTAAGAGTAAAAACAACCTTTTTCTCAATCTAGCTCATTTGACATAATTCCAGGTTGCAAGCTATTGTTTATTTTTCACCGAATGCCGCAACTGAATTTTATAAAATAAAAAGGTCACAAACCAATGTGAAATAGGCAACACTCGTGTATACCTGCATGTTTGCTATGTATGAGGCTCAAACCTGGCGGCTGAATATTAAATACATAAACCAATCTAGTGTGGGTTAAATAGCCTTGATAAAAGTGTACCAATATAATAAGATAAAATCAGATAAGATAATTGTTAATGACAATCAGGTCACCTTCACCTTAGAGTAATTTGGATAAACAAACAAACAAACAAATAGCAGAACATATGAGAAAGTATTAAGTGATTGATTTTGATTGGTGAAATAAAGTGTTACAACTTGCTTAATGTTCATACCCAACAGTCATCAGGTATAGGATAATGCATTAATGGGCCTACATGGTAGTCTATCATAAGAGTTACACGAAAGAGGAAATTATATATGATAGCGTGAAGTGATGTTTGGCTTAAATACTGGGTGACTTATTGAACTTGTAGATTAAGGGCCTATCTAGCCAGTGACTTAATATAAAAATGATATAATATAACACACTACAATATGTGTTACAGGTAACTTATGGAAAAAGAATGATGAAATATGAGTATAAGCTTAACATTGAGGAGCCAGTGAAAGTTGCCCAAGATACATATAACACAATTTAAGTATCTGTAAATCAATATAATATGCTATTAAATAAAACATATCTACCACTTTCCTACTGATGGTGAAGGGCACACGCTTAGCTTTTCTTTTGGGACCAATAGGACTCTGAATGAGATTGAAATGAATGAGTTGTGTGGCTTACATGTACATGTAAATATAGTTAGGGATGTAAGTTAATAAGCCGCTTTCTTTTCTCTGTTAACGTATGGATAAGACTGCATTTCTAAACCTTGAAGTAATATCATTTAAAACTGGTTCTCTAAATTCCTGAAGCTTGGGACATTTGAGCATGAAATTTTCTTCATCTCCGATTATTCATATTCCCTAATCAATTGACTTACATGTGTGAACCAAAATATATGTACACTGGAACGGTTTTTACCACTCACGAATTAGAATCTAAACGGACGTCATTAGTTTGAACCTCAAACAGATGTGAACTTAATATTTACCTATTTTATTTTGTATAGGAAAAATGTACGTCGATCAATATATAAAATATTCATACAAGACTTGGACAAAATAAGACATACAAAGCGGGAAGGCAACGTACTGAACACATATACAAATTTTCGTCTCGATACTCTGATATTACATGATTTTACGAACAATTCTTTTTCAAGTTCGTGTTGGGTTATTTAGTGTTGACAGAGATAAACATGGACGATAAAGGTGTTTGAACAATTTTATCAACATGAAAAGACATTTAAAATGAAACTATCTTGTTGAAGGTGTATTTACTTCCTCTTTGTTGTGATAAAGAAATCTATATTACTTATTTGTTAACCATGTACATTCTAAATTCGATTAATACATTTCGTATAGAATTGCGACTCACTGGAGATCCTCTCTATATATATATAATACCGGTAATAAACGACCGTTGTTTAACATGAAATAGAACCAGGTGTACTCAAATGTATTGTTGCGCGGAAAAGCGTCCTTTGACTTCCGGTTTATCGTCTCTTTACATTCCGCACGCTCTGAATCGATGCTTGTTGATTTAATTGGTACAAATATTTCATTAAATGTAAATAGTTAAATACATAACAGCCTGTTAATTACCTGGCATTATTTCTTGACGCGGAGATCGCGGACAAACATCCGGCTTGCCGCATAGAATCAGCTTTTAGTTTTTCGTCACATTTAAATACGGTAATGGATTTTAAGGAGGTTTTGGATCAAGTAATATATATAATTTTCCCCAGTTTATAGTGACATTTACGAAAATCGTCCAGTAAATTGGGTCTGGAACTCGCCAGAGTCTCGGTCCAGACTAATTAAAATGGGGACTCGTTGGAGATCCTCTATATATTCAACTGTTCGAATTCACAAACTTACGATATTTCCATTGCCTGTGGCTACATAGTTTAAGTGTCCACTGGATTCATCGAAGAAGTGGTCAATATAGTCTGGCAGGTAGTCGTAGCCATGATACACGTCTCCGAGATCGAGAATGTTCTGTTTGTCTTGTGGTGTTGCAGCTCTGTAAACAAGTTCTACTGTGGGATCTTGTTCTTGAATTTGTAAACATAAAATTAGTTACAAACATATCGACATACATCCGTTCCTTTCTCGAAATGAACAAACAGCAAAGCACAACACATATATTTTAGAAATGACTGTCATGTTCAATGGGGTCATTGGGTTATGACAGGCAGAGTAATTAAAGACATATTATGGACTTGTTCGTGTGTGTTAAACTATTAAGTTAGTATTCAGGCACTGTACCAACTGGATGAATGAAGCATTCTACTACATCGCTGAAAATTTCAAGCAAATCGACCATACCACTCCATAGAAAACATCATCTGAACTACGCTAAATTGTAAATATTTACTTCTCGATTCGGGAAGTAACTGTCGGCGATATAGTAACGAAAACGATTTCGCTATCGAGGGTCATTGAATTTAATTAATATATAATAATGACGGTGTGTGTTGTCAGTTTGGATTTAATATTTGTAAAAATAACAAATTTGAGCAAGATTATCCTCCATTTCTATTTGATCACCCCTACCTGAGTGTTTCACATCACTTTAAATAAAGTGTGTGAATTTCGTCTATATATCGACACTTTAGTGGTGAACCGAAGGCAACACAGATGAGAATGATTATGTGACATTTGAGGCCCGAATATCATGAGTTGTTTTGATAAAATACGCACCTGTGGAATTTGAATTCGACATCGTTTGATCTCAGTCACCACGAAAGCGTGGAATATAAAAGTTATCCGGCCTGATGCTCTTCGCGTCTTATGTGGCTCTCGCTGGTGAAATCTTCAAGTGTGACATTCTGGAACAAGCTTGTTTGCCCAGAGGATCTATGAGGCTAGATAAACAAAATAGTTCGTTTCTCAGGGAAAGCCTCGTCCAAAAATAAAAAAACAACACCTGCTCCTCATATTTAGGACATGCCATAAATAAGTAAATATATTAAATACTACACATCCCTATTCATCTGATAGAAGTTTTATGACAAAAGTTGTTACAAAATGCACCAATGACTTATTTCTTTAAAAATATATATAACACCATTTAACAAAACCATTGGTTTATATTTTGATTCTGATGCTCATTTAGAGATTGAGGTTAGAATAAATGATATGGATGAAATTTCCATGTGTTAATGAGTACGATTGTATCCGCACGACTTTTGCACATCTGTGGGTTTGAAATTAAGGATAAATGTGACGAACACCAGTCCTGATTTTGGTAAATGACCCATATCTATTTTGTGAATATGGGACTAAAATAAAAATAAAAGGTCGACAGACCACAGTGTCCCCCGACAACGTGGCAAGTCGATGCCGCTTTGTTAAAGAAATTTTAAAAAATCTTGAAAAGTCGAAAGGGTTAATAATTCCGTAAAAAAATAATTTTTCCGTCATCTATATAAATGTTGCACATCTGCAATATGTCGGTGACAATACTCTGAAGTTTGAAATATCTACGATCAAAACTGTAGGAGGAGTTGATTACACCATGACGGTACCCTCATACAGAAAATTAAAAAAAAAAAAATTCAAAGTTGAAAGGCCCATAACTCTGGGAAAAATCATTGGATCAAACTAAAATTCGAACTTGACCTGTATTTTGATAAGAACGACCAACAAAAAAACTTAATTTTCAATTGAACAGTCCAAACTTGAGTTATCATCCGGAAACCAAAGAAAAAAGGAGAAAAATTTTCTAAGTCGAAAAAGGTCCATAACTCTAGGAAAAATCATCGGATTCAACCTGTATCTTGATATGACTGATCCACATAAAAACGGTATTTACAATTAAAGGATCCAAACTTGAGATATCATCCGGAAACCGAGTGAGAAATTTTCTAAGTAAAAACAAAGTTAAAAAAGGGAAATAACTCCATAAAAGACCATCGGATCAAACCCAGAATTGCAGAGCACCTGTGTTGGTTGGTTGAGACACCTACATACCAAGTTTCAATCAAATCGGATGATCATTATTGGAGTTATAACTCCGGACGGACGGACGTCCGTGCGGACGGACGGACGGACGGACGGAGCTGATTACAATAGTCCCCCGAAAATAAATTATATATAAATACCTGCCTGCTTACAAATTGTTTTGTAAAATAAATAATAAACAAAAATATATGTCTCCCTCATCACTTTGATAATAAAATTTCCTGAGAAACGAACTATTTTGTTTATCCGGCTTAATTGTATGTCTCGGTGCTTGTTGAGTAATCGACGTTATGCAGCTACACAAATCAGCAATTACAGAACAAACACAATGAGAATCGTAACCTAGATAACTCGATCTACCTATAGTTTAGCACTGTATGTACATTAGGATACGGGTGTACGGATGGTTATATAGCACAATGGTCCGGGAACTTTATTTTTTCATTATATATT
This sequence comes from Siphonodentalium dalli, assembly GCA_032622095.1. Classification (NCBI taxonomy): domain Eukaryota; kingdom Metazoa; phylum Mollusca; class Scaphopoda; order Gadilida; family Siphonodentaliidae; genus Siphonodentalium; species Siphonodentalium dalli. The sequence goes on from CP136061.1 coordinate 204,467,216, forward strand.
ACAAGATGGGTAATAGGACCACATTTCGAGGAAATCACACGACGTCTTGGGAAATGGTTTCAAAACATACGTTTTGTTGTCTTCATCACTAACATCCATACATATTATACAGCGAAACAAGCTTGTAAAATTATAATCCCAAATTCAAAACCTAACCGATTTCTTTTTAAATGTCAATGTCCTCGGCCAGCAACTATCTATTTCCGGACCAAAAAGAAACGTCATTTCTAGCAATTTAACGTGGCCACGTGTTACTATACCCGAACGAACTACATATATATATATACCTAGCGCAACTTACCAATACATATATGCTCGGGTCACTCTAATCGAAGAACATATTCGAGTGTTTTCATTTCACCAAGCCAATGTCCGTGTCAAAATATCCATCATCTTCCATTTTGAAATACTTTACACCATTGTATAGCTGTAAGGCGAGTGGTGTAAACAGCTACTTTCAGTTTCGCTGCCAATCATGTTTTCTCTTATCGATTGTCGGCATCTCTTTATCGACAGCATTAATGAATGAAGCGGAAACAATTGTCATGTTTGGAACTTATTGTCACAAACGGACACAGTATGCTCAATGCGGGTTAATTTAATTCACCCTTTTTGGACGGGCTTATTGACATTTTGAACACTTGAAAAAATCGATCAGGTTTTGAATTTGTGATAGATTTTTTCTCAAACTTGTTTCGCCTTATCACGTTTCATGGACGTTAATTTTTAACAGAATGTCCATGGAAGGGTAGGGCTGTCGACAACATTGGTAATTTAAAAGAAAGTTGTCTTGAAGCCATTTCCCCCAAAGTTGGTGTTATTTCCTCGAAATGGAGGATTACCCTTGTAATATATAATACAAATAAACTTAACAATCTCGGACACATGCGGATACGGCTTAGATCATGGTCCACATTTGCCCTCCATCAATTCAAGACGAGTGGTTGGGGTGACTCCGTTTAACATATAACCATATAGGGTTTCAGATTAAATTTCTCTTAATGTTGCAATGTTTTTTTTTAATATTTGCATGTTTGTGTTGTTTAACCCTTTCATTACGGGAGCTTCCTGAAATTTTGCGAAAACCCTGTGCCAATGCATTCTCTTAAATATGCGAGTCTCCCATAGGGCGCCTCGCATACATGAGAGAATACATTGGCCTAACAATATTTACATTAACAGTGTTAGCCAGTGCATTGTATTATACATGCGAGGCTCCCTATTATATGGAAGACTCGAATATATAAGAGAATGCACTGGCACATAGTCTTTAATGCTGCTTCAGCGTAGCTCCCGTCATGAAATTGATTCATGTATGCTGCTGTCGTCTCATGTTTCTTTAAGTTTCTTTTTGATGATTATTGAATGTTGGAATCTATTCACGCATGTTCACTATATACGGGGGGGGGGGGGGTATCGGGAGGCTGCTATATGTAGGGGCTAAACCGTTTACGGCTTCAGCGATACATCAGACTTATGGATAGTAAGGATAGTCTTATGGACTGTTGGTATAGTGCGAGGCGCCTGCTTGACTAGCTAGAGAGAGAGAGAGAGAGAGAGTATATATATATATATATATATATATATACTAGCCGATGAGCCCGACGTTGTCCGGGCTATTCAAAAACCAAATTTCAAGTCGATAGCTTCACCCGTTTCCGAGATCTGGTCTGCGCATGCGCGAAGCTGGTGTCGCACGGGCTCGGCGACCCGATAAAATTCGTATCCGGGGCAAGATGCATTCACATACCAAATTTCAAGTCGATAGCTCCACCCGTTTCCGAGATCTCGTCTGCGCATGCGCGAAGCTTGCGTCGCACGGGCTCGGTGACCCGATAAAATTCGTATTCGGGGCAAGATACATTCACATACCAAATTTAAAGTCGATAGCTCCACCCGTTTCCGAGATCTCGTCTGCGCATGCGCTGCACGGGCGTCGCACGGGCTTGCAGATACGACAACGACCACCGCCTGGCCAAACTACATACACGTACCAAGTTTCGTCCCGATCGGTCGATAATCGTAGATTTGTATTAATGACAAACAGACAGACAGACAGAGGTCTTCAACATATATATGAGACTTGCCGATGAGCCCGACGTTGTCCGGGCTATTCAAAAACCTAATTTCATGTCGATAGCTCTACCCAGCCCGACGTTGTCCGGGCTATTCAAAAACCAAATTTCAAGTCGATAGCTCTACCCAGCCCGACGTTGTCCGGGCTATTCAAAAACCAAATTTCAAGTCGATAGCTCTATCCGTTTCCGAGATCTGGTCTGCGCATGCGCGAAGCTGTCGTCGCACGGGCTCGGCGAGCCGATAAAATTCGTATCCGGGGCAAGATACATTCACATACCAAATTTCAAGTCGATAGCTCCACCCGTTTCCGAGATCTCATCTGCGCATGCGCGAAACTGGCGTCGCACGGGCTCGGTGACCCGATAAAATTCGTATTCGGGGCAAGATACATTCACATATAAAATTTCAAGTCGATAGCTCTACCCGTTTCCGAGATCTCGTCTGCGCATGCGCGAAGCGGGCGCCGCACGGGCTCGCCAATACGACAACGTCCACCGCCTGGACAAACTACACACACGTACCATATTTCGTCCCGATCTGTCGAGAATCGTAGATTTGTATTAATGACATACATACAGACAGACAAACAGAGGTCATCAAAATATATATGAGACTAGCCGATGAGCCCGACGTTGTCCGGCTACGTTGTCCGGGCTATTCAAAAACCAAATTTCAAGTCGATAGCTCTACCCGTTTCCGACATATGGTCTGCGCATGCGCGAAGCTGGCGTCGCACGGGCTCGGCGACCAGATAAAATTCGTATCAGGGGCAAGATACATTCACATACCAAATTTCAATTCGAACAGACAGACAGAGGTCTTCAAAATATATATGTTTATTCCTCCAAATATGGAGACGATTATGGTACAATCTCATATATATTTTGAAGACCTCTGTCTGTTTGTTTGTATGTTTGTCTGTATGTTTGTCTGTATGTTTGTCATTTATACAAATCTACGATTCTCGACCGATCGGGACCAAACTTGGTACGTGTGTGTAGTTTGACCAGGCGGTGGACGTTGTCGTATTGGCGAGCCCGTGCGGCGCCCGCTTCGCGCATGCGCAGACGAGATCTCGGAAACTGGTGGAGCTATCGACTTGAAATTTGGTATGTGAATGTATCTTGCCCCGGATACGAATTTTATCGGGTCGCCGAGCCCGTGCGACACCAGCTTCGCGCATGCGCAAACGAGATCTCGGAAACGGTTGGGGCTATCGACTTGAAATTTGGTATGTGAATGTATCTTGCCCCGGATACGAATTTTATCGGGTCGCTGAGCCCGTGCGACGCCAGCTTCGCGCATGCGCAGACGAGATCTCGGAAACGGGCCGAGCTATCGACTTGAAATTTGGTATGTGAATGTATCTTGCCCCGGATACGAATTTTATCGGGTCGCCGAGCCCGTGCGACGCCAGCTTCGCGCATGCGCAGACCAGATCTCGGAAACGGGTGAAGCTATCGACTTGAAATTTGGTTTTTGAATAGCCCGGACAACGTCGGGCTCATCGGCTAGTCTCATATATATTTTGAAGACCTCTGTCTGTATGTTTGCATGTTTGTCTGTATGTTTGTCGTTTATACAAATCTACGGTTCTCGACCGATCAGGACCAAACTTGGTACGTGTGTGTAGTTTGACCAGGCGGTGGACGTTGTCGCATTGGCGAGCCCGTGCGGCGCCCACTTCGCGCATGAGCAGACGAGATCTCGGAAACGGGTGGAGCTATCGACTTGAAATTTGGTATGTGAATGTATCTTGCCCCGGATACGAATTTTATCGGGTCAACGAGCCCGTGCGACGCCAGCTTCGCGCATGCGCAGACCAGATCTCGGAAACGGGTGGAGCTATCGACTTGAAATTTGGTTTTTGAATAGCCCGGACAACGTCGGGCTCATCGCCTAGTCTCATATATATTTTGAAGACCTCTGTCTGTATGTATGCGTGTGTGTAGTTTGACCAGGCGGTGGACGTTGTCGTATTGGCGAGCCCGTGCGGCGCCCGCTTCGCGCATGCGCAGACGAGATCTCGGAAACGGGTGGAGCTATCGACTTGAAATTTGGTATGTGAATGTATCTTGTCCCGGATACGAATTTTATCGGGTCGCCGAGCCCATGCGACGCCAGATTCGCGCATGCGCAGACCAGATCTCGGAAACGGGTAGAGCTATCGACTTGAAATCGTCGTGCTGGGTAGAGCTATCGACTTGAAATTTGGTTTTTGAATAGCCCGGACAACGTCGGGCTCATCGGCTAGTCTATTATATATTTTGGAAGATATGTGTGTGTGTGTGTGTGTGTGGTGTGTCTGTGTGTGTGTGATTGCGATGGACTCGAAAACGGCCGATCCGATTTCGATGAAACTTGGTATGTGGGGGTATTTTCGGCCAGGAAGTGGCATAGGCCGAGGTCAAATCTGTTTTTACTCTGTGTTACGGGACTTTCATTTGAGTTCGGTGCTTACAAATCGATTCGAAACAGCGCGAATAATAAAATGACAGTCATAATAATGACACTGTGAGAATCTTTCGTGTTTCCTCTTTCCAACGATATATAATGCGTATGTATCCATTTTAGTTATCTGCCTCAATTATCAAGAAGAAGTGGTACTATCTTCCATCAGGATAAAAACAATGCGTAACTTCTATGGCGTCGTTAGAGGTCATAACGTTAGATCACGTTAACGCTTAACCGGCCGATGCATTTGACTGTTTCAGACGTCTTGGCGATATCTCGGGCACCGATGGTAATTTATCTTTACGTTGAAACTTGATAATTAATGAGCGTGCGTATATGAGGCGCGTTTATATACTTGAGTGGAAATCAAATAGGGTTAAACTGGCGGATTTTTACGGACGAAATTTGATGCATAGGGTATCTCGGTATCCGCTGGGCCGATTTCCCGGTATCCGCTGGGCCGATTTCCACCATTTTTGGGGTGTTGGTGTTTGACCCCACCTGACCTTGACCTTCAAAATGGTCAATTCAAGGTCAAAGCCCGGACGAAGTCGGGTCACCTTCTAGTATATATATATATATACAAAAGTAAACTGGAGACATATATATACACAATATAATTTTAACTTGAGAATGCTCATTTGAAGTCGATAATTAAGTATAACCTAGGTAAGGACCTCCATCAAAGTGTGTACGTGCGGACAGGCCGATATAGTTCCTTATGTGATAATCAAAATATCAGGAGGTCGGATGACTTTCCAGTCACCATACTGAAGACCGAAGAATAGTTCATATATCACTCTAGATATATTGTGGGAATAAATACTACAAGACAAGATGTTAAGGAGATCTATAAATATGTGTGTAATATTCAGACCGCGCATAGTTCGCAAATGAAGTGGACGCATTGTACGAATAATTGCTCCTCGTCGCAGATGTGGTGAACTTCTGCACTGATGCATCCACCAAAGCAATAAGCTAAGAGGGTTTCTTCCTATATTGCTTCTAAGAAGTTGAACACTGGTATTCCAAATCGATCAATTATGGAATACCAGAATGCGTTCCGCGTTATCAGCGAATTCAGACGAGCATTCTCTATACATATGAAACAATTGATTCAAATAATTTAATGTGCAATGGTTACATATGTATGCATTATCATATGTCGTTCTGTTAAGAGTGCGTGCCATGATAACACAGTTAGCGAAAAGAGCTGGTTCGTCTCGGCATGTAGCCCAAAGTTTCCAAATTGAAATTGGATCAGGGTTTGACCTTAAAGAAGAATAGCATATTTACTACTTCATTCGGGACGAATTAATATCGGGAGACATTCTGTTCTCGAGCTTAGTTGTACTTCTTGTAGAACTGCCTTATGATCAGCCATGCGTAACTTAGCGTACGCCCACACGTACTAGAGGTCTGTATTGCAAGTACCAGGAAGTGAACGACAGACCACTTATAAAATGCACATAACTTTTTACTACATTCGCTGTGAGATTTAAGAATTCCATAATTTAATATTCGATGGCATTTGCCAAAATCAGCCTTAATATATATATTGCACGAACCAATCGTGTAATAACCAGTGAAATTTAAAGGTCCCATTACTATTAAGCAATAAAACAATCGAATGTTCTGTGATTCCGGAATTTATTTTAAGATGGAAATAAATAGCCATAGCTATGAACAATTTCATGAAAGTTGCTGGCAATTGTGGGAACATAAACTTCGCTTCAAAGTTCAAACCCCGCGACGGTTTGCTGACCATAGTATTTAATGATTCCCAAATTGATGACATAAATAGAAAACACACAACACGTGTAAAGATATACGGAAAGAGCAACATACAGTAATGCCCTAAATAATCGACTCCTTAACCACAGCAGAATTATGGGTAACTGTTCAGGATTTAGTCGGATATATGGCTTGTTGCCATTCATCGGATAGCTCTCACAGAGAGCTTTCAGATGAATGGCAACAAGCCATATTTCCGACTAAATCCTGAAAAGTTACCATAATTCTGCTGTGGTTAAGGAGTCGATTATTTATTGCATTACTGTACTCGGCGATATTCAGGTTCGTATATACACATGTACCACTGATCCTCTGCCATGAGACTGAAATACTTGAAAAAAGTCCTGTATTTTCGGAACCACGAATCACATTTCACAGCGGAAGGCGGTTAAATTCTTCCACGGAAAACCCTCCAATCGAAAGCCTGAGTTGCTAACGGCGCTGCTGACGAGATTGTTATTGTGTTCTGAATCTGCAAGTAACACCATTGTGATATTTGTGTTCTTGTTGGCATCGCGGTCATGTGACACCTCTGCTATCGCCCTCGCAACATGGAAGCGTAAATGATCCTCTATTTGTTGTTGGTCACTGCCATACACACTCACTTGAAACAGCTAGAGACGGAAGATATAACCCTTTGATCCATAATATATATAACACACGAAACTCCTATCTTATCATTATCCATTACATATTTCCTCATCTATCACTAGTTATGAATAAGCGCGTGCTTCCCGGGCGGCGGGTCCAAATTTATTTACATATCAGCGCCAACAAAATGACCGCTCGTCTTTAAATTGATACAGGCGGATTAATACTATTTCGAAAAGCCGCACATGACACCATCACCAAACAAGTCCTTCTCCTTGGTTGCGCCCTCAACAGAGAAACCGAACCTCAAGCTTGTAGGAAATTCAATCGACTTCGTGGACAAGCATAAACATTTAGGTCTGGAACTCAATCAAATCTCAAATGGAACGCCCACATTGAAGGCTTAGTCAAAATAATTGCCTCGCGCCTATCTCAACTCCGACGGATTAAATATCAACTTGGCAGGAAAACCATTGAAATTATTTACAAAACATTTTATCCCTATTTGATTACTCAGATCCAGTGTGGGACAATGCTTCGGATTATGTGTTAGAGAAGCTTGACCGGCTTCATATCGACGCTGGGCGTATAGTCAGCGGTATGATCCGCTGTGCTTCGGACAATATGGTACTACAGGAAGTTGGATGACCTTCACTCTACAAAAAACGTCAACTACATAAATTGCAGGCACTCTATAAAATAGTTCATAATTTAGCACCTTCCTATCTAGCCAATACTATCCCCCCCCCCAGATCACATGAAGTTGCAGATTATAATTGGAGACACCCCAGTAAATGTTATTCATACTATAGCAACACTGAACACTTCAAACAGTCATTTTCCCCAGCGATGGCCTTAGAATGGAATACACTTCCCAAATTAATCACCGACGCTAACCAATTTTCTACCTTTAACACAAACTTATAACCAGATAGATCCCACACATTTCTACGCTGGACGCAGAAAATATAACATTTTTCATTGCCGCATACGTAATTCTGTAGTGAACTCGATCTGATATGTTCAATAACTACATAGCTGATAGCCCCGAATGTTCCTGTGGAAAAAACCGCTATGACAACGCCTATCACTATTTCTTCTTGTGCCCATTGTACCAAAGAGAGCGCTCCGAATTTTCTGAGAAAATCTCACAATAAGCGATACTGCATAACTCATGTGTGGAACTCCCCATGTCTCGTCCCAAAAAAATATGAAATTATTTCTCATTACACAGCAATATAATACAGCGACTAAGCGTTTCGATCCCTAAATGATTATATTTGTTTTACTTTCGAATCCACTAAAAATTGCTTCCTGAATTATAATTTGTCACGTGGCAGTCACCTCACATATGGACAAACCTCACATTCAAACATTTCGTTGTGATTAATTATCTGTATTGCCTTCCAGAGCACAACAGCAACAAAAATCGAATACAAGTGTATCATTACCTTTTACCTCCAAGATACAAATACTGATACTGGCTAATTATATTAGCACTCGTGCCAATCGTAAAAAGCATCCATTCTGCAGTGACATTCTTTAAATACAAATTTCCACAGTCAAAAGCCAACCTCGATCTAGCCCCATAATATATGAAAGGCACTACAAATTACATATCTCACAACTTATCACCATACAAATATCATTGTATCGCCATCTTCATTTCATGTGAGTTGTAATATTGTGTTGGGAGAGGGGCTTCATAAGTTGCAAAAACTTGTGTCCCAATCCATTTTGTATATTATGCAAATACAATATGTTTCAAGTCAAGTCACCAGACAATGCAAAATGATTGCTGTGTTCATTAAAGTTAAAGGTCAATTCTTCTCCAACTTCGTTACACTAACGAAAATAGACACAAAAACAATGAGGCAAATTGGGGGACTATAATTTCCGTCGCCAATCCCAAAGCGCAAAACTATTGTACACGGTTGTGGAGCGTCGCAGCCAACGCTAACAATGTTTCCATTTTGCAGCTTCATTTAATGATTTTGATTTATTAAAAAGGCATAAAGCTCTAGTATTTTTTCATGTGATATAAAAGGACTTCAACTCCTTATGCTGGGATACAAGATTTTATGAAACTCGTATGATAAATTTGATTTACAACTCGTCCACGTCTCGTTGTGAATCAAATTTATCAAACGAGTTTCATAAAATCTTATATCCCAACATAACTCGTTGGAGTTCTTCTGTATCTACAACGCCCCCACCCTGAGATATACATGTAGATTGATTTCCGCATGTTTCAAGAGACGAACTAGACATATCTTATGTGGTGTATGCATGCAAATTTTATCTAAATGTGTGGACATAATCATCGTCAAGAGGAATACATAATAGGTGCATGTAAGTGCTAGTAATTCAGGTAATTTCACAAACTAGTATGCCTTCTTAATGCACCCTGAAAGTATATTTTTATCGTTTTGCCACAATTATCTGAACCCTGAACCCTCGTCTTGGCGCATTTCATGAACGATAAAAGAAGAAATGTTTTCTCGAAGATTGTATTAATAATAGAGTGTTCTGTATCCATATATTACGTCACGTGACCTGAAAATCCAAGATTGACCAAAATATCCATCAAATTGTTTTTTCACCTCATAGCTATGTTGAAATAATATAAGAAAGCGAATCAAACCAAATCGATAACCTTATGTAGCGTATATATTATGTGCGAGGGTAATAATTGACGTTCCTATTAAATTTCCTTGTCACGTGACTTTGCTGAGTTTCTCCACACAATTTAAACGTTATTTATAGTAAAACGTTGCGGACTTCCGCGACGTCATAAACTTGGACAGTCGGGTTATAGCCGTTTTACGTTTGGCTAGAGAGGCCCGTCCGGTTCAAAGGACTGAGTGATGGATTAGTTGTCTTTGGTTTCGTCCAGACCTGATTTAGCAGTACTATCGTCGAGCTAAGCAATCGTACACATGCCAAATACGATCTATCGACTGTTAACATCTGACACATTATATAACGAGCATATTATCATCGGAAGGTGTATTATGTAAGGAAAAGGTCTCACACCTGTAAATTGTATGAGGATTGGTTTTGTCAATTGTGATAACCATACAACGGCATCCCGTACCATATAAATCGACGGTTCAGCAAAACCAGTTTTACTTGGGCCAGGCCTGAGATTGCGCCTCCTTCCTTTCTGAACCTTGGATTTCAATTGTTGCAGGTGCGGGACTGTAAATGATGTCGCATGTTCGCGATGTTGCATGTTTATCGTGAACTCAAACTATCCATGTCAGTGGCTCATATGCTATAAAGAAAATACATATATTGACAACCTAGAAAAACGCCTGTGTCGGCTATCCTTATACCCACCAGAAACTATAAATATTTTAATACTACTTCTGTTGATGGCGATTTGAACAAATATGAATATTTCTGCAACGAACGCCGCCCGTGCCTTTAAGTAGCTCACCATTTCCATAATCTTGACGTAGTGTTCTTTCCCGGACTTCGTATAAGCGTGAACATTGTGGTCGTTCACCATGATCACTTCGAACTTGGTTTCGTCGGTTTTCGTGAGGTTCAGTGCTGTCTCTTTAAGACGTTTCGCCACACCACGGCCTCTCCAGTTCTCGGAAACACGGGTCGCCCTGGTAATAACAGCGTTGCCATCGTCTACCAATAACCCAGCTGTGTATGCAATCTGCCATGAGGAAATACAAGTGTAGGACACATCACACACATGTATCGTTTAAACAACCATAGCCCATCAACATATAAATATACGTGAACACTTCCCGATTAAATTTGAGAAAAAAGTTTTGTTTAAAATTTGCCCATAAATTATTCTGTTGTGCCAGGCCGAAATTTCAATATCGCCAACGATCACAATGATCGTCAATCTCTACCAGATCGCACCAGTCATACTTCCTCCTGACTCTGTCACCGACTGGATACTAGTCCGTGTTTCTATATTTAGCATGGGGTTTTCCAGCAAAAATGGCGAAATCCGATCGCTCCAAAGTCAAATTTTCTATGTGCTTTGAGAACATTCCCGCACTAAAACATAATGACAGAATGGAAAATCAGAGCAGTAGTTTTGTTGACGATTTTCGCAAGCTATTCGTCAAAATTGCAGCAAATTAGAACTCTTGTGTTTGACTTTCCGTGCGAGTTGTGACAATGTCGTACACGTGCGATTAGACTTTTGTGCTGATAGAATAATCGGAGAACCAAAATCCGTTTCGAAATATAGTTCTTCGGTTTTAATGAGACTTTTCAAACTTTAGGTTCAACATTTTACACAAATTTTGTTTGATAATGTGTGTGCTTAGCAAGGGCAACATGTTGCTCTGTTCACTTAGAATATATCTTAATATCCCGGAAGTCCACCAACTGTGGGTAAAATGTCGCCGATAGCAGTGGTCTTACCGAGTCATCAGGGGAGATAAATCCTGCGTTGAGTTTGAATGATCGTGTTGATGTCATTAATGATGAAACTGGCTATTTATTCCGAATACAGTAATGCCCTATAAATAATCGACTCTTCAACCACCGTGGTTAAGGGGTCGATTATTTTGGACATGACTGTACTTTAACAACTTTCCGATGCATCAACATGCAGTACGTACATTTTTATTACTGTATTTGACGCATAAATTGGACTATGTCTAGAAAGTGATAAAAACATGTACCGCTTTATATGGGTGTACAGTTGCGAATTAATTCTTTAAACTTTGAAACTTAAAATATCACAGTAATTTTAGAAGTATACTACTGCCCACGAGTAATGCTTATGTGATTCTGGGAAGTGCCCACGTCACACTTCTCTGGGTGTAGAAGGTGAACATATTCAGCGAATAAACTTGATATCTCGATTTTGCATTTGACTGATGGTATCTCGAAGAAACAAATGCATACCAGAGTTGTTTTGTTGAAGAGTGAATCATTTTCTTGCAACAAGTTGACACGATAGTACATCAACTCACAATATTTCCGTTGGCCGTGGCTACATAGTTGCGATGTCCACTGGATTCATCGAAAAAATGCTCGATATAGTCTTGTAGGTAGTCGTAGCCATTGTACATATCTCCAAGATCGAGAATGCTCTTTTTGTCTTGTGGTGTTGCTGTTCGGTAAATAGGCTCCGCTGTCGTAATTTATGTGAGTATGTAAGCATAAACATATAGGTTATCACCACCATGTCGGTTGACGAGATCCGCAGTCAGGCTGAACTGACCTTTCTGCGCTGCACAGCGAGACGTTATCTCCAGAACATACAGGGGGTTAAAAATCAATTTGCCAATTCAACAGGATTGCAAAGTGTTTTTCGTCGTTGCCATCGGGAATATGTTTATAAGTGGATATGAAATGCCAATAAAACTTCTTTCCGGTTTGTTGTAGTAGGTTACAATCAACTAATTATATTGGGTTACGTTTCTTTAATTTGTGTAGGGAAACTCGCTTCAGCATAACAACATATTATATAGATTTATCTACATGTACATATGCTCCAAATCCATTTCGTCGTTTTAAATGTCAGGGACATGTTCAGGAACATTGTTATAAGTGTTCCTGGTCATTATCATACGAATTGTTCGATGTAAAAAAGGTGTTAAAACTATCTAGGTCCACATATTACAATAGATCTGTCATGTCCCATATTGGAATATGAATTACAGATTCAAAGATATAAAGCTGAGAGGCATGTATCAAATATGGATGCAAAGAAATTAATTGTTACTCGACAATCATTTCCACATGTTACACACTTAATGTCGTTTCGAAGATGTACGTTGATGTAAGATGTACACGTAATGGCATAAATAATCGAATCCTTAACCACAGCAGAATTATGGGTAATTTTTCAGGATTTAGTCGGAAATATGGCTTGTTGCCATTCATCGGAAAGCTCTCACTGAGTCAATATATGACTCACTGAGAGCTTTTCGACGAACGGCAACAAGCCATGTTTCCGACTAAATCCTGATCAATTACCCATAATTCTGCTGTGGATAAGGAGTCGATTGTTTGGGGCATTACTGTATGTTGAGGCCAGCACTCAGGTAAGCACTGTAGATATTTCGGTAGAACATAAGGTAATATAATAAGATAACGAAACAGCTACATAAACTAGGAATGCAACAGATAGCGCTCAAGATAGTCAATCACTGATATCAGAAACATTTTAAACATCTGAACTCATAGTGTTAAAAAAGATCAATACAAATCTTGAAACCACAGACAACCAGTTTGGATTTAAAGAAAAACACTCAACGGACAGTTGCATCTTATCTTCGCTCTGAAAGAATGCATAAGACATTATGCTTAAAAAACACCCCTGTGTACGTCGCCTTTCTAGATGACAAAGTCAACCTTTCCGTTTTATTCGAACAGTTAAAGAAAAGAGCAGTTCCAGCTAGTGTTATTAGACTCCTGAAAATATGGTTTTGTAACCAGACATTTCGTGTTCGTTGGGGTTCATCGTACTCCAAACGTTTTCGTCCCACGAGTGGAGTCCGACAAGGGATATTGCTAAGTCCTTATTTATTCAATGTTTACATAAACGAAATGAGTAACAAATTGAACAATTCTAAAATAGGGTGTAATATTGCTTCAACAACTCTGAACCACATGTTCTATGCTGATGACATGTGCATAATATCCCCACCATTGATGGGTATCAGGGGTCTTCTTGATATGTGTGAGTCTGAAGCTGCTAAAATAGACTTAGTTTATAATACTTCTAAAACAGTTGCCATGGCTTTTATTCCTAAGACCATGCCCATTAGATCTTTTCCGAAACTATTCCTTAGTGGCAAGGAACTCACATTTGTAACTTCTTGTAAATATCTTGGACATGCTCTTACTGGTGACCTTTCAGATGATGGAGATATTGAACGACAATACCGTGCTATCTGTATACGGTCTAATATGATAATTAGGAAATTTTCTAAATGTTCTAACTAAGTCAAAATTATTTTATTTCAGCATTATATTTCTCCGTTATACTGTGCCCATCTTTGGGTACAATTCACCAAACGCTGTTTCAATAAATTAACTGTGTGTTATAATAATGCTGATAGGATGTTAATGGGTAATGGAAGAAGATATAGCGCGAGTGGTATGTTTGTCAATGATCGAATGCTGTCGCTAGGGATGTTGAGGAGAAAGTGTGTGTTTAGTTTTCGCGAGAGAATGAAAGATATGAACAATTCAATCATGTATATGTTTTTCAATTCAGATTTAAAATACATTTCCAAAATATTTCATTGTTGGAACGAATTATTGTATATTATATGATTGATTAATGATTAGTGAGATATACATTTACAAAATACTCATATAAGGACCAACAGAGTCTGAAAAAAGATATAATAATAAGCTTGAGATTGAATTATCGGAAAAATAGGAAGAAAAACAAATATAAGATGTTACGTGTTTGTAATTATACGGAAGCGATGATCAAATGTGAATTGGATAAGTATTATGCTTCATGTGAAGAGAATGGTAAGCGCATTGTTAAAGACTTTACTGGACTCTTGTATCATGCATGTGTCAATTTATTGTAAAATATAATCAGCTTGGCCAATCTTAATTATCTCAGGAATATACACTTGATTACACAGTCAGGACACAGACAAACTTTGAAATATGGTAAATATATTTCACTTCATGGGTATGGTAATGGGATAAAATATATTCAAAATTACCTTGGGCTGAAACCAATATCATTTAATCTTAAGCAAGTTAGTTCAAGTTGATGAATTTTAAACGGACATGTATCATTCGAACCTCCAAATTGTCTCTACCTAATTTGGAGGGACGGATATGATTGGTCGATAAATAAACAAAATGTTTATATACCGGCTTCATAAACACTTCCCAAAGTCACAGCCATTTTCCAGCCGTTTTAAATGTTTCGCCAGAAGTCATATAAACGCTATTTATTTCTACCATATCAGGAATAGACTAACACGGAACGCTCTTTTCTGTTCCATGTCGTGCAAATGGCTGTTTTTATTTTGTTTGGAACAAACACCGTGTTTATAATTTTCAGTACTTTAATGTGTCTTAAGTAGAAAGGTACATGTAGTTCAGATAGTTATCGACCTATTACGATACCGGGGAAAATTCAAAAACGAATAAAATTATTTGTATTTTTGAGCGCAAACCACGATGCGGCTTTAATGCTGGCTGTATACGTTTCAATAATTTTTGACATTTCCTTGAGTAACTGAATTTTATTCCAATTCAGTTGGTTA
The DNA here is from genome assembly GCA_032622095.1 of Siphonodentalium dalli. Taxonomy (NCBI): domain Eukaryota; kingdom Metazoa; phylum Mollusca; class Scaphopoda; order Gadilida; family Siphonodentaliidae; genus Siphonodentalium; species Siphonodentalium dalli. Next base: position 204,482,368 of record CP136061.1, read on the forward strand.
TTCTTGCCTTTATATATTGTTACGCCACCTGTGGTGTATCTAGCTGCTGATATTTTGATATTGCGTGGTGGACAGGATTCTTGTGGGGCTTTTATTTATAGAGTTGGAAATTCCGTTTATTTAAAAGTCGGAACTACGCGACCAGTAGGCCAAGTCCAGTAAAACGGTTCGTTATAGGTGCTGGTTGTTATTGTTATTTTAACGGAATTCTGAGTTGGTCATTCGCGAAACCAATATATTTTATATTCTATAATTAAAACCGGGGGTATATAATATATGATCCTCATTATGGATATTGTAGGAAGGTAAATTTAGCTAAAGCGGTGGGATATCTTGCAAGACAACACATTTCGGTTTGCGCTATAACTGCTCAATATTTTAAGGTGTTACACAACGTCTGATAAAAAGAGTTCTATCTGGAATATTCACACTATTTTTTCAGAGAACATGCATAGAGTAAACATAGTCCTATCGGACTATCGTAAAGTAGTTCCGTTTAATTCGGGATTAATTAACCCTCAGACTGCCGAAACTGCCGACAATAAATTCCATTGTTCATGTCCCTCGAAAATCAAACTTGCCTGTTTAGAGGTCCCATTTTCGTGGCTAATGGTGATAGAATCACAATTTTTCAGTCAAGTTCATGGATAAATTACATTACACTTAATCGGCTTATGTCCGCGGCCATAAACCTGCGTTTTGATAACAATTTATTTGAGACAAACTGTTGCGCGGGTATCAGTCGGCGCTTATCGGTTGAAGTTATTATAATCGTGCAGCCTGCACGTGCAACAAGTGTTCAAATACAACAGAAAAAAAAATACTATGTCAAATAAATAACGTGATCAATGGACAGACAAGTTTCATTTCCGTGGGACACGAAAAAGCGAATTTAATGTCGTCAGTTTCGGCAGTCTGATGGTTTTAATTAATCTCCTTTACGATATCCCGATAGGACTATGTTTACTCTCTGTTCTCTGAAAAAAAATGGTGTGAATATTCCCGATAGAACTCTTTTTAACAGACGTTTTGTAACACATTAAAACATTGAGCAGTTAGCGCAATTTTCTGAAATTTCGGACTATTTCGTCTATAAAAATACGATGAGCAACTGAAAATGTTTTTCAACATTCTGGAAGGGGTATATGTCCATGGTATATATGTTTAAAATTTCACGCATAAACTATGACAGATAACAAAGTTATAATTAGTTTTATAGGCCCACCATAAATCCCCTATAATAAACGCATGCGGCCGTAAGCACATGGCTTTGCTGTTGATACTTTCGTTCCCAGCATGCATCATTCTCGCTATCTGTAAAATGTCTATGAACAATGGCTGTGCCATGCACTCTTAGCTTTGATCCGCATTTAGAAGCATTCTGGTGTGGCGACTGAGAAACCTGCAGTAATTTATAAGCCGTAGTTCATTGTAATAATTTGAAGAATTACTTTTCTTAACGGAATTCTGAGGCGGTCCATTCATGTAACCAATATATTTTATATTATGATTTATATTTATGGCTAATACTATGATCTTGGTGGCGTTACCATTTCTGACTATGGTTTTCTTGTTCTATCTGTTTTCTATATCCATGTGTTTTGTATGTGTTTACAATAGTGTCAGTTTCTGATCACATGCAGTTGAGCACTTTCACTTTGATTTTGGTGTTTTTATTTGCATATATTTTTACACTTGTGTGTAGTTCAGTGTTATATCTATACATCGTTGTATCGCTTGTCGCGATTGACCGTTTGTTGAACTTACTATACCGATTGTTTCCGAATGATAACTTTAGTATTCCGATTGTTTCCGAATAATAACTTTAGTATTCCGATTGTTTTCGGATGATAACTTTAGTATTCCGATTGTTTCCGGATGATAACTTTAGTATTCCGATTGTTTCCGGACGATTGTTTTCAATTTTTGCATGTGGATCACCCACATGAAATGACGGGTCAAGTTCGAATCGGGTCGGGTCCACACATTTTTATCGGAGTTATGGCCCTTGTCTACTTTGAATTTTCCGATTACTTTGGTTTCCGGGTGATAACTTTACTTTTAGTTATCTGATGGTTTCTAATGTGGTATATGGATTACTCACGTGAAAATACATGTTAAGTTCGAATTTTGGTTCCGTCCACTCATATTTACCGAAGTTATGGCCCTTGTTGACTTTTTCCGGATGATAACTTCATAACAATATCATCTTTTGGAAGCAGTTTGATTCAATGGTCATTTCTAAAAACACCGATTAAATAGAGCCAACTTATTCGAGGCCCATGTGGCCTAACGACCTTTCATTAACTAAACATTTCCCTCTGATTTGCATGACCTGCCGTTTGCTTATATTTCCCGATCAATGCATAATATACCATTCGAATTTGTACTTTTATAACTGAAGGTCGAATCCATCTAATACTGAAATATTTAAATACTCACACGAGGAATCTGAATTCGACATAGTTTGGTTTATCAATCGCAGCAGAAAGGTGAAGTACAAATGACATTCAACTATTACCTCGCGCGGCTTCATGTGGCCAGATTGTGGAAAGTTTATTTACTCAGAAGATCGAGTTATGTGTGTGTTATGTGTTACGTGTACGCCAGGCAGTTCGCGAGTGTCGTATACACAGTATGGGCAGGTCAAACAAAATATACTTTATACTCTTTTGCCTGTGCGTGCCGGCCAATTTACCTGTATCATACGTTCACTATCTGAACAGGGACAGAGTATAGAGAACTTGGTTAATCGATCGTTCATCATTATATACACTTGGACGTTGTACGGCTGGTTAAATGAGGTCCACAAATATGTTTGTTTTTACCCCACATGTATATCTTTAAACCGGGATAGTAAATTGTATAAAATACTTTTAAAGGTACATGTACTCAATCCAAATTAACGCTCGCAACTTACTATTTCCTTGGTTTCGGGGGTACACAATATTTGATTCGAGTCGAGGAACCCACCAATCAAAGCTAGGAGTGATCAGATATCGATGTTTGAAATATATTATTTTAATTATAAGTGGCTCAGTAAACTGTCGACGAGAAGAACGTATCTTACAATATAGCGGGTGACGATCGATAACTCTAAAATCCAGTGACTTTTTTGTGTCAGATATTTGACAACCGACAAAATTTCGTTGAACAAAACGTTGATATATAACATATTTTGGGCAAATTTATACTATAGTTGACTGTGGTTAGCATTATTTTGGGCAATTAATCGATTCTGATAACTGAAGCGGCATTTAAAAAAATGTTGTCGTTGGAATCTGATGATATGGGGACCGTCGAATCGGATTGAGTACCTTTAATATTTCAATATTTTTCAACATAAATCACTCATAAATGCTTTCAAGTGAGACGCGCAATATTTGTGTTTATCTTCCTGTAATTGGTAAACTGCAATGTAAATATTTCCCCAAAATGATTGTTATTGAAATGCTGTTGAGCATGCTGCTGAAAGTTGAGCAGTGAAGAGATATTGCATCTTTACCTTGAACATCTAAAACTCCGGTGAAAGATTTGTTGACAATCACATAGCTTTACCATATGAGTTCACAGACAAAGAGATTGTAATAATTAAATTGAATATTATTTCAAAACCCTTAACAATTCACTATGAGCTGGTACGTAAAGAATTAAGTCGTATATACTTGGTGAAAAACTCAGATATCTATCATTTCTTTTAAAACCACAAAGAGGTACACATATCATTAAAACATATCAATCAATCTGAAGGATTTAGGGTACGTTCATACGCTGGCAAAATTGCCCTGAAAACTGCAAAAATGCCATGCCGGTTGTCGTTTAGTAAGCTGGCATTGTTTCCGGCTGCCGACTAGCTCGTGCTGACAACAATCAACGATAATTGGTGATAACGGCGTGTACCTTTTGCTGGTTACCACAAAACGAGGCCACTAACAATAATTGCTGGTGTCCCCGTTGTCCTTGGTACGAATTGTGTATCGGAGAGGGGCATTGCTAGAACAGTTTGTTTTCGGCGATTGTCATACACACTTAATTATACATGTATACTAGGGGAAGGGGGCTGGCAAAATGGACACATAGTCCGGGAGCTAATAGGGGTACCCTTGCACCCCCCGAGACTTAACTTCACCCCACTCATTTTCTTCCTTATTATGTCCTTCAACTTTTAAGCAATGTGAACAAGAACAAAAAGTGGCCGTGTAGACTCCAGACAAGATGGCGTCCATCATGGCCGCCGTTTGTCAGACCAAACCCTAAGTCAGTTTTATGCAAATTATAGCGCGAAAATCTAGTAAAATGTAGACAAATGTATATATTTTCGTGAAGCTAAGACATATTGACACTTTTTGGGGGCAAAATTGAAACTCAACATCCAAGATGGCCGCCAAAATGGCCGCCGGAAGTTAATAATATGACGTTTTTCAGGCATTGAGAATTATCAACTTTATGGGTGTTACGGTGGGAATATCAAATGGATGGACAGTTTTATAATACATATTCAGATTAAATAATGTATGTATGTTACAATGGGGACATTTCATGCATACTGTGGTAATTTTGTTGAGTGAATTGCCAATCATGGATGTTAGGATAGGAATTTCCTTCAACAGTTTTAAAGCTTGTGGTACCAGTTAAAAACACCAATACAAGGCGGGTGGGTACCAATGGGATTTCCCGATTTCTCCGTTAAGTCAAGTGCGGACCCACCATCCCCTCTCTATGTTGCATTTATGGTACTCATATATGCGTATCCCATCGATGGAACTGGCCGCTGCGATCTCACTTATCAAGTAACATTATGTTTGACTGGCCTAAGAATACAAACACACTGTGTTCTTAATATATTGTGAATAACTCAGCAATATCACCAATCACGCAAAAACCTCTGTCGTTCATTGATCATAACTAACGCTGATTTGTTGACAACTGGGAGAAATTAATCCGTTTTGGCAATTATGCAGCTGGCATTTTTGCAGTTTGCAGTGCAATATTGCAAGCGTATGGACGCACCCTTATAGGTCACTGCAACGCAAGTCAAACCCACTGATTTACTTATTTAAAAGTTCGGGTTTTCTCCTTAAAATATATCCAACAGTCGGGTCAAAATAATAATTTCGCGCATGCAACATACGAAGTAATGTTCCGCCACACAGTGCGTGGTAGATTCATTCGGCATGGTCATTACTTATTGAATTTAATTGAAGTGCATATCCATGCAGTGTAAATACTAGTTACATTTCCGCAATTTTCAACACTTTTCGTGATAATAAACCATGTATGTATTGTCCGATCGTAGTTATAGTTGTATGTGTGCCCGGATCTATGATAAACGTACATTCTCCCAATGATTGTATACTGCTAAGCTTAAATATATAAGTAAGCACAACACATACGTGGGAGATATAAATCATATACCATCCGCCTGTTGGAAACATGTAACCCACAATTATATCTCTGAATTTGTCAAATTATCTTAATATTGTCACTCCTAAACTCCTAATTAGCTATGACAAACACACTATGTAACTATAGCTGTCATCAGAAAGACCTTGTCAAATTACTAATGTTATATTACCGACTATTTACCGTTAAAAAGATTGTAAACGAAGACACATGGAGCCATCTGTTTCAGGAAGCAGTACTAACACTTTCGTAAAGGACAAATTCATACCACAGAGCCAAATGAAACACGATAACAACATACATTAGTATATTAACATATTAGGATATAGATATCCCCATAGCATCGGATACATGTATATAATGTATATATATATTCTTTTGTAAATACTTCTTTTTTCACTAATTTAATTTATGAACAAATAAAATATGTTTAAAAAAAAATACTTCTTTCTCTGTACTTCTCTATGCTCATGCGAATTATGAGAATAAATCATCATCATAAATATTGGCTGTTTGGACAGGAAAGTCACAAGTAGTTGGGTTCCTGGATGAATAAATAGCAGTTTATTGCCACGTCACGAAACAAGCACCATGTACACGTTGAAACATACACACACATTCATGTGATATATGTGTCATTAATATTCATATACAGTATATACATATTGTATGCGTTAAACAAATTAACAAGCCGTTTAAGAACTATCTTGGTCATTTCTTGAACGCAATTTTGATGAAGAAAGACATTTTTAGTAGGCTCATATTTTGAAGAGTTAACAGACCCTGCATCTTTTCTCTGGTGGGATCGTCCCAGTAATATTGGGGATGTATTTTTGTTAACATTCACTTCAAATAATTTAAAATAAAATAATATTCATCACGAACATAATCTCCATAAATATTACTTCATTGTCTGACGTTTTTCGCCCCCACCCCCTTTATACTCTATTCTCGAAATATGGTTATATTTAGATTTTACATAAGAGAGCAGGTAAACAAAAAATGAAAATATATTTGACAAACCATATTCAGGTTTGACGCGACTGTAGAATAAAGCATTTGCAGAGAGATACCATGACATTTTGGGCAATACAAAAAATCACACCGATGGCGTTCTATAAGGAGTGATTTCATATTTTTCAATTAAATATTTGAGAATCTACTGAACAGCTGATTATGTAACGCGCTCTTTATGTAACGAACCAATGTTGGAAGAATAAAAAAAACAATGTAATCTAATTCATGGGTTTGACAATACAATAAGGTATCCATATTGTTAGCTTGTTCAGATCCATCAGTCCACACGTGTATGGTTCAGTAGTCTCGCTAGCATTTTGCATGTTATTTAAATAACGAGTTATTTGTTCTCCAATAAACGTTGTCTCTCAAGCGTCTTCATCTTGGTGTGTGCTGTACAGTTCAGCGAGCCGCTTTTGTTGTTCTTGAGTCAGGAACTTTGAGCCATCTCCCAACTGTCAAAAAATATAACAGTATGAATATGTTATCTGTTTAAAATACACGAACATCCATTGTTAAGTGGTCACGTTATATGCTATGATCGCTCCTGCATGTGGGGTCCTGTTATATTCTATGATCGCGACAGCCTGTTAAGGGGTCCTGTTATATGCTATGATTGCCCTGCATTTTAAGGGGTCCTGTTATATGCTATGATCACCACGTTTTAGTGTACTTCTATATAGGCTATGCTCACCACTGGTTAAGTGCTCATGTTATGTTATCGTCACACCTGGTTGAGTGGTCCTGTTACATATGCTATAATCTACCGTTGTTAAGTGGTCCTATCATATGCTATTATCGATCTTCTCTGGTTGAGTGGTCCTGTTTTATATTCTATGGAGGGACGTCGAGATCGGTTGCAGCTTCGGTCATAACCGGTATCGGAAATAAGTCTGCGCATGTACATATCAGAGGAATCTTGAACGACGATGACCGCGGCTGCAGCCGCAAAGAAAGCAACTTTCAGTATCCAATACAAACAACATGAATTCCCTGTAATTTAATTATCAGTCTGGTCTGGTCTCATAAACTATATATGGTTATCTGTTGATCAGACCCAATTCTGTATAATTTATACTTTGAGAGCACCAATAAACATTATTTTATATAGGCCTAAACCTAAGCATATAAAACAAATCATCGAATTAACTATAAACTCCACCTTTCCAAAATAGTTTCATAAAATTAGATAGATAAGTGTTTTCATAACACAACAATCGAACCCAAAGATAAAAATCTACATGAATTCACATTCACTTTTTTTTCATTCATTCAATCATTATCCGCCTTTTTGATTTATTCAGTAGCCGCCATTTTGGATTTGATCGGTTATTACAGGAACTCGCAACCAGAATTTGGTGGAAACGTGACGTCACATCCTGACCATCGGTAACTTCGAGGTCCCATCTAGCTGCAGCCGATCTCGAAGTCACTCGTGATCACTGACCCCTGGTCAAGTGGTCCTACCACGTGCTATGATGACAACTGGTTATGTGGTCGTCATATAATATATCCGATGATCACCCCTGATTAAGTGGTCCTGGCACGGCCATGCGGTGGTTCCTGTTGAATTGTTATGATGCTTGTCGGGGAAAATGGTGATGTTCAGAAAATGTACTAGTCCAGGAGATCGGGAGGTAGTGTTGCTCATATTGACGGACAAGCTGCGACCATGTTATTTTTAATGTTTTAGGTATGGTAATGAAGAACAATAATGATAGCAAGAACAAATTTGTAGCCTTCTTTGGTTTTTGAGATTTTTTGGGCATTTTTCTACGTTTTTAGCCCAAATTTTTCAATTGTTTTTTCAATTTGTAACCATTTCATTTTAGTATGATTTTGGTGATTATGTTGAATAGTAATTGTGTTAATAATGTTAAATTACTAATCGTGCTAAAAATAATTTCAACCATTTCATCTTAGTATGATTTTAATGGTTAACTTCACCATTATTTACTTTAATAGTGTTAAATAATTTACAACTTGTCTTCTACAATGTTTTAAATGGATTTAAGAAGGTTTCTACTTGTTTTCTAAGTTGAGGGGGGTTTAATTGAAATCCAATTAAACATTGTACTGTTCAAAATTAGATCAATTTCTTAAGGCGTATGTTATATATACGTAACTAGTTTTGAAAACTTATACATATGCCTTTCTATCCCGTGCGTTATGCACGCGAGTCGGATTTTACAAATTAAATTATTATGAAAAACCCTGAATTTTGGGTGTGATCACATTTGTGGTCATAATATTCCCATTAGAGAGTGGATGGACGTGGGGCATGCGGCACTGTGCAGTATATATGTATATGACAAGCATGAGATGAGACATTATTATCTTTCTACTAATCTGTGCTTCCAGAGTTATCAGTAATAGAGTATCTGTGTTATTTCTTACCCAAATAAATTTAAAAACGGGGTATGTGGGTTAAAGGACCACTGGGAGATAATAGAATGTCCAATGACTCCTATATTTCTATCGTATCACAGTAAAGCTGTTGTTGTAAAATTGGCGCGGTTTACACGATCAAAGTTCGATTTTCTTTACAATGATATGTTGCAAGCAACTAATTATATAAAGTTACGCTTCTTGAATTTGTGTAGGGAAACTCGAGTCCGCATAAGAAAAAAAATCTGGCTGCTGATTGGTTGATTATCATTGAGGGAAATATCCCTGATCGGGAACAGAAAATCATAGCCTGCGTAAATATGGCGATCATGTATGTTTCGATGTCCAGGAAGAGTCTTGTGGGGTCCCGAAGTTATGGAAGGGGTCTGGATATTTTTATGCTGCTGATTTATGTGCAGTAAATGGGGTCTATGGAAAATAATTAGGTGTTTGTAACCTATAGATACGAAGCTTCGGTACATTAATTATTATTCATATATTACAATATTTAAATCAGATGTATGCATACAGTCGGCGTCGAAACAAAAACACGAATGTACGGATTATTCGTGACATTCAAGTTAAATGTTCAATAATAGAAAATTATACTGTGACTGCTTCATTCAACATGAAGTTAATCAAGGTGTATCTTCATTAACAACAGTATACAGTACTATCGAAATCAGAAGAAACATGTGGCCCTGGGTACTTATCCCCCAGCGCTGTGGCAAAACAATTGACAATGCATTCTTAAACCCAAACCTGTGGCGGTTTTTGTTAGGATAGGATAATTTATTTACAATATACATGAATTATACAATGGCAGAAATACATAATAAGGTAAAGCAGTATATTGTCGGGGGTAGCCTAGCCCTATCGGGCTGTCTTCCTGCTGCCCCATAACACAGGTATCAGTATAAATAATAGAATAGATGCTTGTATCCATATCCACGCACACGTACAGACTATAATCATATATGAAACTTTGTAGAATCCAGTACTTAGGGCATAACAAAAACAAGTATTGGTGTGGTTGTGAGCCAATCCAGACGAGTTATAAGATCGAAAATGTATTATAATCTCCATATGAATGTTTTGAACTGTTCAGGTTTTCTAAACATATGACAGTTTCCGTTCCAGTTCCATGGGTTTATTAGGAACAAAACAGTTAGTTTTGTGTTGCTACAACGGATTCAGGCGAGATATACCACCATTTTTTGTTCGGTAAACACAATGAGGATCTATAAAGATCGCCGGGAAGTCTCTTTGTTGAGTGAGGTTCTGGGATAATTCAGATTAACAATATTACATATATGTAATGTTCTATGTATGTCTAGCGGTATAGGGTCATAGCCACGTTAGAGTAATCATAATAATATACGGTAGCATCTATGATGTATGGTAGTGTATGGGCATGCTAGGAACGAGAATGCGATGTGTGTCCACTTACAGGTACGTTGTGAAGAACATTATTCGAGTAGATTTAGGATTATGTATCGCGTATGACTATTAATGTTCGTTGTATTATAGAGCACAATCGGGACATCCTTTGTTTTTACAGCGTACATTTTCTGGATAATTTCTCAGCATGGCTATCTGTAAGCGCTTCTTCAATGTGTGCCTGCTTTGGCAAGAAGTATAGACTTTTTCCATATTGTTCCATGTTGTGGGGAAGGCGTGGTGGGGTAGGTTTCCTGACCAGTCAGTTCTAGGAAGTTCCAACAGTACGGGATTCGGGTGTCTTGGGGTTGATTTTGCTCGTTTGTTGTACATCATTCCAACAGACGCAGGCAGACGGTTGTAACACCAGTCATGCATGAAACTTGAGGAATTGAGAGTGTGTAAGTCATATATTTTAAAGATATTCTCTGTTTTAAATAGTGGATCTGTGTGACTCCTGTACTTCTTATTGCATATTATACGCAATGCTCGTTTTTGTAATAGGAATATTTTCTTGACTTCCGGAACATGACCCCATATTTGGATACTATAAACTAAGTGGCTTTGAATCAGAGCATAGTACAATGTTTTCAATGCTTTACTTGGGAAAAAGTTTTTCACCTTATTGTTGCAGTAGATTGCATGTGATATTTTGGAGCAGATTACGGATATGTGCTTTTTGAATGTCAAGTTCTCATCAATGTGGATACCTAAGAATTTTGTCGAGGATTCACGCCCAAGATTTCCTATTCGGTTCAATTCAATGTTATTTAGCTTTAATTTCAAAGTATTCCATTTTTTTGTCATTGTTTTGTGGGTGTAAAAGAATATAATTGCTTTTATTAATATTAATTGAAAGTTTATTGCAGCAGCACCAATCGGATACATTGGCTAATTCATTGTTGACGTAACTTTGTACTAGTTCGCCATCTTTACCGCTTGTGAACAGTGTGGTGTCATCGGCATACGATAAAATGTCCATTGTTGTAGAATTTACCATATCATTCACGTATATTAAAAAAATAATCGGCCCAAGAATTGAGCCTTGGGGTACCCCACATGAGGTATTCATTTGGCTAGAGGTACTTCCACTATATTCAACGTATTGCCTCCTCTCATTCAAATAACTATGGAACCATGACATTGCTACACCCCTGATGCCATAGTGGTCAAGTTTCGATATAAGTATGTTGTGGTCGATCGTATCGAATGCTTTAGATAAATCAATAAATACAGCTAAGGTGGAATCCCGTGACGGTGTATCATTATTTTTAACGACATGATCTAGAAGGTGCATTATCGGATGAAATGTTGAGTGATTTGGTCTGAATCCATATTGGTGTTTACACAAGATTTCTTGTTTATTTAGAAAATCTACTAGTCGTTTTTGCATAATTTTTTCAAGCAGTTTAGAGAACGATGGCAGGATACTGATTGGGCGATAGTTTGTTATTTCCTTAGAATTATTTATTTTAGGAATGGGGACTACTTTGGAAATTTTCATTTTCCTTGGGAATATTCCCTCTTCAAACGATAGATTAAATATATGCTTAAGTGGTGGGGCTATTATGAAGATACTCTCTTTCATAAGTGCGGTCGATATTCCGTTGTGATCTTTGCTCATTTCCCTTTCATAGTATAACATGTCAATATTATTTCCTGTATCGTTGTTGGTTCAATTTCGAATTCCTGTGTTCGCCTATTTCGAAGGTAATCAGTGAAATTTTCATCATTTCCAGTGTGTATAGAGTCGCTGGTGTTTCGACCGATATTTGAAAAGTAGTCATTGAATTTTTCGGCTATTATGTTCGGGTCAGATAGCTCGGTATCGTTATCTTTAAATGTCTGTGGTAGTTACATGATTTTTTAGTTTTATTGATGGCGTTTTTAAGAATTTTCCATGTGTTTTTTATATCATTCTTATTTTTTTTCTAGACTATCGCAATAATAATTATTTTTACATTTCCTTATTAGTTTGTTATATAGTTGACGATAATTTAAATAGGCGATTTTATTTTTTTCTGAAGGTGCCTTCAGTTTATTAGAGTATAATTCTTGCTTAGTAATAGAGGATTTTATTAGTCCAGATGTCATCCATGGTTCGCGCTTTAAATATTTTTTGGGTACATTTCGTGTTATTAATGGAAAAGCTAGATCATGCGCGTTCATATATATGTCTAAAAACAATTCATATGCCTTATCGGGGGAGTTACAATTGAGAACTGAGTCGAATTTACATGATTTCAACAAGTTTTTGAAAATATTGACATTATTTGGGTTGTAGTTCCTATACGTGACTTTTTTATGAGAGGGTTTTATGGGTTTGTGTTTGTTTGATTCGGAGAGGAATATGCCGAAATAAACGGAGATGTCGCAGGTAATTATCCCTGTTTGGTGGCCACCTTGTACTTTGTTGGTATAAATGTGATCAATTAGGGTAGCAGAGTGTTCAGTAATTCTTGTCGGTTTTGTTATCATGGGCACGAATCCTCTACTGAGTACATTGTTTATAAAATCGTTAGTTTTTTTATGCGTCTCGAAATTTAAGAGGTCGATGTTGAGGTCTCCTATTATGTAAGACTTGCTATTGTTCACTTGTTCTAATATATTAACGAATTTTAACATAAATTTGTCCAAATCGGCCTTTGGTGCTGTGTTTGGTCTATAAATACATCCTATTATATAATTATCGTTCGCCCCTCGGTGTATTTCTATAAATAATGTTTCTATTACGTGTGGTATAAATATTGTTAAATCAGGTCTGGGTTTATATTGAAGATTCTCCTTTATATATATACCAACACCGCCTCTGCCATCGTCGCCGTCTGGTCGAGATTTGAATTCTAAGAGGTGATATCCGGGAAGTGAAAAATCTGAGGAACTATGCACTTTGAATATTTCTGTTAGGGCGATAACATCAAACAAATTTTCTTCTGTTTTCAAATCACAAAGTAAATTTTTTAGATCTCCATAATTTGCGTTAAGGCTTCTGCAGTTTAGGCCGAAGATAGAAAATTTTATATTATTTGAGAGCACTTTTTTACCCTGTGTAGGCGAGAAATATTGGCTTGTATTTTGGTTCCAAAGTTGGATGCTATCGGGATCGAATTCATCTCCTGCTATTTGAGACCATTTTGCCGCGAAATCATGTGTAACCCCAACCTCACTCAAAGTTATGCTATTTGTAGACGTAGTTGAAAATTTATAAATTGCTGTAATATGCGCCCTTGGGTGTCGCCATATGATTTTGTCGTGCGGAAAATCGGTACTCATGCGTGGAAATTAATACGAATATCATTTTACTATTATGAATTCATATTTTGGTGGGATTATATCAATAGGAAGTTTGTCATCCAATGTACCGAAGCTTCGTGCCATGTACCGAAGCTTCGTGACGTGTCAGAACTCCAGGAATATACCACCACAGGACATCATATGGCACCCATAACAAACGTTGAATGGTCCCCAGAAACCCGGATATTAATAATCTCATATCATAATTAGCATCGATATTAACCCATTGAGGAATATGTCATAATGACACACTATATTACACCCACCCTATATAACTGCTCCCTCTCTGACACAGGGCTACAGGTAAGAAGATTATCGATGTCTACGTAATGAGACTACACAGTTCCATCAAAATCTGGTGAAAAATGTGACCTCGCATCGTTAACCCCAAATCTGTGGCGATTTTTCATCCAATTTACCGAAGCTTCGTGACACGTACCGTCAAATTGCACCAAACATTGAATGGTCACCATAAACTTCGATATCAGTCATTTCAGATCGTAACTATCATAGAAATATAAATTAATCCATGGTGTAATTATGTCAAAATGACACACTATATTACACCCACCCTATATAACTGCTTCAGCCCTGACACAGTGCTACATACAAGAAGTTTATCCATGTCTACTTAATGAGAGTATATAGTTCTGTCGAAATCTGGTGAAAATGTGACCTTGCATCATTAACCCCAAATCTGTGGCGGTTTTTCATCCTATGTACCGAAGCTTCGTGACGTGTCAGAAATCCAAGAATATACCCCATCGGGACATAAAATGGTATCAAACGTTGAATGGTCACCAGAAATCTCGATATTAGTCATTTTAGACCATAATTAGCATAGCATTATATATTAACCCATCGAGAAATACGTCAACATGACACATTATATTACACCCACTCCTATATCACTGCGTCCTCCCTGAGAGGCTGCATATAAAACGTTTATCCATGTCTACTTAATGAGGGTATACAGTTCTGTCAAAATCGGGCGAACAATTTGGTCTATAAATACCGCAGTGTGACATATTTAAGATAGACCAAAACAATAAACACCTTTCAACTCAAAGATAGTTACATTTTAATTGAAAAAATAGTCCAAACATGAAAAGTTAATTTTTGCCGATATTTAAGTCAAGTTTTTGAGAGAAAGTCCAATATTTTTTGGTGATGTCAGTGGTGACAATAGTAACAATTAACCACGGTACATCAGACATGTTAGTATTCAATGTATAGAAGGCAGAATAGCCAATGTTGTACACCATCCACAACTTGTAATCGATTGCAGGACACGCTGGGGCAATATTTACCATTTTCCATATTTTGGCAGCCATTTTGAGCCAAAGTAAGAATTTTGGGTCCAGTGAGTTGGAATATTAATAGGTAATCATATGCATCACTTACATTAGAAAGTTCTGTTCATTTCTTGTTAAAATATGACTAGAGTCCCAATTGTAATTTTGTGTGTGAAATTTTATACCGCATTCTGTAAATTCGTATTATTGAGGGAACGGAAGGGGTTAGGACCCCAAAAAGTGCATATTTAATTGCCCCAATGATCAGTTAATATACAAAATACAAAATAAAGTCACATTACTCCACCAGTTCCAAACAGAATGAATCGATCTAGAAGATATTTGTAAAATAAAGTCATATATTCAACTTCCGGCGGCCATTTTGGTGGCCATCTTGGATGGTGAGTTTCAATTTTGTCCCAAAAAAAACGTGACATTATGTCTTAGCTTCACGAAAATATATACATTTGTATACATTTTACAAGATTTTTTCCGCTATAATTTGCATAAAACTGACTTAGGGTCTGGTATGAAAAACAGCGGCCATGATGGACGCCATTTTGTCTGGAGTCTATATGGCCACTTTTTTTTCTTGTTAACATTGCTTAAAAGTTGAAGGACATAATAAGGAACAACATGAGTAGGGAGAAGTTAAGTCCCAGTGGGTGCAAGGGTACCCATATTAGCTCCCGGAATACTAGTAGTACTATGACGTCGCCGGAAAATTCTTCTATTTTCGGTCGTCGGGTAGGTCAATAAAAACATGTTTTTCGCCAAGCTACAAATTTAAATTCACCAATGCTATCATGGATTTTCGTAATCTACATATATTTTACTACAAAATTAGACTGGATAGGACTTGTCCGTCAAAAATGAGCAACATTTGTTATTTCTTGGGGTCGATCTCCTGGACTATACCGCTATTTGTTATAAAAAAATCGCGGCGTTTGGCTAATCTGAAAGAATGGATACAAAGCCATTATGTAGCCATTAAAACATTCCAAAACATATATTGTAACATATTTTAATAACGACACTTGGTTGTTGCAAATTGACCACAATCAAGATGGCTATTCATGTCGTTTTGCAAACCAAGAGCCATGATTAAACTATTTTCTAATATATATGTTCCTGAATGTATCATACATGCACTGGCTGTTTCTCTCAAATTACTCGCATTAGCCCAAAACTGCGAAAATTACAACTTAGAACCATCATCATAGCAATTCAGCAGGATCCACAACCATCATAGCATATTAGCGGGAACATATAATCATGAGTGTTGAAGGACGTAACTAGACAATAAATACTAAAGGCGTGCCACCAAACATATTGAACATTCATAAATGTGAATATGTGCATATGCTATCTAGTCAGTTTTGCTTATAATATGCAAATCAAGCTACACGGTTTTGGCATGATATTTTATATGTCGAATCAGTTTTTGTGTTACTCGTTTGAATACAGTTGCTTGCTGGGAAGAATATATTTCCAAAAATAAAATAATTTAGTTTGAAGAAGTCTCGAAAAACTACATAACAACGTAATAATTTAAAGTCCATTTTCGGTTAAAATATAGTTTCAGCTGAAAAGTTTATCATTTTATTGATATGACTTATGTACACGTAGGATTGTCACAGTGTTGGCGTTTAAAACAGGTAATGCACACCATTTTACATTCAGCTATAATAGTTAAATCTGACAGTGTGGAATCCACTTATTCCTTGTTTCTGTGGAAACTACATGTATGTGATATCGCACCCCAGTGCACACACACATTACACTCTTAACAATACTTAATCAGACGTGCATATCCATCCTGATAAAATTCTACTTGCAAATGTTTGCGCCAACTTAATACAGACCTTTCGCAAAATCACAATTACGATTACGGATAGGATATATTGTCATAGTAAGGTGGACACCATCACAATTTACCAACAATGGTGAATTGGTGAAGCAGTATATGACCCACTATATTCAGTTACATATATATTTAATGGAAAAAGTAATGTGTGTCTCTTTCAGATCCAATGTTCTTATCCGTGTGTTATATCCTACACGGATAATGCTAGAGCGTCCCCAAGCAGGACCGGGGCACATCATTGACACATCTGGACATACTTCAACTGAGTGAGTCATATTTAGTCTCACAGAAGAACCTATGTGCGTAAAGATTGAACTGTTTGCCTGTCCTGGTTGAATATTGTCCATATCCGTAATCGTAATCGTGATGTTGCGAAAGATCTCTATTTAAAGACACGGTTGGCCTTGGCGGTGGGTATCCTGTGAAAATATCTCCACCCGTCAAAAACCGCCACAAACAGAAAAAACATCAAAATGTAGATAGACTTTGTCCGTATACAAATAAGAAATATCGCATAAACAGTATGTTATGGTCATATGTTTGGCCATTGTTATGTAAACAAAAGCATAAAAAGTTACTTTTCTGGTGTTTGTTTATATTATGATGGTAAACATAAAGAGCGTTCTTTGTTGGAAAATACCTGATATGGAACTAATAAAGAGCGTTTATGCCATTTGTGTGTGATTAGCCAGTAACATTGTGCTATCTTCTGTAACACAATCAGACTCTTGCTTGGGTAAAATATAATAGGTATTTATGATAACATGCTGTGTACGCGATGGCCATGGTATATATGAACGGAACTGTATGCGTTTTAATGTTTTTCTGTTTACGGTGTTTGGAACAAATTTGAATATTTTCGACAATTAAGGCCGCACGTGCCTTTAATTTAACAGTCGCACGCGAATTCCTTTCTAAACGTCCGCACGGAGACACAATCGCTAATGTATGTTATGTAGTCACTGTGAACTCGATTCAACTATTATAGTTGAATATAACTATGGCAGTTAAATCGAGGATGTGCCCGATATGTAAACGCTAAATGTGATAGAGGTAATCATAGATTTAAAGCTGCATGCAGAGTGTCCGGAAATCACCCAAGATGACAGAGCATGCATTAGCGGCTCTTAGTCTGACACAGCGAAGCGAGTTCGCAGCCCGCCGCTGGTCCATTTCGAGTTTCACTCAGCAGTGGCTTGGCCGAATAGATCGATGTGCTATTGTCGGATTGTACGCTGTTCATATTTCGCGCCAAGTTGTGACCCTTGAGCAAGGTCGCTCCTACTGTTGAAAAGGGCACCTGATTATGAGCAGTGAAAGATATAGTCAGTATGCTAGCCACATTGGCCGGATTCGTCATCTCAGGTTTAAACCTCCGAGTTTAAACCTGGTTTAAACCTACATTGGCGGTCCAGCCAAACCGGGTCTAAGGGGGAGTTTTTGTCGTTCAGTTTCCAGCTAATTGACAACTCGATTCGGTGATATGAACAAGCAGTCAAACTACTCTCTTACCAATTGGACTAAAAGACACGCCGATATAATGGTTATTGACATGTCACAAATTATCGCGAACACGTGCACGCTCATTGACCATTAATCCGATCTCTTTGTTGGTTTAAATCATCTGACAAAGGGCATGTCTATCAGCACGAGTTTCACGCGTTGTTTATCACTTTGTTTGTGATAGATTTTCTACACGATGCTTTACTCGCAAAGAAAAATATTGGTGTATTTACATTTATATATGTATATATTAAAGAGTATAGAAGCTGTTTATATGTATGTCCGTTTGTCTGTTCGCAACTGTTCTAAAACTGATTTGAAAATAAGAAAACTTTATTTAAAAAAAATGAAAAATTGTGTTGTTAATTTGAGTAAGGAATTCTAACAAGAAACAATATTTAAATATTTTTTTAATTAAAATGTTCAAAATGTGCGCAAATTTGACGCAGGCTCAGTTCGCACGAAGAGGCCGCAGGCCCCTCTGACGCTGGATAAAGGCTGCATAATCGAGTCAATACTGGACCAAGAGGTCAGTCAAGCAAAAGCAATTTGCTTATGAGTGCACACCAGAAGCGACATCTGATCTGATTGAAGTGGGCAACCATATTACATGCGTTGCTTTTTTCAATGTAATACATTTTCCGTCGTGGAGAAAATCAATACGTTCCCAGGTTTTGAACTGGTGGAATATTATGGGAATGTATGGACGGAGCCAGAGTAGAGCTTTGTGGCCTGATCTACATCAAAATATGTTATCATATATTTGACTCATATAGCAATATAAGTTTATGATTGCAAACTATGTGTATAGCATATCTGTTCATGCAGTAGCATGGTTTTGGTGTCAAAATTAAAACGTTGAACCATTCAAATGAATTCGTATAGAAAACACCAGTATTTGTGATTGCCACAAGCAAAAGAAAACACACAAGATAATTGTGAAAATCATATTGAAGGAACATGTCCACATCTGAGCAAAGCTCGCGTGCGAATGAATCAACTGTGACATGATAACACCAGTCGGCAGCCGCCACCCAGACACGCCCTCACTCAAGATAATTTACATCTCCACCCTTTGATTGATTGTTTGATAATTCTGAACCGCGATGAAGAAAAGACGGATTCGTCATATCAAGTTTAGCATCGGTAAAGCTGGTTTAGCTGGACCGCCGAATTAGATGGTTTAGTTGCCGGTTTAAGCTTATAAAATGCAAACAAAATATCGAAATTGACAAAAACTTAACCCCACATGCTTTATAGGTGTGAGTGCTTCTCGCTTATAAATTTCCAATCAAAATATGGTCGCTGTCGTAATTATTGATTTTCGCAATCAATAAAACGGGGCGGTCCGCATTAGGAAAGTACGATTATTTATCTCGACGATACAGAGACACTACTGCTAAACCACTGGTCTGGCTGAACCAGGTTTAAACCAGAGATGACGAATGCGTCACTTAGACCTGCGGTCGCGGGTGTAAACCACGGATTTTGCTGACTCACGGTGGTTTAAACCTAGAGGTTTACGTAGACCAGGTTTAAACCTGAGATGACGAATCGGGCCATAGTGTCTGTACCCGAGGATCAGTAGATGGTTACTGAGTGTTCAGGCTCACCAGGGTAATAATTATATCACGCATTGGAACGGGGTACCTGTGTAATGCGAGTAATAAATGGATCGATTTTTGTTATCGATTATTATACAAAAGTTCAAGTTAAGGGTTCCTGCAGTTTGCTGAATTTGCAGTTTCCCGCGAAAATCCCATGAACACATTGAAACCGGCGTTCGTATGTTATGCAAATATAATATACATGTAGTAAGGCTATCAGTATGCTGAGACTACGCTCCAGATATGGACTCACGGAGGAGGTGACTGTGAATGATGCCGGATACGATTTGCCCCGTTTCCTGCCTCTGGTCCGTTTGTAGGCTATCACCGCATCTTTAACCTGGTTGAATAAGAGTTCGTTAAAATTAGGAATTTCAGAGAATCATTTGGTGAACTGATCATTTAAATGGACATTTTTAAGTTAATTTGAAGGCGGCATCGCGAGGAGATAGTCAATAAATCAACAAATCCTCCCGAAAATACGCACACAATCGACCTATAAACTAAAATAGGTAAATAATGTGATTATTTGATTCTGAAATAAGCAGATAATGTAGTCATAGCTGTTAATTTTTTTTTTTTTTTTTTTTTTGGCGTGGGCCACATTGAAAACATATGTTAAAGAGCGTACACATGAGAAGTCGTAAATTGGCGTATTTGTCTCATTTTCCTCACATAATATGCTTAGAATCGTTTCATTATGAGTCGATATTGTGACTAAAATGCTCTCATTTTCAGCAGATTATCTACTCAAAGGGAGGCGATTTTAAGCAGATTATAAACAGATTCTGGAGAAACAGGCTGGATAAATACACGAAAAACCTTGCACAAGTCATAACAAGTTTCCAGCTGTTTTAAAATGTTCACACGACAGTAATACAAACGATCTTTAACTCTAGAAATGAAGTAGCAAAACACGCTCTTTATTGTTCCACAAGGGAAGTCTTGGCTAGATATTTAGTAAATTTTGACTTGAATTAAGTATTAAACAAACTGAACATGTCAAAATTTTAGTGCCATACTGCCTTATTATAAGTGTATAAGTTTAAATCAACTCACGAATTACCAGATGTACGTTCTTTAAAATGGGTTTTCCTTGTGGCTCGCGCCATAAAACGGAATAATGGATATAAGTATATGGGCTTATTTCAGAATAAAATAATCCAATATGAACATATGTTAATATTGTGGGTGGAGTATGAACATATTTGTGCGAGGATATGTTGGACACACCTGTGTCCAGCTGGCTTGTCCCTTGAGACCTCGTAATCTTCCATTACCACATTGAAACAAGTACTCTGTTCCGTTTGTTTCATTCTTTGTTTCGCGACAGTCCGATATATACATGACGGACTCGGATTTCAATCGCTACAAGAGTGCACCAGGCATTCTCCCTATCTGACTGTAACCGACATGGTACGAGTCTGTGGTTTTTAGCTCAACTTTACTTCATAAATTTGAGCTATTGCCTTGGGTTGGCGTGCGTCGTCCGTCCTTCTGCTCGCCCTACATACCTCATACCTCATCCGATCATCACCAAACTGCATACGGATCTTCGGGGTGACCTCTAGATGGGAGCCAAATATTTTTTCCGAAATTCATAAAAAAACATGGCTGCCAGCAGCTATGTTGGATTTTAAATTTGAATCTATTGGAACACCCTGCGGCCGTATTTATTGGAAATTTTTTTTAACATTTACAGGCATTTTAGCATCACCTCTAGATGGGAGCTATCAAATTTGAGCGATTTGCGATGAAAAAATGGCCACCGGCAGCCATTTTGGATATTACTCTTTTCATGACTAAAATCATTTGGCACATCCTACATGCTACACCCCTCATCCCTCATCCAAACTTAATATGGTTCTTTGGTGTGACCACTAGACGGAAGGTGTCCAATTCTTCCGAAATTTGTTGAAAAATGGGCGCCTGGAGCCATCTTGGATTCCACATTTGAATCCACCGGCACACCCTGCAGCCCACATTTAACGGTGAAATGTTTGAAATGAAATTAATTTCATTTACACAATACAATCCATTTACTGAAACGCTTTGACTTTCCTTCTTTATCATTCTATTGCCTGCTCAGCATAACATTATTAACGCCTCCCAAGTTGAGGTACAGTGTCATTGACAGTTTAATTATTACACTACGCCCTATACTATGGGTGTTTACTGCTACGGAGATCTGGCCGTGCCCATGGGGCTATGGGGATATCTCGCAGGACAACACATTTGCATTATGTAACTTTTATGACCGCGTTAACTGCTTTCGATATTTAGGTATGAACAATGGCTGGGCTACTCTTGAACATTGATGATGAAGTATGTCTCAGTTTGAATGTAGAATAAAAGTCGTATTGCGAAGTATGTTAGAAAGACGTATCCAAACATTGGGTTATGTTAACCCAACTTTGTAAGCAAACGTTGGGTTAAATTAACCAACAGTGGGTTTGAATTAACTAAACATGGGATTAGAGAAAACCTATATATGTCAATATGTAATTACATTTCATCTCAATTGATGACTTTTGACCATATTATATGAGATTCTGGTCATTAATTAAGTTTTCAAAAAATAAGTCCAGTCAATGGATTCATTTTGGCCCTTAATGTGTAAATAGAGGAGATAAACCAGACTTCGACCCTAGTTTGTAATATGAAAGCCCGAAACGAGGTGTAACATATCATGACTTCCTTTTCGGGAATAACTCAACAACATAGCAACGAATACTTGCTCCAACGACACAAGCGACACAACTCTATAATTCCGACATAACAGATGCCTTTATCGTGTATTTATTTGAGTTTCATACAAATACAGTGAAGAAAATATGACTGAAAATCTCAAATCGGACCGTGGATCTTTAATAATATGAAAGTGACAAGGGATTTTTTACTTGCATATGTAATTTAATTTAGGCTGTAAAGACATTTACTCGCAGAAAAAATATACCACGTATAATTTTGTTCGGGGTACCGGTATATAAAAATACTTTTGTCCCAGGTAGTATGGATATGACCAGGTACGTGTACAATGCTGTTCGCCCGGTACCGGCATAATTATACAATTACTTTTGCTGCAGTTATCATGGGGATGACCAGGTCCAATTGTGTTCGGGGTACTGATATATAACATTACTATTGTCCCATATATCATGGGGATGACCAGTATATAATTTTGCTCGGAGTACCGATGTATACAATTATTTTTGTCCCAGGTATCATGTGGTATAGTTTTTTGCTCGGGGTACCAGTGTATACATGTAAAATTACATTCGGCCCATATATTATGGGGATAACCAGGCATAACTTTATTTTGGGTATCGGTCCCATGCATGCATCATGGTAATGATATGTATACGTTTGTTCAGTGTACCGGCGTATCCAAGTACTTTCATCCCATGTACGAATCATGGGGATGACCGCGTTCGCATGCATTTTAGATATACTGGTGTTATTATATACATCACATAGTTACGTCCGTCTCTCGAATGGACAGTTTGTTTAGAGGTATAGTGATTATTACTGACGCAGGGAGATTAATCCGGTACTTACATGAGAATTTAGTAGCGTGTAGAACAGAAAAATGAAGAGTCCCTGTAAAACAAAATAATACAAATGTATCGATAACTATAGCAAAGAACACAGGGGCGTCATTAATCGAGTAAAATATAAATAATAAAAAAATATATATTAAAAACGAGCGCGCCACTTTAACAAACGCACCGCTAATGATATAATACGTTAGAACGTAGTTAACTTTTTAGAATACGTCCCCCACTTATAACGGCCATAACTTACAAACGCCTGAACCGATTCCTAACATTCCAACAAATCTGGTACACAATTCCAGGATAAACTGTTCGACAACTTATAAAAAAGACTATGAAAAAACAATTCGCGGACAGCACCGGCTCGATATCCAAGCTTTACTAAAGGAAAAGATATACCGTAGATTTCAAACTCAATATTAAGAGATAAAAAAACCCCACCTTTTCTACAAAACTGCTACGTGTATCGACATTATCTAATGTTAATCTTCCCAAATCAATCGCACATTGGAATCAAAGTCGCCAATCATTTCCAATAATCAAGCAATATTTTCAAACATACTTTCTCGCTAAAAATCGCCATTACACAAATCATGGACATCGCCGACAACTTCAAGGCGACAAGAGAGTGCATATGTGTCTAGAAACATAACTGTTGAAGACATGAATCACTAACAAAAAGTATTATGTTCGGGGAATTAGCTGCGTGATTAAGTGATGACGCTAGCAGTTTGAGGGATTCTTGCGCAATATCTCAATAAATAAGGGTCTAGAGAGTTCATATATGCTAGGAATTATGCGCTATTATTTAGTCAAAATGGAAGACAAGGTTCAATGTTCAGGTATGTAGCTACATGATCTTTAAATTGTGGGGCTAGGAGGGTTGCAAACTGTTCTTGGCATTTATATCAACAATAGCGTTACATGTATATAGTGACTGACATTTTCGAAATTTGGTTGTCGGACACGACTTCAAAGTCGTCGAAAGGTGAATATTGAACTCGGACATTTAAATTTCGGCCAGGGCCATCTCAACCCAGATAAGGTACTGCCATGTTCGAGTCCATGGCGCTGAATTTCTGCATTCCGACCACACGTGTCGGTTTCAATATTATTTCAATGCAGTTTACATAATTACGGATTGTAGTTGGCTTAATTTTCGCTTGTGCTTGTTTCCTTCACATATTTTGTCCAAGGGTATGTACCTAACTATTTAATCGATCTATTTTTACCCCCCGCCCGGGTTCACCTTAGAAAATTGTGAGAAGCCATTACCTTGAACTATTACACCAAGTAACTAGCCCAATATTGGTATGCAGGTCAGTTCACCCAATATGGGAGCAGTAGATCATAGGCCACAATGTTAGAGATAGCTGGTAAGCTGGGTATTTGGATATGGACATATGACCTAAAGGTGAAGCCAAAACTCATCTCAGCCCAAAGGTTTATATCAATTCTTGCAAAAAGGATGTTGAGATTCTTAAAACAGTATTAAACTCAATTACATTGCCATTCGAGCCTTTTACTAGTTCAGATCATGTATTTGTTATGGCAGTTATTCATTTCCATTTCATTTGTAAACTTGCTGAGAACGCTCTTCCCAAAATGCCCCTTCTATAACTAAATAAAACAAATATGCTACAATAGCTTTTCACCAAATAATGATATCTAATTTTTTTTATTTTGACGAATCTTGCAGACTCAAGCCCAGTGAGCACTGAGCAACCGAAGTAAAGCATATACTTATACTATATGGCGCGTTCCGATGCATATACGAATAAGTATTACAGAGGCGTACACACCGGTGTATCATAATATACGGAACCAATGTCCATATGTTTACCTGTAAGGAATTGCAGATCGCAAACAGATACTGGAATATGACCACCTCGTCGCTGACAGAGAACACACCGAAAATCCATGTCAGACCGAGAAGCGGTAACAGAATGCCAACACTACGTATGCCGCTCCTGCGAAAATAAGAACGTACATGTACGACATATAGTATAATGTTCAGCGAAGCAGGTTAAAAGTGAATATCATTTGCGTGATGACATGTACTGCTGACTAACATTTGCGCAGAGTATATATTGTTCAATATGCCAATTCCTTTCGTACGGTTTTAGATCTTTCGGATGTTGATAAATTCATTATAGGTAATGAGATAAAGGAAACTATGTATGGGACATGATTCTAGCCTTTCTTATCAAAAAGAGAAACGTACAGCTAAATTTTATAAGCGACAAATGTCATACAAATGTATAGCGATAATAGTGCAAATACACCGATACTTTCATATGTATATAAATAAGTATGTACATATATGTATGCAATGAAAATTCACATCATATGTAATGCTTATGTATACTGCCCGATAAGGTGTATTTCGATAAACAACATGCATCTTTTATCACGTTGGAAACTAACAAAATAACAGAAGACAACGGCTTCAAGTAGCTGAATGTAGTGTCCGTTGGGTCCGTGGCTTGAACCGGAGTTTTCAGACCAAATTCCTAACTTGGGTGAATTCCATTTGCACTCCGCCCCATTGCATGCAGTTGCTATATGGAAATCGAATATTGCGTTATCTTAACATGAAACTATTCAAAACCTTCACGCACTGCTTCTTCATTTTAATCACCAAGGTTACATGTGTGTAGTACCAAAACAGCCTCAGGGCAACGACAGCTCTGAATATTCTTCCCATGGTCTACTTGTGGATTTTTGACGTGACAGTCGATTAACTATTTGAATATGGAACGATGTCAAATTTACCGAAAATATACCAAACAAAACACGTAATTAAAGCACTAAATCGACCATTTTGACGGAACTTTTTTGGCGTAGCTTCTGGTCAAACTATGTCGACATAATGTTGGGGTTCGAAAGAGCCACGTCTGTTTAAACAGTGTATATGTGTACTTTCAGACAGTATTTTAAATATGATAGGTTTGGACCTTTTTCATCTATAAACTAGATTCTCTGTTTGCTGTTTTGTTTTAAATAAAATTGAATATTCACAATAAACTCTCAATAATTCAACGCGGCCAATGAAGCTTGACCAAACATATATTGTAGTTTAAACATATTTATTGTCACGTTCTGCCATGTATACAAAAATATAAATTTGGTAACAGGATTGGATAGCAACGACTGATATATGACATTTCTATCCCGAATACCGATTGATCATACCTTTCTTCCATTCAATAAACCCATTGTATACATTATGCTATGCAACAAACATGCAACCTTCGTTGCATAACAGGAAATAGTGCCAGGTGACCTTTGACTTGCGGTATGTCGTCTGTTTACATTCCGTACGCTATGTCTCAAAATACTATTGTTTCCGTTATTTTTCCAAAAGAGTTTGAAAAGTCATTAAGTTATTTAATTAAATATACGCCATTATATACGTCAAAGAGTCTTTATTTATCTTGGACTATTTCTTTACGCGGGCAAACAACGCATAGTTACTTCAAATGTCATCGCAGGTCTTATATAATCCGAAGTTAGTTTCACGTGCCATTTGTTGATTTAAGTATGTTTTAACGAGGCACTGGATCATGTAATAAATAGAATCTACAACTCGTCCCCGTTTTATAGCGGGCTTTACAAAACTCATCCAGTAAATTATGTCTGGACCTAATTTACTGGACTCGTTTTGTAAACTCCGCAATAAACTGGATACGAGTTTTAGATCCTCTACATGTATACACTACACTAAAGAAAAAGAATCAAAGCTAAAGATGGTATATTATATGATCTATGGGGATATATTGTTATGGTGGTGTTGTTGTTGTTGGTATCTCTCTAATTGATCGTACTGTGTGGATCAAAATCATCTATAGTTGCGTTATTTTTCTCTGACAAAGCTAATGACATAATTAAATTGTGCAGTGTGAATACCATATAAACTGGTAGTGAGTATACACTCATACTTGGCTTTCTCTTTCTTGCTTCTGTTTATCATCGTATGCGTCGAGTACATTGCCTTCAGAACAAGGACCATCATAACCATGTTCGCCTGGAAATAATTAACAATGTTTAACGGTTTAATTGTGATTATCGTCGAAGCCGCTATGCGTTATCGCGATGTCAGTTTTGCAGGTGGGAGGGAGAGAAATAGTGTTGGCGGGACGGCGGGACAAAATATTGCGGATAAGAACAAATACTGCTATTTTGTACAAATTGTCATGTTGGAGGTAGTTTGGGTAATCTGAACTTTAAGCTATAAAACATTCCAGAAAATATAGCGTTGGTCAATATAGCCTCGCAAAAATACGCACATAATCGACCTATAATTTGAAATAGGTACATAGTGTGATTATTTGTTTCTGAAATTAGCAGATAATGGACTCATACCCGTTAGTTATTTTTATGGCACGGCCACAGTGAACACACATGTTAAAGAGGGTATACATGAACAGTCGTGAGTTGGCTTACTTGTGTCATTGTCCGAGCATAATCTGCTCATAATTCCCTTATTGTGAGTCTATAATATGACTATTTTAAAACGCGCTCATTTTCAGCGATTCTAAGCAGATTATCTACCTAAAACAAAGTATATTCTAATCAGATAGTGTGCGGATTTTCGGGAGAACAGACTGCGTTGGTTGTTGCAAAGTGACCATAATCAAGATGGCACACCCGTTCTCTTAAATTTGGCAGATACATGCTGGGCTATCTTCATACATGAGCTTTTATATTGTATTTTAAGGGACTGAAGGCCTTCGAAATCAGATCATGTGAAATAACATATGTATGTAAAACAACAACCATCGGCAAGTACGTGAACAATAGATTGACCTCTTATTTTCATTATTAATAATTCGCCGATAATGATAATTCGCATGTCAAAACCATGGTTATGTAAGGTGTAAGCGTCGGGTCTGTTATAGTATAATTACCGATACAGGTCAAATTAGCCCAATAAGGGACCAAAGTTTAATAAAAATTGGACGGTAAACATTGGAAACAACTATTGAAGAATATTCTGAAAATCATATTCAGATTCAAATATTCGAACTTACTACAAGACTAGCATTTTTTTTTTTGGTGACAAATCTTCATGTGTTAGAGAAATAAATATTATTTCTCAGTGTATACATAACAATGATTTCAACAATCGAATGTTCATTATTGGAGAACTGTCGAAAAGGAATATAAGAACAAATGCTATCTATTTCTCCATGTTCTTATTTACATACTTATATATTTGTTGCTCATTTACCTCACTTCGAGTTCCCTGTGTCCATTTAAATGTGCGACGGTGTATGAGTTAAATTGTCAGAAAAGATTGTCAATATAGCTGCATTTGATACTCACGATGATTACACACAATGCAGGAACGACGAACGCCCAAAGGAGATGGTTAGACATCGAAAGCCAACAACTGCAAAAAGAGGGTCATATGTACATATGCCTCTAGGAGGACACATTACTTAATCGGTTTTTTAGTCCAGTTTGTTTTTAATGAAAACTAGACTTATGGTTTGGCGCGGGACGATTGGCGGACGGCAACAAACCTATATATCATTGCCGTTTAATGATTGATCCTGACAATTTTTGGGATTCTGAGTTAATTGTCAAGTGCGATAGCTGTACACAGAACATCAGATCCGTCCCGACTTTCTAACCAGAGTTATGCTACTTGTTTCTATTTATAGAAAGTTTATGTCCATTAGCAAAACAACTTAAATAAACAAACGTCAACCAAATTCATTCATATTTCGTATATTGATCTTTTATAACAATATCTCGATCGAGTTCGAAAATCAGCTTTGGCCGATTTCTTTTACCTGAGTTACGGCCCTTAATTCGTCTATTTGTTTTACCAATTTTGAGAAATGTTATGTCCGTTAGGGCGATAACTCGAACAAACGTCAACCAATTCCATCCATATTTGGTATATGGATCTTTCGCAACAATATATTGAACACGTTCGAATACCAGATTTGGGCGACCCTTTTGCCTCAGTTATGGCCCTTATTATTTCTAGCAACTGTATGACCGTTAGCGTGATAAATTGATCAAACTTCAACCAATTCCATTCATATTGGATATATGGATATTTCACAACAATATCTCGATCGATTTGAAAACTAGGTGTGTCCGTTTTTTAGCTGAGTTACGGTCCATAGTTTGTTTATTTGATGACCGTTAGTGCGAATACTTGAAAAATCGTCAACCGATTCCATTCCATTTCATTGTCTGATTTGTTTGTATTTAATCTGAGGTTATGGTCCAAAAATTCGACAAGAGCCATCTTTGATGCACAAATCTTGTTTTGTTTTGTTTAATACATTTACAAAATTAGTATAGTTAAATTAAAGGGACTCAATACCTTCTAATGGGTTCATGTGAAATAAACATACAAGTCTGTAAAACAACTATCATCAACACATATATAAATGAATTATATTGAGACTTGGACTTGAGACTGAATGTAAATATTGCCGTTGAAGTGTGATTACCGATAAAAGTCCAATTAGTCCAATAAGATACCAAAGTTGATAACTTTTTGACAGCAAACATTAGACAAAATGTCAAGGCGTTGAACATTATTTTGAAAACAATATTCAGACTAAAATATTTGACCTTACTACACGATTACCGATGTTTGTTGAGAAATCACTATAACAGTTTTGTGTTCATAACAGTGGTTTCAACACAGGAAATTTTGTTATCTGGGATGAGTGGTTTGGGGTGGCTGGCCCCGGGATTCTCGGAAGGACCGAATGGTCCTCCCCTTAACCCCTATACTATCAATAGTTTATATATTTCAAGATCTTCGTAGTGGTGATGTTTTATAATGTTTGCACATTTACCCACTGCGAGTGCCTTGTGTCCCTTTAAGTGTGCACTCGCATGCTGAACATGTAGATAAGATAAGTTTATTAATTGGCAGATCATCCTCATGAAGAGAGTATACGTGTACTTAAATATACAAAAAGTACAGTGCGTAATACACAATATAGTAGGGATATTACATTAATATAGCGTGAGGTGCATGTACATGTATTCACTGATTATTAGTTTCGCGATGCTCATCGCGTGGAAACTAATCTGCGTATCATATGACAAATTGAATATCATATGTTGGAGGTGTCTATGCATACATTTTGAGAAGCTGTTCATTTTGGGACATGTTTCAAAGCTGATAAGTTTGTATACGCTACCACTGAATGGAATTCGATGTAATCCGCATGTATATGTATTACATGTAAACAGGCATACACAATGCCAATTATCTTAATTACGCCCTTGTCCCTGATGAGTCGTCTGCGCTAAAATACATGAAACACTTGCTTCACCTTAATATGACTATCGAAGTACAGCAGTGTCGGGCATTGTCAGGGACGTTGATAGGGAGTTCCAACTCTGGGGGGGGGGGGGGGGGTGAAACCATAAAATTTCCAACTATATAGGATTTGGTCTAATAAAATTTCCAACTATATAGGATTTGGTTTTGAGTAATGCAAAATTCCAATATTGGCTTAATGGCTTAAAGGTACGGTTGGCCTTGACGGTGGGTATCCTGTGAAAATATTTCCACCCGTCAAAAACCGCCACAAACAGAAAGAACAACAAAATGTAGACAGACTTTGTCCGTATACAAATAAGAAATATCGCATAAGCAGTATGTTATTGTCATATTTTTGACCATTGTTATGTAAACAAAAGCCTAAAAAGTTACTTTTCTGGTGTTTGTTTATATTATGATGGTAAACATAAAGAGCGTTCTTTGTTGGTGAATTCCTGATATGGAACGAATAAAGAGCGTTTATGCCATTTGTGTGTGATTAGCCAGCAGCATTGTGTCGTCTTCTGTAACACAATCAGGCTCTTGTTTAGGTAAAATACAGTAAATCTTTATGATAACATGCTGTTTACGCGATGGTCATGGTATATATGAACGAAACTGTATGCGTTTTAATGTTTTTCTGTTTACGGTGATTGGAACAAATATGAATATTTTCGACAACTAAGGCCTCACGTGCCTTTAATAATTTGGGTCACTGTGGCCGGATTCGTCATCTCCAGTTTAAACCTCCGAGTTTAAACTTGGTTTAAACCTACATTGGCGGTCCAGCCAAACCGGGTCTAATGGGGCGTTTTTGTCGTTCAGTGGCCAGCTATAATTGACAACTGTATTCGGTGATATGAGCATGCAGTCAAACATCCCTATTACCAATCGGACCCGGGGTCAATACTATGAAACTTTTTCTTTGTAAGAATCTACAATTGTCTGTAAGAAATAACAATGTATCATTCCGCCAGTACTATGAACCTACGATTACAAACATAAATCACAAATAGTACGTGTTCTTTGTATTTACAAATATCTCCAATCACAAAGAATGTTCGAGTACTATGAAACATAATTTTTCAGTTTTCGCACCCTAAACCCGGATAATATATCCATCTATGATTCGCAGGGACGTGGCGACAAGGGTTCGATTAACCCCCTCGTGAAAATATTTTGTCAGCTGGAAATCTCAAGTACAACCCACAGGGACGTCGTGACAAGGGGGTTGGGTTATGTTTCTCGCCCCAAACATTTTATCAACACGTTCACCAGCTGGAAATTTGATACCTGAAACAACATGAATTGGAAATTTTACAACAACAATAGGTTGAACTTGTTCTGTTATTTTGTTTTTCCAACAATTTATTAGGGGGTATGTGTTTGATTTAGACCAACATTTGCATATTTACCTCCTTTGGTCAAAAGTTTGGATTGAAATGGCCTATATTTAGAAATTGTCAAAACTTAGGGGGTGTCAGCTTGGATGTGAGGTAGCAGTATGTGTTCATTGTAACTACTGAATTACCCTATTTATTAAAAGTTACAACGTTAAGGAACTTGTCTAGAATGTCTAGAATGTCTATATAGGGTGTCAAACAGTTTGAAATTATAAAATGACCACCACTCCTATTGGATTTGTTTGGTTTATTAGGGTTTATCGTCGTTCTAGCCGCTAGGCCACACACGACGTTGTCAATTTTACAGGTGGAGGAAAGACCACGCAGAGGCTTGATTTCACCGAGAAATTGTCCCACTGCGTGTAGAAACCACCGACCCCCGGAAATCAACTGACAAACTTGCCCAGATACACGATTCCGGTCACCCTCCCTATGGTGGGGTTCGAACCAGCTTCGTCAGCGCTGGACGGCCTGTGACGGTGTAATTCACCTGGCACTCTACCGATTGGACCATGCACCGGGGCCCCCACCACTCCTATAACCGAGACCATTAGAACGTCCCTGCTTCGATACCCCCCCCCGATAAAATAGAGCCACGTTACTGCCTCGATATGGCATGATAAGAGTAGCGGATCAGTTTGAAAAATCATAGGATGGTCACAATATATATATAGTGCTATACCTTCAAAATAATATTTTGTTTTCACAAACTGAATGATTGTAAATTTGTAAAAACAATGATACCAAATTGGTTGTAGTACTCGTTATTACACTGACTTGTACTTACATAAATACACAACAAACGAACAGTTTATTTGTTAACTTTGCGCAGACAAGTGATCATCAACTTAGCAACCCGTGAACCGATTGGATAGCTCTGATCAGCGATCACCTCTCAACTTATGATTGGTTATTTCTTTTGTAACTTTGGCTTGCCGTGATTCAATATATTGTGAATCACTCACGGGCAAAGGTTTGCCCGTGAGCAATCTACAATAATCAACAGTAGATCTTTGTGAAATTTGCGAGATTTTGTTAGCTCATCGTTTCATAGTACCGGCGTTATCACTAATCACAATATGATAGCACGCATTGTAACTTCCCCATATAAATTGTTGTCAGTTATTTTAGCTCTATATACATGTCCGTCTAATTTGAACTGGTATTCAGATAACACTGATAACGGGTGAATGGGAGCAGAGTGGTGAGTTAGTTTTTTCTAAGTTTTACAGCTGCGTTTTAGGGGTTTCACCTCTCGACCAGTCTAATGTATTACAATAATACGGCAAAATTGTCCCTGTACTATGAAACCACTGTGATAGTTAACACAAATTTGTAATTACAAATTAATAAATACAATTTGTATTTACAGGTATAAAATTGTTCATAGTATTGACCCCAGAAGGTATGCCGATATTACGCTTATTGACACGCCATTAATTATCGCGAATGCGTGCACGCTCATGGGATTTATTTCAATGAGAAACAGGTATTGCTTATGAACAACTAATCCGATATCATTCTGGGTTTCAATCAATCTTGCAAATGGCATGTCTCTCAACACGAGATTCACGTGCTGTTCATCACTTTGTTTGTGATTGATTTTCTGCAAGATGGTTTACACGAAAAGACAAAATGTTGTGTATTTACATGTATATATGTTTATACAAAAGAGTATACGATCTGTCTATCTATCTGTCTGTCCATCTGTCTGTTCGCAACTTTTCTCCCAGACCCTGGACCGATTTCAATCAAATTATGTGTGGTGACTCGGGGTAACTAGGAGGATGGTATAACAGCGTCAGGTTTTCAAAATTTTATTTTAAAAATAAGAACAATGTAATTAAAAAAAAGAAGAAAATATAGTGTTGTTAAATTGAGAAAGGAGTTGAATCTAAGAAGAAACAAAATATAAATGAATTTGTGTTTGTTTTAAATTTAATTAAATGTTGTTGTTTTTTAATTAAAATGTTAAAATGATAAAAGTGTGCGCAAAGGTGTCGCAGGCTCCTAGCGCACAAAGGGGCCGCAGGCGCCTCTGACGCTGAATAAAGGCTCCATAATCTAGTCAATCCTGCACCAAGAGGTCAGTCAAGTAAAGGCAATTTGCTTATGAGTATACACCAGAAGCGGCATCTGAACTGTTGGACAGGTTTTAATAAAGAAATATATTACATGCGTTGCTTTTTTCAATGTTATAAATTTCTCGTCATGCAGAAAATAAAAAAACTTCCCAGGCTTTAAATGAACAGGTGGAATATTATGTGAATGTATGGGCGTAGCCAGAGTAGAGCTGTGTGGTATGATCTACACCAAAATGGGTTTCAAATTTGACCCATAGAGAAATATAATTTTAGGATTGCAAACTACACCCCGTGTACCTGGTATCACCGACCCGGACCGAATGGGAAAGAATTTTCACGCATATAATATGCGAATATTGTGTTTCTCAATGTAAAACTGACAAGGAACCATACGAAGAAGGAATAGTTACCCACCCGATGTCAGTCGGTTTTCCCAGATCTAACAATTTACCAATTTTTAGCGAATTATTTCAATAGTCTTTTCTGTTTTGCTCTCTCAAATTTTCAAGAAAATCTATTCACTAACATAATCAGCGGCCTTCCACACTGCCGACAATATGTCCGTATATAATTGACTTTGTCAAAGAGGCATGGAATTGAACACGTGTCATTCTCAATATGGTGGGACCACTATCAATCCAGATAGATGTCAAAGTCGCGAATCAAGATGTCGATAACACCGGATCTTCTGTGCAGTAAATATCAATAGTACTGATAGAGTTCTGATGAGTTTTCGCGTGTTTTCGCGTGTATTGGAGACTAATGAGTTGGACGTATCTCATCTAAATATGAATACCATTTTCGAATCATGTATACACATCTATTATGGATCGATTAATTAAATTAATTGAACATCCATCTCAGCAGTCAAATTTGCTCAAACAAATAGGCGAATGAAAGATTGCGTATATATTACTTAAGGCCCTGATTACAAGAACATGCATACTGTCGGTTCGGATATCAGTTTAGTCGTATCATAATCAGGTGCGTATTGAGACCCAATATGGCGAAAAAGCCCATATAGATTCAAGCTACTTCATCTTACTTGCCATGCATTAAATTTTGTCATCAGAGACAATGTTTCTGTTTTTTTTAACTGGGGGTGTCTCGCCCACTGTGTAGGAACTGTTACATCGGAAATCGTTCTATCGCCGGTTTGTGATGGTTCTTGCCTGATTTGTGACGGTTCTTGCTGATCGAAATTATACATTTTCACGACTTTTTGACAGTTAAAACGCAATTTTGAGGCATCTAGGTGATAATTCGATTAGTTATTTTCGATCCCATAACAATCTGTGGCACCAATGAGCGTGTTAATAACGAAAAATTCATTGTGCGAGTCATAACAACGACAAGAACCGCGAATTTTGATTATTGTTTGGGTTCTCTCCTGATCGAGTCGGTTCTGTCCCCATTAATCGTTCTATACGGGTAAAACTATTGCTAATATTTGCCATGGTACATGGTTCAAACTGCCAATTTTGAGAAAGTATACAAAGATAAACACAACAAACTATGCATTAAGTTGAAATTTGCACCACTTGTCATTAATTTCGACGAATTACACTGCCTTTCTATATGCTTATCGAATAAGCTGTGTTACGCCTATCAAAATTCACAAAGTCGCCAGCTAGTTTGAAAAATAACGCGTTTTGCAGGCCCGACATTTCCATGAGTCAACAGCCGGTTAACAATAGTGAAATTTCATTGCGCTGGACTTCGTAAAGCGTGAGCGTAAACGGGATATATAGAGTTATCTGTCTTGTATTTTATCTATTATATATTTTGGAACTTATGTCTGTATGTATGTATTTGTGTTATAGACTCGAAAAACGGCTCGACCGATCCGACTCAAATTTGGTGTGTAGGCCTACTTTGATCCGGGGAACAATATGGGCGGGTCCAATTTCACGTGCGTCCGTGTCATTGACCTTGACCTCGCTCAAATACGCTCATATAGGCATGTTTCTGGACCTCGACCGATCCCACTCAAATTTGGTAGCTGGTTCTACTTTGATCACGGGAACAATATGGGCGGGTCCAATTTCAATTGCGACCGCGTCCTTGACCTTGACCTCGCTCATATACGCTCATATAGGCATCTGTCTGGACCTCGACCAATCCGACTCAAATTTTGGTATAATGTAGGCCTACTTTGATCCCGGGAACAATATGGGTGGGTCCAATTTCACGTGCGACCATGTCCTTGACCTTGACCATATTCGCTCACATAGGCATGTTTCCGGGCCGATCGAACAATAGTTTGCCCATGCGGAGACGATCACAAAAAAATCCATAAATAGCCCGGACGAAGAGGGCCGGGCACATCGGCTAGTGTTGTCTATTTTCGTAGACGTATTTTACTCAACAAAAAGCCAAAAATAGGACGTTAACAGTTAGTTGACACCCATACAATGCTCTGATTACGCAGTTTATGAAGTTTATGTCGGGCATCCGCTTGCTGGATGCTGATTATCTAGGTTAAATTCTAGAATTCTAGAATATGCAGCTATTAAAGCATATACAAGCACGGTAATCTTCCATTCAATCATATTTTAGATTGACTAGGGATCTCTGATTTTTTAATAGAAGATATAAAAAAGCAAAGAATCCTACAGTTACAAATATTATTATATGGATGTTAAACCTTTGGTTACTAAATGCGCTGTAATGAGAATTGACTTGAATCCTATTGCTTAATTTGTAGGAATTCTTAGCTATTAAGTTCAACAATCAGTAACATATAAAAAAGAGAAAAGAATCATGCAGTTACAAATATTATTATATGGATGTTAATTCTTTGATGACTAAATGTGCTATAAAGAGCAGCTACTTGAATCCTATTGATTCATTTGTAGGAATGCTCAGCTATTAAATTCAACATGCAGTAACAGATTGTTTGAATTATTAGCTAAACATTCATACAAATGAATCATTAAAACATTGTGTTATGGGTGTCTGAACCTGGCTATTACAAGGCACATTATTATTCCTCGCTACTAACGTGTCAAGTGAGCAGGGACGTGGGCTGGAGGGTATCCAATGTTGGGGCGTCCACTTTGGAATTTCCAACCGCACCATCCCCTTGAAACAGACCAAACTCACGCACAAGGCCTGAGCTTTGGTTTTCCCCAACTGCATGAAACAATTTAGCTCTAGATTGTATACCATTCTGAAGTGAATTGATCAGTAGCCTTTGATTGGCCACCATGCAAACCTGGGGAGAAACTCAGGATACATGGGCCCAGTGAAAAAATGTGGATATCTGAACCTGAAAATTGCAAAAAACATATAGACTGGCTTCAAGATTCCCAAGTGTTGGACGTTTCCAACCTGGCGCCCCACCCCCACACGATTGGAAATGTTCCCAACAGATGGAGAGAGAGATGATTTATTTTGCAAAAGAGCATACATTATTTAATACAAAGCATACTAATTAAATGGAATTAGATTATTTGTCCATTAAACCAGTTTCTTGCCAATTGGGGCGGGGGGGGGGGGGGGGTAAATGTGATATAGAAAACTAGATCACACCTGCTCCCTACTAGTACTTCATGTCCACCCATGATGAGTTTTGGATCAACTCTAAAGACGAGGTGTCCATTTGTATATGTCAAATATGGTTGATTACATGTTTAAAGTGTAGGAAAGTATGCAAATGTTAATCTAAAAACGAAAAAATCCCCACTATTAAATTGTTGTCAAATCAAATTAAGAGAACAATTTCAACATATTGTTGGTGTTAAATTTCAAACCAATCTATTGTAAGATAAGAAATTTGTAACTGTTGAAGATTTTGACCAAAGTTGGGGATAGACACCAATTAAGCACCCCCTCCCCAAGCCCCCCCCCCCCCCACACCCAATCACGTCACAGCCTATCAGTGATTCAGTTGAACGTGATTTCATAAGTTATATTCATGTCTGGGCGACAAACATGTGTAAATGTCCCCCAGACGGACTTCAGAGGAGGAAATATGATGGCGCTGGCATTGATATATTGTCACACCTGGATCTTTCAATAATGCCCAGATTAAGTAAATGAATATAACATATCATATTCTCCTGAGGGTAGATTTATATTACTATTGGTCATTTCTATAGGCGGGCATGATTACGATACTATACTCATCGGGACTTTCAATATTTTATTTCTGCCTATTAATGTCACTTAATCTCCCGTATTAGGTATTTATTGTGTTATTTCTTAATATACCTGTTCTATTATGCAAATTACATAAGCTACAGTCATTATCTGGTTTAAAATGTCAGATACACAAGACGATTTTCGGACCCAAGTGCAGAAATCGTTCGAATAAATCTCATGGACAGAACCGTCACAGCCATGATCGGTTTGAAATAGAACCGTAACACGCGTTGATTACGAGGTCACAGCTCCCAATTATCAACCCGTATCGGGATACTTTCTCGGCTATTTTACAAAAGAATAACACGGGTACACTTTATAGTCAGTGTTTGTCTTCAGAATGCGTTTCATATTTTATACGCCACGAAAAACAAAGAAATTGCGTCCACGTGGCTTGATTTTCAGTGATAACAAGTTGATATGTACGCGTTAACTCGCTAATACCGAGTTAATTGTGGTCTAGAGTTCAGATTTCGATAACACGGCACTTCTGCAGCCTCTGTTCATTCAGGAAAGTTTAATATATTCAAGATATCTATAATTATGCGTGATTTTGTCACAAAAATGATTATTTTCAATCACCAGGAACCGTAACAAATCAGGCAAGAACCATCACACTACCGGCGATATAACGATTTCCGATG
This sequence comes from Siphonodentalium dalli, assembly GCA_032622095.1. Lineage (NCBI taxonomy): Eukaryota > Metazoa > Mollusca > Scaphopoda > Gadilida > Siphonodentaliidae > Siphonodentalium > Siphonodentalium dalli. Next base: position 204,521,319 of record CP136061.1, read on the forward strand.
TAACAGTTCCTACACAGCCCAACCTCATTCAAACCGTTCATCAGGGAGACAAATCTATATATCCATGTATTTTTTCGGGCTACACCCGAAGTCAATGTTCTCTTAGTCTGGTTTTTGGCTCAATTCTAGATCTGGTGTATAACTCTGGCGAATCGCGTGGAAAGCATGGCCGCCTATATGAAACATTCTGTGCTTCAAGCATAATGGTCGACATGACTGACGCCATCTTGTCTGGAGTCTAAGCGGCCACAAAACGCCAGGATTGTTACACTTCAGAATGGGGTTTCTGCGGTGGTCCAAACGTGATACCAAATCGAAGGCATCAAACATTTCGTGTGCGATAGTGCAATTGAAACTCTCTGGGCTCTCTGTCTATTACTCGTCGATACATTTGGAGGTTCACGTGAGCCATTCCCGTTTAATGTGTGTAGATAGTTTGTAACGGAGGGCGTACACGCTGTAAACATATCACATATAAATGTCGATAACTGGCGTCGTAAATATCTCATTAAAATGTAATCATTAGCTTTCAACATCGAAAACGAAAACTATAGTGGAGTCAAGTCAGGTAGGACATCTTTAACGGTGCTCCTGGAATCATTATCTCAATAGGGGTCCGCACTAATAACATGGAATCGATGTTCAACTTCACCGGATATTGGTCATTTAATTGTATACGGACTTCATGTGTTTCAGAAAGTCATACCAAGTTCTGTTCCGATTTTCTTCAGACTATATGAAACAATAAAGAGTGTGTATGTTATATATCAAAGATTGAAAAGAACTTCAAATTTGCGACCACTTTTTGCAAGACATTTCAGATTATACTAAGATTGTCGGCATTTTGTGTATTTAATCACCAATATTAAAAATCGATTAAAGTGACTGGATATGGGCGTAAAGTCTGATTTCGAGACTTCGACGTAAAACCAGCATTATCCCAACATATTACACTAGCTGGTTCACGTCGAATGAAACTTGGACAGACGGACTCACAGAAAGACCTACTCAAGTCACCGATTAGTTTGAGCCGATTTTTCTTCAGAGCAGAATAGAAGAATAAAGAGCGTTCTCCCAAATTAATAACAATTAATGTTCGGTATATGGCGGCGTAAATTCTCATTAAAATGTTCTCATTAGTTTTCAGGATTGAACACGAAAACTATAGTTGAGCAAAGTCAGACTGGAGATCATTACTGATGCTCCGGGAGCCATTATCTCAATAGGGGTCCGCACTAATAGTTTGGAAATCGATGTATAGATGTTGGTCAAGTCATAGGTAAGTTGGGTACTGATTGTTCTCAGAGCAAAGAATAATAAGGAGCGTTCTAGTTAGTCTATTCCTGATATGGTAATACAACGAGCGTCAGATATGTTGAGGATAAACATGCTTTTCTGTTGTGATTTGGGACGATTATCGGTGGAGTTTTGAGATGGAAAATACAGTTTTAAATACCGGCGCAGCGTGTAGCCGGTAAAACGGATATTTTGCATCGGAAAACCTACCGAAAAACGCCCCAAATCAAGCAGACAGCATGTTTATCCCCATTCTAAATCACACACATCGCAAAATCATGCTATAGACATACAAATCTACCCACGAGTTTCTGCAGTGGACGGTATATAATTGATTTTGTCAAAGAAGCATAGGATTGAACATATTTAAAAAAAAGCACATGTCATTCTCAATATGGTGGGACCACTTTCGATCCAGATAGATGTCAAGGGGCGGATCAAGATGTCAGTAACACCGGATCTTCTGTGCAGTAAATATCCATAGTACTTATAGAGTTCTGGTGAGTTTTCGCGTGTTTCGTATGTATCTGAGACTGATGAGTTGGACTACTTATCTCATCTGAATATGAGTCCGTACCATTTTCGAATCATGTATTCACATATATTATGGGTGGATTAATTAAATTAATTGAACAGTCATCTCAGCAGTCAAATTTGCTCATTCAAAAAGGCGAATGAAAATGACGTATACATAAGTCCATGTTCACACGAACATGCATGCTGTCGTTTCGGATAACAGTTTAGTCGTATCCGAATCGGGTTTGTATTAAGACCCCACATGGCGAAACAATACCATACGACTATGGTAATATAAGACGGTCATGTTGTGGACACAGTTAATACCATGCATTAAGGAGGTTATCCTGCCATATATAATAAAGCCACTTCATCTTACTTGCCATGCATTAAATTTTGTCCTCAGAGACAGGGTTTGTGTTTTTAATTTTTTACTGGGGTGATATCTCGCACAACCTCGATCAAACTGTTCAACAATGAAACCAATGTAGATATTAGAGTGTTGGATCAATTAAGTGAACAAAGCAATGATAAATCTGACACAAAACTTCGCAACAAAAGATAAATAATTATGCGTCCGGGGGGGGGGGGGGGGGGGGTGGTCGGAAAAAATGTTCAGGCACGTATGCTGATTTTTTACTTTTGACCCTTGTTGGGACCCACCCACCCCATCGTCCAAATTTTATTCCGTTTTCGGCAGTTTTATCCGACCATTTTTGGACACCCACCCCCTTTTAACACTAAAACAGATTTGCGCAGGGGGTGGGGGAAAAGTTTTTTCCGGGCACATATGCCAGGGTGGGTGGGTGGTCGATAGGACCAACAAACAACTCCGCAACTCAAAGATATTTTACAGTATGGCCTGTAGCCCATGCTAATGGATTGAATTTTGAAATCCAAGATGGCTGCTGGCAGCCATGTCTTTTTTGACCGAATGATCCCAAAATGACTCGTTCCTATTTACATGTCAATGTTAACATCCATGACTAATAGTGTGCACTGAAATTCATATACAGCTGTTTACAGTGAATTTCACCCGCAAATCTCTGCTTTAGTGTTAAAATGGGGTGGGTGTCCAAAAATTGTCGGAAAAAACTGCCGAAAACGGAAAAAATGGACGCGGGGGTTGGTGGGTCCCAACAAGGGTCGAAAGTCAAAAATCAGCATACGTGCCTGCAAATATTTTCCGAATCCCCCTGACTTGCGGGGGGGGGGGGGGATTCACTGTAAACAGCTGTATATGAATTTATGTGCATACTATTTGTGATGGATTGTATAGAACATTCTGTACTATACTATAGTCTGGGGCATATCAAACAAAATGGCCGCCATGACACACGCCATTTTTTCTGGAGTCTGAAAGGTAACTTTTTCTAGTTAGCATCCGGAAAACAAAATCCGGCTTTTAAGTTTTTACTCTGTGACCTTTTGACCTGGTTGACCTTGATCAGATATTCACAACCACATACACCCCCGTTGTATATAGAAATGCACGCCATTTCGTCCCTATCCATCAAAGGTTTACACTGTTTAATTTCCCCCTACCATGTACAGTTCCGGGCCTATATTATTGAAAATATCCTACTATATACAAGGCATGTATTAGCATGAAATTAAAACACAAACAAACATACGAATACGCCCACTCATGTGCACACACACCCCTCCCCCGCCCACCAACATACACAACGACAAAGGAACATCTGCCATGTGCAGACCTGTCCGAAAGATAATGGTATATTCCATATAATGGGGATATTTTACTAGCTCAAGTCCTAAAGTACGTGCCATTCTACGGATTTTCTTTCGTGCACGCGAATCCGAACTGGCAGAACCAGCTTCACCAATGATTTAAGGAAATGTTAGGCGGTCTGCATCCTATATGGACCACACCGCCGTCAACAATTCATAAGTAAATAACTGACAAAATTTATAGCTTTTATAATGAAGTATGACTTATTATATATTACATAATTATTATAATAATTGAAAATTAACGGTTCAATAGAATGCGTGACTGACATTGAGTGATTATCAGTACTAATTCACCGACAAAAACAGTCAAAATGCGAAATACATAATCCGCATCTTTGACATCCCAACTCCGGTTTGGCGACGTCTTATTGCAGTGTCGATCTGCGGCATTGACCCCCATAATTATGGTGAGTACCTACACTTGATCGCGGTTAGTGATTTTTTTTCTTTACGAATCGCACTGTAGGGTGGAACAACTTAAGGTTACTCGAACATATATTTTCTATTGATACACGCATGTTACCGCCGTTAGCGGCGGCTAATTATACCTCAAACGAACTATCTAACGTCAAAAAGTGTCTAGGATTTATGATAAAAACGGATATGAACCGGAATGTCCATTAAATGTAGCGGGGCGACAGAAAGCTATCATAATCAGGGAACATTACGCTTTACGAATTTATGTTTTAAATAGTGGATAGCAACATCAACCGGGCGATAAATACATTCATCTGAGGGAGGATATGTTCATTTATCCAAAACCGCATGGTCCGGTTTCGTGATACCTTCCGGGTTGGTGATATCAGGTACACGGGTTGAACTTTGTGTATAGCATATATGGTCATGTAGTAGCATCGTTTGGTGTCATAATTAAAACGTTCAACCCTTCAAATGAATTCGTAGAAAACACCTGTATTTGTGATTGCCACAATATAGTTGTAAACATTATATTGAAGGAACTTGTCCATATCTGAGCAACGCTCACGTGCGAATGAATCAACTGTGACACGATAACAACAGTCGGCAGTCGCCACGCAGACACGCCCTCACTCGAGATAATTTACAGCTCCACCCTTTGATTGATTGTTTGACAATTCTAAACCGCGATGAAGAAAAGACGGATTCGTCATCTCAAGTTTAACCTCGGTAAAGCTGGTTCAGCTGGACCGCCGAATTAGATGGTTTAGTTGCTGGTTTAAGCTTATAAAACGCAGACAAATTATCGAAATTGACAAAAACTTATCCCCGCACGCTGTATAGGTGTGAGTGCTTGTCGCTTATAAATTTCCAATCAAAATATGGTCGCTGTCGTAATTATTGATTTTCGCAATCAATAAAACGAGGCGGTTCGCATTAGGAAAGTACGATTAATTATCTCGACGATACAGAGACACTAATCTAAACCAACGGTCTGGCTGGACCAGGTTTAAACCAAAGATGACGAATGCGTCACTTAAACCTGCGTTCGCGGGTTTAAACCACGGATTTTGCTGAATCACGGCGGTTTAAACCTAGAGGTTTACGTAGACCAGGTTTAAACCGGAGATGACGAATCGGGCCTATATGTTATTTTAAAGAGTATGGACTGGACTGTGTAAATAAAGACACTGACGCTAACTAGCAAGAATGACATAGCATTGATCCATGTTTTATGTATTTAGTATACTGTGCATGCTGTACATTATACATGATATTAATCAGAATATGGCTGAGGAACAAATACGAGTTTAAATACATGTATTCAAATTCCAAGGAGTCACAAGTTATAACTCACACAATGGTAACAAGTATGCATGCTGAATGATTTTTATATTGTTAAAGCTGTCCTCAGAAAGATATGGAGGTTTGACATTACTATTAGACTAGTGACCATGAATCTATGGTTGGTAAAACATACCAGTCTGAACTTGAAGGAAACGAGCATTACTGGAATTTATTTACTCAAATGACTGTATTAACTTTTAATATTGACATTACATTGCCGCCTTGCAGGACAAATTTAAATACTCTGACTAATATACTGCTATGAGAGGAACTAGATCCATAAGTATAAGTACAACTATTGGAATTTGAGTCATGAAATTTCCATCTATTGAACATTATGGTCCTCATTGGAGGGGGTGAGATACTCACACCACCTGTCGTTACGTCCCTGTGCATTGTGTGGAACAACGTTGCCACTAGTCGTGCAGATTGTTGGCACACATCCGCCGCTTTAGATACAAATCAGATTTACAGTAATGCCCTAATCGACTGAGTGCTTTCCGATGAATGGCAACAAGCCATATTTCCGACTAAATCCTGAAAAATTACCGATAATTCTGCTGTGGTTAAGAGTCCATTATTTAGGGCATTACTGTACATGACGTTCTCGTATTTCGATAAACATCGTTCATATTTATCCTAACACGAACAATTCTGTTGATGTCGTCAATCAGGTGGATACTGGTATATACAAGTGATTGACATATGAAGTTAGAAATGCTCCATCTAAACCTGACTAATGAACATATACTCGCACAAATAGATTCATTGGTTATTCGTGTTATTGTGCTCCCATTTGACCCATCATTAACTAATAACGAGTTATTATGAGTCGATAATGCCACGAAAACATTCTCCTTTTCAGTTCATTATGGACTCAAATGAGGCGATTCGACGCCGATTACCAACCTAAAAGAAATCTTATTGTCGGCACATATATAGAGTATAAATTAGTGTCATTAGTCTCATATATAATTGGGCGTTTCACCATCACGGTGGGGAATCACGTGAGTATCACGCATTCAAAATGGCCGAGGCGATCGCAATCGCGACCAGAAACGAGGGAAAATGTAATACACTATGATAGTGATATATTAAATAGTATTTTGGCAGCTACGAACATACTATTTTTCAAACAAGCTGATAACTCATTTGTGTCCAAACTCCAGTTGTTTGCTCTAACAATCTGACAAAAGTTGTCAGTGGAAAGATTCTCCTAGATGTATGGGCTGGTGTATTCCACGAACCTCCGACTGGCAACTTTGATCAGAATGTTATATAAAACATTTCAGAACAAAGAAGGTATAAAGGTAGGAAAAAAAATAAACTAGCATATGCACGAAACAGTCAACATGATATGTTTTGTGTCAATTCCTCGTATATTATGTTTGTGTGCGTGTTTTGAATGCGTGTGATTCAACAACCTCAAATCGATGTGAGTCCCCACCGTGACCATACTTACTATTGATCATTGCCATATCCAGACGTTCCAGTTGCCCCGAGTGATATCGCTACTATGAGTGCGGGAATCCCTACAAATACACGTACATGTATTACATTCATTTACTCTACTATCCAGAATATTTAGGATAAACGCCCATCAGTCATAATTTAAAAATAAAAAGGCAGCCACAAACAAAATTCTCGTAACTTAAAATAATGATATACTCGTGTATCCAAATACTTATGCTACTAATTAATTTCCCATATAGGCAACATTGTTATGTTTAACCCCTTCTGTACTAAATACTCATTGACGAGTAGTTCCCTTAGGAAATATTCAGATAAGAAGTTCAACAAACGACAATAGTTTGTTGAACTTATTATCTGAACATTTCCCAAGAATGAAAATGAACCTAGGATTATGTGTTTTCTGACTGTGTTTTGCTTGTATTACATTAACACCCATCAACATGAATGATAGACCGTTCCAATGTGAATACTTTTATAACTGATATGCTCATCAAGTTAGTAAAGAAAGGGTTAGGCCACACAGTCGATTCACTGCGTAACTGAGCCAAACTTGTGTCGATTAGAACTCCACGTCGGTCATAATCTGGCAAAAAGTAATTGTGCATGGAAAATTGTCCGTATTATAGCATTTAGCATATCTATGGACCTACGTGTATTTTGATTCCGGCAAGCAAACCAAAGCGAGCCCATGCAGTTCAAACCTTAACAAAATATAGGAAACTAGATACTGTGTCGCCTAAACCCGTTCATGGATGGAGCTTCCTGAATGTTTGAAAATCTGGTGCCAAAGCATTCTCTTATATATGCGACCATAGGTGGCCTCGCATATATTAGAGAATGCATTGCCCTAACAAATTTTAAATTATTTTTTATAATTGTTAAAAAAATGTAAGAAAAAAATGAAAACAAAATATAAAAATCTGTTAAAGAATGTAAACGATAATGATAAAAATTGTTAAAGAATGAAAGAAGAAAATGATAAAAATTGATAAAGAATGTAAGAACAAATTGTAAAAATGATAAAATTGTTAAAGAATATAAGAAAATATGAGAATGATTGTTATAGAATGTAAGAACTTTATAACAGTTTATCAAAAATGATAACAATTGTTAAAGAATGTAAGAAAAATGATAACAAATGATAAAACAAAACGATAAAAATTGTTAAAGAATGTAAGAAAAATAGATAAAAAAGAATAACAAATTGTTAGGCCAATGCATTCTCTTATATATGCGAAGCGACCTAATGTTACACTAGCGCAGCTCCGGTCATGGAAGTCTTAAACTTAAGGGTGAAATCATATTGGTATTATTCATTGATACTCCAACAATGGTCTGTGAAAATACTGTGCCTTGCTGTGAAGCATAGCAAGCCAGACCACGACAACCCATATACGATCATATATACTCACCCCAGCCCATTAGTATCCAGTATTTGACCGTCGATTTAGTGGCGAATATATATAGTATACTGATGGTCATAGTAATGCCCTCGGCGAGCATGAAGAAAAATGCGACGAGGTAGAAATAGTGTAGAAGAACAGCAATTGCAATACAAACAGCCTGTAATAAACGTAATATATTCCTTTAGCAAAAAACGTTATTTAGCGCCCCGCTTGTATACTAATGTATATATTCTTGTTTCGCCTGGGCGCTGGGGTTTTTATTTATAGAAATGGGAATTTTTGGGACGGATTTAAAAGTCGAACTGCGACCCGGAGACCGAGTCTGGTAAAATGTGTAGTTGGGAATTTCAATTTCGTTTATCGTCCTTTACATTATTATGTCAATAATGTTGATTTTTGGTTTGTGACAAGCTATGTCAATTACAAATAAAAGAAATGAAAAAGATAATTTGTAAGTCTTATATTTCAACTTATATAGAAATGTTTCGTTCTGCAGCCAACTGGGGGTTGTGGTCGGAGACGGCCGAGTCGGCCGCCGGTTCGTTAATTAGGTGCTGGTTGTTATTTTTATTTTAACGGAATTATGAGTTAGTCATCGCGTAACCAATATATTTTATATTCTATAATTACAATCATGGGTATAAAATATATGATCTTCAGCGCGTTACCATTTCTGACATTGGTTTTCTTGTCTTACTATATTTTGCACGCGGAGTTACATGTATACATCGTCAGATAACCAAACGCGTCGCTCTGCGCGCATTTGGTATATTGTATATATATATATATTATTCTTGCAGACCTATATCACCGTTAATATATGTATAATTCAAAATTTCAAATAAACAAAATATAGAGGAATATACAAAATATCCATCGACTTACGTATCCAGGGGAACTGATAAACTAATAAATAGAATGCTCGCGGAAAACCGCTCACTGTTATCTCAAGACCGGTCCACGATAGATAACTCCACAAACCATACCAAGAGAACGCTTTTCGAATTACTGCATGGCTTTTCAAGACAAAATATGTTCCTTCCAAATATATACCTACATGGGGTAATACACCAGTAAATGTACTAGATAAGTATACAAACTTTTAATTTTTGTGATTTTCACGAGGATTCAACTCAAGTTCACTTCAATAAGAAATATCGCATAACAGTATGTTATTGTCATATTTTTGACCTTTGTTATGTAAACAAAAGCATAAAAAGTAACTTTAAAGTTTGTTTATATTATGATGGTAAACATAAAGAGCGTTCTTTGTGGGTGGATTCCTGATATGGAACGAATAAAGAGCGTTTATGCCATTCGTGTGTGATTAGCCAGCTTCATTGTGTTGTCTTCTGTAACACAATCAGGCTCTTGCTTAGGTAAAATATAGTAAATCTTTATGATGACATGCTGTTTACGCGATGGTCATGGTATAAATGAACGAAACTGTATGGTCCGAATCGGCATCTCTGGTTTAGACTAGGTTTTATTCTAGACCAGGTTTAACTCCAGTTTAAACTAGGTTTAAGTAGGGTTTAAACTTGGTTTTACAGTAGTTAAACCAGGTTTATGGGAGTAAAACTGGGTTCTAGCGTACTTAAACCAAGTTTTGTGATAAACTCAGTTTAAGCTGAAACTAGGTTTTATTAACGTGATAAAGTTATGGTAATATTACTAATTGTTTGTGGTGAATTGGCTATATAATCATCAGTATAAGCTTAGGTGTATATGATTTATACGTACCATACGTCTCGCCTCGAACATACACCTTTAAATATACTTTGAAAAAAATTCAAAGTTAAACCACCCTACCCCAGGTTTGACTAAAACCTAGTTTTTTGGGTTTAATTATTCGGCCGATATTTTTCGCCCAATATTGATGTTGTTTCTTCGTGAATATGAGAGTGTTTATTTTGAATTGGGGAGGCGTTTATGCGCGGGCGTTTGTCACTCAATGTAGATGCAGGAGAGTCTTAGTGGAATTCGGGGAGGCGATGTCGGTACTTATGAGATAAATTCTAACAAAATATGTGCCAGTGTGATGGATGATTTCTTGCTATATATGTCTGTTTGCAATTCGCTCGTTCGGATGTCGATTTGGCGGCTGAGAGCATGGCGGGATCGGACTGATCAGATAGACACGTTAGACACGAACATGACTTTTGAAACTGATTCCTTATTCACAAAATAAGGTCTCTTTCGGTCTATTTGACGCATGGGTTGGTGGCCCGCCCAAATACCCATCAGAGACACCCAAGCCTTCACCCGGGGAAGGGTAACGGCCACCCTGAGGGGGTGGAGTATGGACTATTTGGGAGAACTGTAAGGATTTCGGCCAATTTGATAGTATGGGTGGGTGGCTCGCCCCAAATAACCCATAGAAACACCCCACCCCTCACATCCGGGGGGGGGGGGGGGGGTACAACCCGAGGGGGTGAACGTGGGATATGGACCATTTTCGAGACTGGTAAGGATTTCGGCCAATTGACGGCATGGATGGATGGCCCGCTCAAATGTCCCATAGAAACAGCCCACCCCGAACGCTGGGGGAACCACACAGGAGGTGAAAATGGGGTATGGACCATTTTCGAGAACGGTAAGGATTTCGGTCAATTTGAGGGTATGGACCATTTTCGAGAACGGTGGGTGGCACATCCCAAATGCCCCCCATAGAAACACCCCACCCCCACCGGACCCCATTTTCACCCGCTCGGGTAGAACCACCCGCGGTAAGGGTAGGGGTGTTTCTATGACTATATTTGAGGGCGGGCCGCCCACCAATGACGTCATATTGGCCGAAATCCTTACCGTTCTCGATAACGGTCCATACCCCATTCTATGGGGTATTTTGGGCGTGCCACCTACACATGCCGTAATATTGACCAACAGAGGCATGTTTTTGCGAATAATGAATAAAATGCTCCATACCCCATTTTCACCCCAGCAGGGTGGTACCCTCCAGGGATGAGGGTAGGTGTCTATATGGGATATTTTGGAGCGGGCCACAAACCCCTGTCGTCAAATTGGCCAAAATCCTTACCGTTCTCGAACATGGTTCATATCCCACCTTCACCCGCCGGGTGGTGACACACCCCACCCCGCCCGGATGTGAGGGGTGAGGTGTTTATATGCGTTATTTGAGGTACCCTTCCCCGGGGTGAGGGTTGGGGTGTTTCTATTCGGTATTTGGGCGTACCTAATTTCCACCTCCTCTGGTGGGACCCCTCCCCCCGGTGAGGGTGGGTAGGGGTGGTTCTATGGTGTATTTTGATCGTGCCACCCACTCCTGCTGCCAAATGAATTAGCCTAAATCCTTACCGTCCATACCCCTGTTATCCCGGGGTGAGGGGTGATGTTTCTATCGGGTATTATGGGCGAGCCACCCTTTCATGCCGTCAAATTCGCCGAAATCCTTCCCGTTCTCAAAAATGGTCCATACCCCATTTTCACCCGTCCGGATGGTACCACCGGGGTGTTGGTGCTTCTATGGGGTATTTGTGGTGGGGCCCCACCCATGCCCTCAAGATATATTTTTGAGTTCCAAAAGTCACGTTCGTCCATGATATTAGATAATATCTAACCGTTATAATACAACAGACCGTGCATTCGTCGTGATTTCTCAAAGCGCACGGGTTATTCCCCTGATTAGGAGATTATATAGCGACAACAGGTCGCTTGACCGGACAATGAATTGACAAGTAGCGATAATAAACAGACAGACCACGCCTCCTATTCTTACAATTGGACAAGTGTGGCCCACAGGTAACGCAATCGACCAAATCTATGTCGTCCCAGCGGTGGAGAAAAACTTGGTTTTACTACTAAAACCCAGTTTAAACTGGTAGTTTAAACTAGGTCTAAACTGGAGATGCCGATTCGGACCTATGTCTTTATATGTGTGAATTTTTGATATTACTGCACCTAAAGCTCTGCCTGCTGACTTTGCCAAAGTGTCTGCAGTAATGGCAAAATCTCCATTTTCATGAAATATTATTCCAAGGTACTTATATTTTTCTTCAATTCCAACTACATTATTGTTAAAAACAAACATATAGGTCCGAATTGGCATCTCTGGTTTAGACTAGGTTTTATTCTAGACCAGGTTTAACTCCAGTTTAAACTAGGTTTAAGTAGGGTTTAAACTTGGTTTTACAGTAGTTAAACCAGGTTTATGGGAGTAAAACTGTGTTTTATCGTACTTAAACCAAGTTTTGTGATAAACTCAGTTTAAGTTGAAACTAGGTTTTATTAACGTGATAAAGTTATGGTAATATTACTAATTGTTTGTGGTGAATTGGCTATATAATCATCAGTATAAGCTTAGGTATATATGATTTATACGTACCATACGTCTCGCCTCGAACATACACCTTTAAATATACTTTGAAAAAATTCAAAGTTAAACCACCCTACCCCAGGTTTGACTAAATCCTAGTTTTTTGGGTTTAATTATTCGGCCGATATTTTTCGCCCAATATTGATGTTGTTTCTTCGTGAATATGGGAGTGTTTATTTTGAATTGGGGGAGGCGTTTATGCGCGGGCGTTTGTCACTCAATGTAGATGCAGGAGAGTCTTAGTGGAATTCGGGGAGGCGATGTCGGTACTTATGAGATAAATTCTAACAAAATATGTGCCAGTGTGATGGATGATTTCTTGCTATATATGTCTGTTTGCAATTCGCTCGTTCGGATGTCGATTTGGCGGCTGAGAGCATGGCGGGATCGGACTGATCAGATTGACACGTTAGACACGAACATGACTTTTGAAACTGATTCCTTATTCACAAAAAGGTCTCTTTCGGTCAATTTGAAGCATGGGTTGGTGGCCCGCCCAAATACCCATCAAAGACACCCAGCCTTCACCCGGGGGAGGGTAACGGCCACCCTGAGGGGGTGGAGTATGGACTATTTTGGAGAACTGTAAGGATTTCGGCCAATTTGATAGTATGGGTGGGTGGCTCGCCCCAAATAACCCATAGAAACACCCCACCCCTCACATCCGGGGGGGTACCACCGAGGGGGTGAACGTGGGATATGGACCATTTTCGAGACTGGTAAGGATTTCGGCCAATTGACGGCATGGGTGGATGGCCCGCTCAAATGTCCCATAGAAACAGCCCACCCCTGAACGCTGGGGGAACCACCCCAGGAGGTGAAAATGGGGTATGGACCATTTTCCAGAACGGTAAGGATTTCGGTCACTTGACGTCAGCAGTGTGGGTAGCCCACTCCAACTACCCCCTAGAAACACCCTCACCCGGAGGTACCCCCCCGAGGGGATGAATGGGGTATGGACCATTTTCGAGAACGGTGGGTGGCACACCCCAAATGCCCCCCATAGAAACACCCCACCCCCACCGGACCCCATTTTCACCCGCTCGGGTAGAACCACCCGCGGTAAGGGTGGAGGTGTTTCTATGAATATATTTGAGGGCGGGTCGCCCACCAATGACGTCATATTGGCCGAAATCCTTACCGTTCTCGAAAACGGTCCATACCCCATTCTATGGGGTATTTGGGGCGGGCCACATACACATGCCGTAATATTACCAACAGAGGCATGTTTTTGCGAATAATGAATAAAATGCTCCATACCCCATTTTCACCCCAGCAGGGTGGTACCCGCCAGGGATGATGGTATGGTGTCTATATGGGATATTTGGAGCGGGCCACACACCCCTGTCGTCAAATTGGCCGAAATCCTTACTGTTCTCGAACATGGTTCATATCCCATCTTCACCCCTCGGGTGGTAACCCACCCACCCCGCCCGGATGTGAGGGGTGGGTTGTTTATATGCGTTATTTGAGGTACCCTTCCCCGGGGGTGAGGGTTGGGGTGTTTCTATTCGGTATTTGGGCGTACCCAATTTCCACCTCCTCTGGTGGGACCCCTCCCCCCTGTGAGGGGTGGGTAGGAGTGGTTCTATGGTGTATTTTGATCGTGTCACCCACTCTTGCTGCCAAATTAATTAGCCTAAATCCTTACCGTCCATACCCCTGTTATTCCGGGGTGAGGGGTGATGCATGTTTCTATCAGGTATTATGGGCGTGCCACCCATTCATGCCGTCAAATTCGCCGAAATCCTTCCCGTTCTCAAAAATGGTCCATACCCCATTTTCACCCGTCCGGATGGTACCCCCGGGGTGGTGGTGTTTCTATGGGGTATTTGTGGCGGGCCCCCACCCATGCCCTCAAGAGATATTTTTGAGTTCCAAAAGTCACGTTCGTCCATGATATTAGATAATATCTAACCGTTATACAACAGACTGTGCATTCGTCGTTATTTCTCAAAGCGCACGGGTTATTCCCCTGATTGGGAGATTATATAACGACAACAGGTCGCGTGACCGGACAATGAATTGACAAGTAGCGATAATAAACAGACAGACCACGCCTACTATTCTTGCAATTGGACAAGTGTGGCCCACAGGTAACGCAATCGACCAAATCTATGTCGTCCCAGCGGTGGAGAAAAACTTGGTTTTATTACTAAAACCCAGTTTAAACTAGTAGTTTAAACTAGGTCTAAACTGGAGATGTCGATTCGGACCTATGCGTTTTAATGTTTTTCTGTTTACGGTGATTGGAACAAATATGAATATTTTCGACAACTAAGGCCTCACTTGCCTTTAACGAAATATGGATTGATTGTAGTTCCGTCGTATGACCTCTGTTGTATTTCCAGCTTTGATGAATGAAATTTTGGTGATAGTGAATAATGCGGCCATCTCATAGCCAATTGGTTCGACAGCTATATTTTATTCGTTTTCAGATTTGTACACGTTCATTGGGTATAGTATATTATAGCCCTCCCAAAAGATTTTAACTGAACTAATAAGTATACATGTGACAGAAAAACATAAATAATTTAGAAAAACTATCTAATCAGTCCGATAGTACAATCACTTTCTCACAAATTGTGACAAGGTGTGAGCCTTGCCAAAAGAACCATCCATATCTTAAAATGATATCTTCGTGCACATGAACTTATCTTTATAGTTGCCAAAAACAGAATGCCACTTAAATACTAGAATCCACAAGCGAAATTTTCCTGGACGTGGAACAGTCTCGAGTCTGTTCTGAATCATTTCAGTCAACAACGTAAACACGTTGGTAGCTAGTAATAGTATTTATACAGTTTATATTTAAGTTCGGTTATCTGAAGGTCATGTGACTGCCCAATGCTTAGAGTGTAAAGTTTTCAACGAATTTAACTCGGGCGGGGATGCCGGCTTCCGCAGATGTACGCACCGGATAATATGACACCGCCATTACTGTACATTAACGCCATATGAGCCCTTTTTTTCTTCTTTTTTTTAAATTTTTTATTTAGCAGAAAGAATGACAAAGGAAGAAACACAAATTCACAGACATTCATTCTCTCAATCCAAGGCTTGGAAGAGTGAGACTCTACCATGCACTGGCCTACTTTCTTACATATAATTCTAAAAAATTTAAAGGCACACAGTGTGTTTGGATAATTTTAACAAAGAGTGATCAGGTTAAAAGTGAATTTTAGGCTACGCTGGTATAATTTATTTTTCTCCAGAAAATTGGCTCTATTTTGCTACAACCATGCTGATAACATAATTTTTTGTTTTTTGTTTTGTTTTGTTTTGTTTTTCTTCAAAATATTTGGTTACATGTAGTATTTAAAGTTTGTATAATCAAAGTTCCAAACACTATGTGCAGTTTTAAATATTTTTACATTCTGAATTTACCAAAAAAACAATATAAATAGACAATCTAACATATTGCAACTGTATTGCAAATATTGTAGTTGTTGTAATTATTGGTTCGACAGCACTCGGGGAAAATACACAACGCTCTCTTGATGTTTCGGACTGTGGCTGAACAAAAATTGTGGTATTGTTAAGCAAACCGGCATATCTATTGACGATCTCGGGGAATATGATTGGAAAGTAAAAATGCTCGATGTACTGAAATTGTACATATATTGTATACGTGTCTGCCGCTCGGGTACCGGGTAATTGATTTCTTTTGTGTGTTGTCCAGTCATTGTTAAGCTCGGGGTGTACTTTGTGACTGAAAAATCTTGTTTTCAATTACACTATTATTTAATTTTTAAGGCATTTCGAAGTGTCAGCCATTGGTTATCGAATTCATAGTTCATGTTACATTTTGCGTTGTATCTCTCGCATTCATACCTAAATTGAAGATCACAAAGGAACGGTCGAAGTGATAGTTGTGTGGGCGTGAATTTTGTTCTATATATATATTGTTTCAGCACTAGTAGGAACAGATTACTTTTTGAATTTTTGTATTCATGATCTATGCCAATAATTATATTCTTTTTTGTTAGATCAATGGGAAATTGGTTGTTTCTTGCCCATGTTTCAATTTCTATCATAAAGGTTTTGACGTGGGGACAGTCCCAGAAAATGAGAGAAATGGTTTCCTGTACGCTATGACAACGATTGCAAAAATCGTCGACTGGAAGGTTAGCCAACTTCAGAAATTTATTGGTACTAATAATTCGTGTGTTTATTCTGAATTGGAGCCACTGTAATTTCGTATCCGTTGTCGTTTTAAAGGGCATGCTCAAATATTCTTCCCAATTTTCGATTTTCTCGCCAAATTTGGATTCCCATTTTTGACATGCATTCGGCATGGTTTTCTCATTTGATAGAATTTTATAAAATAATTGACAGCCTTTTACACAACGGAGTATCGGAATGAGATTGTTTGGTATACATGGGTAGGGTATACGGATTAATGGTTGGTTAAGAGAACTTGCCAATGACATAATCTGACGCTTTATGCTGTTGATTGTTATGAAATCCACGCGGATGTTGAAAGTTGCATAAAGTGTGCGTGGGGTATGGAATGTATTATCTGATTGGAATAGATCATTTATAAAATATATTCCGGCATCTCTCCACGATTTAAAGTTGATCGACAAACCTCCGATTTTTATTTTCGGATTATTCCATACAGTTGAGGCCATAATACTATTATTTGAATTATTTAATCGCATAAATTTACACCATGCTGAGAAAACATCTCTCCAGAATGGATTTGCGAACTTGTCTGTTTGCTTTACAATATAATTTGGGTGATAAATGAGAAAGAGTGGGTCTTTTAAAAAAGAGTTGCCATTGCATAATGAGGCCCATTTCGATTGTTTGCAAACCAAGCGTCTAATCCAGCTAATTTTCATGGCGCTATCAAAGTTTTCAACATTAATCATCTTCAAACCTCCGTACATATATTCGGTACATAATTGTTTTCTTTTTATTCTATCGCGTTTGGAATTCCAGATGAAATTATATAGAATGGTATTTATGGTCTTCAAAAATGCTTTATCTGTACTTGGGAGGGTTATAAATAGGTGTGTCAATTTTGGTAAGATAAGGGATTTGACAACTGTTATTCTACCTAACGGGGTCAGGAGTCTGTGTTTCCAAATTTGTGTGATCTTTTCTATATCTTCGAGTTTATAATTGTAGTTTATATTCATGTTTGTTAAATTATTGTCGAAATGTATCCCTAGAAAATTAAAAGTGTTTACAGTAGACAGGTTTAATTCCTTATGAGCCCTTAACTGGTCCAAGCAGTGTCGAGTATTCACTGATTCTCCAACATTGCTTGACTGGTGAAACAAGCCAACTCTGCGCTACCTACAGTAATGCAGTACGTTATTTTCATATGGTTGGCATAGCATTCACTGAACTGCAATCACCGTGAAATAACCGTATTTGGTTAACTGTTGAAATTCAACTGGAAATAATTCATAAGTCAGAAATATGTGATATGTTTTTGAGCAGAAAAATATCTCTAAAAGCTAAATAATAGTGAAGTTGGGTTGAATCCTCGTAAAAATCACAAAAACTGAAGCCTGGTATACTTATCCCACATATACTGATAGTTCAAGAAACAAAGTGTTTCTAATGACACCCGGAAGAACATTATCTCACAGAGAGTCGTATCATCGTGGAATGTATTTCATGGGCATGTGGTTGAAGCGAACATCTTAAAGGAGTTCAGAGAACAGTTTGATAATCACTGGAATGAACTAATTACAACATTAACAATATTGGTAAGGGCCGAAGTCTTTATTCCCTAAAATTGCGATGCTGTTTATGATTGATTCACCGGTTAAAACATATTACCAGGGAGAGTGTGCTTGTTTCGAATATATTGCTCAAACAGTGCAATTTTGGACCTACTTCGTTATAAAATACGTCCATATTTATCATATTTCGACCTCAAAATAGGTTCTCGTTTAGTTGTTAATCCAGGGGAACATGCTGTTATATTGAGTACACTCACTTATGTGAGAGTCGTACACCGTATATACGTTTATTATGAAAACAGTCAGTTCGTGGCACCGAGTCCACTCACCTACCTTGTCCTCGGTCTTTTCCACACCTGCGAGGAAAATAACGTAAGCCGTTACAAGGGAACCACTCAGGTTCAGCAATATTACCGCTTTGTCAGCTCTAAGAAATCTGCAATAGAAATGTATTCAAGACTAACACAGTCATATAATGCACCTATTGCCACTTTTATAACGCTTATTACCCATGTATCGGGGTATGGTGTTGGTACAAGAGTTTCGAGCTCTGTTAATTAGATGACGTCAACATAAATTTGTCAATACGTATTGTATTGGCGTCGCTGTCACCTATTCATGAACGCTGCCATACTCGCGGCACGCTTATTGTGATGGGTCATTTCTGGTCGGTTCTGCGCCCGCACCAAGTATACATGTACACTTGAACTTTACTAAGATTGAACATAAGTTGTATAGGTAACGATATAGCCTGTTCTCCCATAGATATTCTCATTTAGAACTTATTTCAAACACACGAGCTAGGCCCATATAGGGATTATTTGAATCTGAATTAAGCTCTATATGAACCTAAATGGGACACGATCAAAACAGTCGTATGTGCGCCTATTTTAATTCGAAATATGCTCATATAGGCACTATTTAATCTATTTATTCACCGACAAGACGTACCAGATGAACGCTCGTATTAATGTGTTTCATTGCAGCCCTCGCCATTCAACAGAATAATGTGTATCAGTCCTATATGAGCTTATTTCAGAATCAAATAAGTTCCATATGAATATATGTGAATATTTAGGTCCTATATGCACCTATATGAACCTATATATAGGACTAATGTGACACTGGCTATTCGATTATATCATCATGTTGTCATGCCCACGGTTAGTAAGCCAGGGCAGTACAAAGCTTACGACGCGTGGTATGGCCTTGTCCGTTTCTGATAAAGTAGAAGATATACCCATATTATATACTTAGCTGGCACGCATATCGTCACGAGGGGATAAATTATAGGTACATATAGCAACAACAAAAACAGATGAAACTGCCTGTTTTAAAGTTCGGTATCTGATTTTAGAGATTTAGAGAATGTATGGTGCCATATTGGCTTCACATTAGCACAATAATGAATGGTTGGTCTAAGTACCATAACCGCCATTGGTAGAATGGAAGTATAGTGTCTTACTTCCATAGAAACGTATATACTGCCATGGTGGCCAGCAAACCGGCTATCGAGATTGCACATCCGCCGAGGGAAATGTAACTTAGTATCTGTGTGTGTGACGACAGCTGCAAAAAAGTGAAAAGTTTATTGTCTGATAATACATCATTCAGTTAGTAGGAACATACCACCAATATATTAAAGATACCCGAAGTGGACTCATGCAAAATGACATACAAGTCTGTAAAATAAATAAAAGTAGTGATAATGAGATATCAAATGTTAAAGGCCCACTTAATTTTACAACCCCATGATAATTTTACATAAAATATATGCCATATTAAATACCTTTGTATTATCAACTTGTTCGGTTTAATAAACTGAAAACATGTTTTTGTGTTGTGCTCAAGTTTCATTATTTTAAATGGATGGGTAATAACTCTATATCTTAAGGCATAGAGTTATTCCCCTTCCATTTAAAATACATTTTAATTTGAATTCTATTGCATTCTGGGAGCCTTGGCGGGGGAAATCTTTCTATGATTTCAACTGTGTTTTCTATTTATCTATGGGCATCTTCTGAGACAGACGTTTTAAATGGTGATGCATTATAGTATTTTAATCATATTGAATGGCATAGATTGTTATTAAAACCGTATATCAAGGCACTATAAACAATAATTGGTGACCCCAAAATTAAATGGGCTTTTACAAGCATTGTTATGTAAACAGTAGTTACATTGGAATTACCTATAACAGTCCATTTAGTTCAATAAGACACCATCGTTTAATAAAAACTAGATCATAAACATTGGAAAATGTCAAAGCACTGAAATATATTGTGAACTTATATTTGAACTTACTACATGAACTAGCGTGAGTATATCTATTTATCCCAGCCTGTTCTCCCGAAAATAAGCTCATATTTTAAAAACATCTAAGCCCATATCTGCATTATTTGAACCTAATTACGTTCTATATGAACCTAAATCGACTTTCCAGATGCACGCTCTTTATATATTTTTTTTACTGTGACCCGTGCCATACCACGGTATAACTGGAATAAGTCCACTATAGGCTTATTTCATAATAAAATGAGTCCAATATGAATCTACATGTATGTGAATATTTCAACACATCATTGTGCAAATAAGTTCATAAATAAATATAGAGCGTACATCTGGTAAGTCGTGAGTTGGTTTATTTGTGTTATTTTCATGTTCTCGTGAAAATAAGCACAATACGGGCTTATTTAATATTGAAATAGTCTCACATAGGCTGTGTTAATCATTAAAGTTTAGGCCCAAATCGAGCGTATATGAGTTTTCAAATAATGCCAATAAAAGCATAATTCCCTCAATTATAAAATAAGTCCACACTGTGCTTATTCTCACGAGAACAGGCTGGAATATTAAGGTCCAATATGAACCTATTTGCACGAGGATATGTTGCATTTGTGGTATTTTACATAATTTTGTATTGTTTGCACATTTACCAACTGCGAATGCGTTGTGTGACTTTAAACTCTAAACTAAACTGGGTTTTCTTATAGTATATTGGATAATATTGTCATATAGATACAATAACACCTCTAATTGTGATGCACGGACGTGCTGTGCAGTATTGTTGAACAATTATTCTCCATATTTGATATTGTTTAACTATTGATATTCTGCACGACATGCAGATTAAAGTCATCATTATCTTCCATGCTACGTGGGAAAATACGAAAACCGCTTGTCATTATAATATTATTTATATCGCCATATATCATCATCCACACCTTCATTAGCAAATTGTCTGCATTTATCCGCACAAACGAAGTTTGGTGGTGATATAGGAAAGGGTTCGTCCGTCTGTCCGCGAGTCAATCCGAAGCAAAATGTAGAGCTCCCAATCTCAGTCCAACACATCCTCGTGAAAATAGGTTCAAATTGGACCTAAATATATCACATAATTATGTTCATATCGGACTTATTTTATTCTGAAGTAAGCCCACAGTGGAATTATACCCATTACTCCGTTGAATGGCGCGGGCCACAGTGAAACCACATTATACAGATTGTACATCTGGTAAGATTATTTAGGTTCATTTTGAGCGTAACTCATATTCAAATAATGCCGATATGGGCTTATTTGCGCTTTTGGGATACGTGAGCTTATTATCAGGAGAACAGGCTGTTCTGACACCGCATGTTTGATTTCAATTATATTTGGTACACTCATGAATCATCGTAGTGGTAGGGTTATAGATACCCACACGTATATGGTTTCGTCCATTTATTTCTGCAGAGCTATGGCCATTTTGGTTGGAAACGTACATGTATCTGTATTCCAACTTCGGATCTCCATATCTCACTCATCATATTTAGATCATGTTTGAATTATCTTTAGTGTGCCCTCGAGGCAGCTCCAATGGAACAATATCGACACGTAACGGGCTTTATTTATTCACTTCGGGGGGGGGGGGTGCGTATCTCTGTGCGATGCACTTGTTAAGTTGAGTTTCGGCTGTGGGAAGTTACGATATAATTTACTCGAATGTTTCCTTTAAATGTACAGATAGTCTCAATGTCATCATATGACGAGTCGCGCCCTACTTCGATTGTCTCAATAGATTCAATTGTTTGGACATTCGCCGCTTGTATCTTTGTAAAGAGAATTGGGACTTGCTCTTGCTGGATCGCATGTCGACTCTGGATGCCGATTATACTCATTGAATTACATTTTATTTACTATTGTCCTTAAAGGCTGATTAAATTTCGAGTCACCGATTATTTTTTATGGTGCCTTGATATACGGTATTAATAACAATCTATGACATAACATATTATTAATATACTATAATTCATCACTATTTGAAACGTTGTGTCTCAGAAGATGCCCATAGAGTAATAGAAAATAGTTGAAATCATAGAAATATGTCGTTCCCAGAATTCAACAGGATTCAAATTAAGAAATAGAGTTATTTCCCTTCCAATATAAGTTTTAATACAATGTCTTGTGGCTTCCTATTTCCTATTCTATTTAATATGGCATATATTTTATATAATGTGATCTGGGGGTTCGAAAATTAATTGGGCATTTATTTATACTTGATGAGTAATATGTCATACCCGCGGGTTTTACGAGTAGCAGGTATTTGCTCTTTATTTTATTTTAATGTCCATATCGATGTGATTTTTAATATCATATTTTCATTTCACTCTTTTGTTAATTCGAGCATAGTTGTCGCACGCGCGTGGTCGATTTTTGTAGTTAATTACGGTTGTCACTGCCGTCAGATATTAGTTTCTCCATCGTCATGCGGTTCATTTGACTAGTTGTAGTACGTTTTGAGTCTGTCTCATATGTTGTAATATCCGCTTCTAAGTTATCATAACTATTTTCGTTGAATAGTGTTTTAATAACCGCACTCATGTTATTTCATACTTCCTAAAATGTTGGTCTAACTGTCAATGAAAAAGTATTCAGATGCGACAATTGCTACTGGAATAGCAATTCAAACGATTTTAGGCACTGAACATCGCATTGTGGAAAGGCCAGCAAGTGTGGTAACTCTTGTTAAATGAATGTGCATACTCTTTAGTATGTGGGTATCCTTTCCTCAGATGTGTACAATCTACGTGTATATCACGGTCACCACAACAGAGGCCAACAAGATCAGAAAAATGGAGAAAAGTTCGTACGGACGCAGTCCTCGACTATATTCCCGAACCTCACCCGAGATCGACTACTGCCCACATCACAGTATCATATGATCGATGATCACTATACAAATTCTGATTGACGCATATCGTTATGGAACGTGGGCGTAATCGTCTTTTATTTACATCAGTCTTCATTACCATTGTTGTGAATACGCTATGAATATGCTTTTATTATTGATCGTATTAGTGTCAATAGTACGTCACACTGGGATAATGACTGTACGTGTTGTCGCGCAAAAGATATCATTTCCATTGGGATATTGCATAATAGATAATAGCGATCACAATTACCACAAGATACAAATAACCGGCTCCAGATTACTGATGTTTCATGTTGACTCTTGTCAAAGTGTTCATCGTTATGGGATGGGGTCATTGAACGCAATTGAACCGGTACATTGGTACCGCAATATTCATGACTGAAAGTTCATTTCAATTTCATTTTAATTGCTGTCATCAAGCATGTCCCATAATACAACGCATAGTCGAATACAGAATGTGTCGTTTTATTTAACAAAAAAGTTTTCCATCTGAGCAGCTTCAAAATAGTAGTTCATAGATTGATAACTGATATGACGTTATACCAATACAATGAATGAAATATATCTAACATAAACAGACGTAGAAGGTAGTGTCGAACATTAGTTAAAGTATTATGAACTCACAGCAGATGTTCGTTTTGGGCTCATCAGGATGGCGAAGTTCGTCAGATGGTCGCATGCGCAGTACGTATATTCATTTGTGAAGTTCACTAACGTACACCCGTCTGTGTCCCAGGTCCCACCATTGGTATTGCTGAAGAAGCACATGAAAAAATGTCAACCGGTGATCGCCATATCATGGGCTAAATGTTATTCCAACCGGTATCTGATAATCCATTCTGTTGAGAAAGCATCACTATAATCGGGATTACTGCTAGATAAGTCAAGTGTAGGCTGGACTTCTACATGTACATTTATATGAATTTACGTAAGTAAACATCCTGCATATTCATGAGGTATATTATATTGTTCAGCACAAACATCGCTCACAATATTCTCACGTGAATCCTACAAACTGTTCGCAAACGATATGGCATCGTGTAGGAATGAACATGCAGATCACTATGGCATTCCAGTTGCAAAGGACTACATGTGCCTGGTGGATAAACGACACTAACTCACTATAATAATAATATGCATACCTTTCGTCGTATTTCCAGTATACGCATTCTGGATCTGTTAGGTTTTTCTGCAGCAAATAAATATGTACCAATTATATTGTGAATGGCGATTCATTGCTACATGTATGTTGCTATAATGAGCCACATTATACACATCATATGACCATGTTAACAGTACTCATTTGACAATTATGATAAACGATGAGTATACACAGTGTATCATCACTTATGTGGAATCGAATCAGATGCATGTACTACACAAACATAAATATCTTTCACGAAGTGGATAATAGATGCATGTATGACTGAGTATGATATATGATATACATACATGTTTGTCGTGGACACCATCATGGCAATGGGAGCTAGCCGAAGTGGGCGTAGGTTCTACCACCGGTACTGGTAATTCCGATAATTCACTTATACAAAACATATTCGGGAGTAAGTTTTAAGGCCGGTTTCATCGCGATTGATGTAAATAGAACAAAAGGCCGGACACGGTCGAAACGAATGAAAATTAATAACTGGCTTCTAATGGTGTACCATCTCGATGATAAAATTAACAGTGTTACAACCATATATGTTCGCGCTGCCCCACAATGGGGACAATGTGACGACCTGGACCAACATTGAGTAAAATTGTGTATAGTTCTTCGTGAGTTTGTTGCTACGATATCAACCGCTATGTAGTATATCGGGAGTCAGATTATCCTCATTTGACTCGGTGCCCGACCGATGTCGATATGAGAAGTGACCGGGATATATGTTAGTATAACACTGACGCACAACTAACACTATCTTTACTAAATGGATTCTTCCATTCAGCTATCGAAGTATGCATTAAAATGGTCTATTATTCATAGGGCGGAATGTTAAGGAAATATATGCAGACGACAGGTGCAAGTGCACATGGCAACCATCTACGGGTCCAGTCTTGACCAGCTATACCTTGCATTAGTTTGTCGATAACGAAAAAAACTAACTGAAATCACAGCTAAGAACCAAGTACTTAGGATATACCGCAGATCACCACTCCAGGGCTCAATACGTTGTTTGTAGTTCGAGTTGCCATACTTATTGGAATAACATATTCGTACTGTGGTCGGTCGTGAGACTTGTACATAACTGAATCGGTGGTCCATTAAGCCACTGCATATAGCAGCCTCTCGTTACACCCACAGTAAGACAGTCGTGAACAGTATTGGATGCAAACATTCAACAGTCATCAAGAGATATTCCAAGTAAAAAACATGTACGGATAAACAGAAACTGCAAACAAAACAGCCACGATCAGGAAATATATACACTAATATTTAAACTGAAACAAGGTGAAGAGTTCTGACTATAGCCGATTTATTTAGCCAGTTCAGGTCAATCGTTCATTCGTTAACGACGCAGGATCAAAGTGGACCATGATCTAAGCCGAGCCCGCAGGTCGATACCTAACGTGATACGGACGCCATATGGCCAACATCACTCGTACTCAAACCTCGCATGATGCACCCCATGATGCCACATTATGGGATCCGTATCCCTCACAGTGGGGCGTATGCTACAACTGACCCACATGGGGTATCCTACACGGAATGACAAGCCTCATGACAAACTTGTGTAGTTTCGAAACGATTTGTAGAACTGATAAACGTCAATCACAGTTTTCCGGAGAATCGGCGTGACCCAAAGTGATTGGTTAAAGGCACGTGCGGCCTTAATTGTCGAAAATATTCATATTTGTTCCAAACACCGTAAACAGAAAAACATTAAAACGCATACAGTTCCGTTCATATATGCCATGACCATCTCGTAAACAGCATGTTATCATAACGACCTATTATATTTTAACTAAGCAAGAGCCTGATTGTGTTACAGAAGACAGCACAATGCTACTGGCTAATCACACACAAATGACATAAACGCTCTTTATTAGTTCCATATCAGGTATTCACCAACAAAGAACGCTCTTTATGTTTACCATCATAATATAAACAAACACCAGAAAAGTAACTGTTTATGCCTTTGTTTACATAACAATGGTCAAACATATGACCATAACATACTGTTTATGCGATATTTCTTATTTGTATACGGACATAGTCTATCTACATTTTGATGTTCTTTCTGTTTGTGGCGGTTTTTGACGGGTGGAGATATTTTCACAGGATACCCACCGCCAAGGCCAACCGTGTCTTTAAGTATACATGTATAAAGCGATGGCGTATAATCACAATTTCGCCAAATTACATACCTTGATATGTGGAAACCTGATAATGAATGGTGGATCTAGCTTCTTTTTTATAGCAGGTACGATAGTCACCGCTACTATCTGTGAGTTAACGGTGTAGTTGTTGTCCATTTGTATTGTTTCGTTCATCCTGGAATTAAAAACATGTGTAACTAGCTGAAAAACGGGTCAGATATACATTTATGGCGCCATAGTCCGCAGAACACCAAGAATATTACATATATGTTACCTGTTAGTAAGTTTAAATTTATCCCGGGATATCCGCCTTACTTTCAACATTATGCTCTGAGAATATCCAATACGAATCAGGGCAATTGAATAGCGATAAGTGGATAACGTTAGCATATACATGTATAATAATTGAAAGACACAACATTTGAGTTGTTGGCAATTTTTGTGTTAATGCACCATTATACTCTAGAAATTCAATTAGTCCTCTCGAACTTCCAATCACTGATTTCTATGTAATCGTACTGACACGAATTTCAGTCATGGACGTATAATTGTAAATTATAAGTTCTACCGGATGTATGTTATGCAAAACATGCATGCTGCGCAGAATACTCAGGCCGCAATCAACACATATAATGTACCTACATCATCATAAGCCTTTCGATTTTCCGGTAGAATATGACAGTGAACAATAGGTCTTGGTCAGCTGGAAAATAAAAGTTCCAGATAGATGGAAGACGATTCAGGTGGTCGTTGTCTGTTTTGTCAAATTCATTGAACAGAAATATAACAATATAGCAACATATCCTCGGCCAAATACGCACATAATCGACATACAAAAGTGAAATTGGTACACAATATGATTATTTTATTCTGAAATAAGCAAATAGTGGAGTCATGTCCGTTATTTCGTTTTATGGCGCGGGCCACAGTGAACACACATGTTAAAGAGCGTACACCTGAAAAGTCGTGATTTGGCTTATTTGTGTCATGCGCACATAATCTACTTTGAATCGCCTCAACATGAGTTGATAACGTGAATAAAACGCTCTCATTGTCAGCACATTATCGACTCAAAATGAGGCGATTGCCAGAAGATTATATCAACCTAAAACAAGTTCTATTATAAGCAGTTAATGTGCGGATTTTCAGGAGGACATCTTTTTTGTAAAATATTTGACAAACGAGAAAGATAAATTTCATTGACGTTCCTTTAATTACATGTTCAAAGTAGAGATGACAGGAGTGTATGTCAACGCGCGAACATGTTGATGGGATGTTACATAGGTCTAAGGTCGGGAACTAATAGGTGCCCCAGCGCAAACGATATAAAGAAGACATCGACACATATTTAGGTATAAGACGGAATAATGGCAGGTCTCAGTCGTCGACTATGGTCTGACAATAACAACCACGATATTGTACCGGATTTAGGGCATGTTAAACATATCAATGAACAATATCTTATCCAGAATCAGTCACCATGTTAATCTAGCTCACCGTGAAAATAATGAATAACTCAGACTTTACCTGCAACCGCAAAGGAATCAGCAGAAGCATGAATAACATTGCGTTGAGAATTTGTTTACAGTTTACAGAACGCCCTTATCTTTAACTTTGCCACCGTTGGGCAAGGACAGAACAGTATCGTCTTATCCACTAAATGTATTTCACCACTAGTTAATTGGTCCTGGTATTTTGCTATGATGCTGGTAGGTCCTGCTGAATTGCAATGACGCTGATACGGAAAACGCATTGTTTATGTAATTTGTTATTTCGCGATTTTAGGCTAATACGAGAGATTTGAGAAAAGGCCAGAGTCTGCATGATATATTCATCAGCATAAATATGGTCGGTTTGCAACAACCGAATGTGTCATTATATTCAAATATTTAACAATATACGTTATTTTATGATTTATGCACAACATGGTTTTCCTTCATTGGTTCAGGTTAGCAAATGACCGTGAAATTGACATTTCCGTAACCACATCACTATGCCTCACCAGTTTCATAGCAATTCAGCAGGACCCACCAGCATCTTAGCAAATTAGCAGAACCACTTAACCAGGTGTGTATTATCGTCTGATAAATCAAAACGGGGTGAGATCGTCCTTTTGAAAGTCAATATCCTCAAACGGGCTCATGGATGCAACCTCATACTATTCACAACATACAAGACTCACAACTACGGCTTTGTGATGTAAAATACGATAGAGCAATGTGTTAAATGACAATAGAGACCTTTCGCAAAATCACGTATACGACTACGGATATGGACAATATCCTGCCAGTATACGGCCAAAATTCTATCTTTACGCACGGGTGTTCTTATGTGAGACTCAGTTTAATTATGTGCAAATGTGTCAAGGATGTGCCACGGTCCTGCTTCGGGACGCTCTAACATTATCAGTGCGGTGTATAACATACGGATAAGAACATGGGATCTGAAAGAGACACACATTACTTTTTCCATCAAATATATGTGTAACTGAATATAGTTGGCCTTGGCGGTGGGTATCCTGTGAAAATATTTCCACCCGTCAAAAACCGCCACAAAAAGAAAGAACAACAAAATGTAGACAGACTTTGTCCGTATACAAATAAGAAATATCGCATAAACAGTATGTTATTGTCATATTTTTGACCATTGTTATGTAAACAAAAGCATAAAAAGTTACTTTTCTGGTGTTTGTTTATATTATGATGGTAAACATAAAGAGCGTTCTTTGTTGGTGAATTCCTGATATGGAACGAATACAGAGCGTTTATGCCATTTGTGTGTGATTAGCCAGCAGCATTGTGTTGTCTTCTGTAACACAATCAGGCTCTTGCTTAGGTAAAATATAGTAAATCTTTATGATAACATGCTGTTTACGCGATGGTCATGGTATATATGAACGAAACTGTATGCGTTTTAATGTTTTTCTGTTTACGGTGATTGGAACAAATATGAATATTTTCGACAACTAAGGCCTCACGTGCCTTTAACCATCGTGGGTAAATTGGGATGGTGTCCACCTTAGTGAGACAACATACACTATCCGTAATCGTGATAGTGATTTTGCGAAAGGTCTCTATTATGCAGTGCGCTTGTAATGCTGTTTACACTAATTCATTCGCGAAAGATACAAAACTTACCTCCATAATTATCAACCAGTGTTTCTTTCGTGAATTTCACATACGGTGTCGACCAATTTGGGAGAGCGGCCACCCCACTTTCGTCTGGAAACGATATATCTGCGGGTTTCGTCCATTTCACTTGTAGAACTGAAAGAGGCAAACCCAAACCCAGTACAAAACAAACGACAAACGATACCATGGAATGTCCATGTGTAATGCGTGTACGTTGGTTTATGTTAAGAATACATATGTTATGATCATTTAAAGGTACGGTTGGCCTTGGCGGTGGGTATCCTGTGA